>CM029363.1:14570907-14633082 GCA_017140985.1 Hormaphis cornu | reverse complement strand
TTTTTTATTAAATTTTTTAAAACTATTCTGTTTTTTAATTCTTGAACAATATCCATGAAATTTTACCGTTCTCGGTGGACGTTACATACAAACCATTTAACGGCTGGATTAGTGCGATCAGAAGGACGGCATTTGTAGCAAACTTGTTGTTCATCTTTGATTCGGACGTATCGCGCACACGTGTGACAAGGTAGAGTGATTTTTTTAATTTTTTTACTATTGTCTTCGACTTGTTTAAAACTTTGAAAAAAATTGTTTGGCTTTTAAAATCGTTTCAACGTTTAACCTTGTGGCGAAAACCAATATTGTATATGCGCGCCAAAATTGTCGTGTTCGCTGTGAATCAAGCGACAACTGCAGGCTGTCATCGAAATTAGACTAAACAGTACTTTATACTCATTACAATGGCGTGGGGACAGATGTTTGTTCGTTGCAAAAAACACGTTATTGTCTGATAGTATAATAGGACTTGGCATATGTGGCCAAATGTTTGTTTAGATTGATTGATCTATTCGTTAGACGCATCGATTTTGATCACAACCTGCTGTAAATAAAATGCAACTATACAGTTGTATACTCACTGATTTTCAAGTCCACACATCGGATGCCATAACGTACTATGAGTCTGATTATGGTTGTTCACCGAATGTGTATGACTCAAGTATAAACGATATTATGATTCGATACTTTCTAAAAAAATAGCAAGCGAGTATTGACAGTGTATGGATGCAAAAACAATATTCACGAACGCTTAAATCGCCTATGGTTTAGGTCGAGAGCCTATAGTATATTCCGTATAAATTGTACGCGATGCTGGGTATTTACTCGTTAGAAGTTAAAATTAAGTTAGTTAATTCGTAAACCTATAGTATTCGTTTAACTTTTAACTTGAATAGTTAATTTAACGCGTTTAAGTTACTCTGTAATAGTTGAGAAAGAATTTTTTAAACTCTTTTAAGTAAAAAAAAAAAAAAAATAATAAGTAAGAAGATTTCAAAATAAAATACAAAAAAAATTATTTTAAAGTGGAGTTATTGTCGGACTAGGTAAAAAACCATGTGAATTAAAAATATCATTTTTATTTAAAGTTAATTTTTTTTCATTATTTAAATTTTGATTTAATTTATTTAAAAAATTAACTTTGAACTTTGCTTGAATTTTTGATGTTTCAACGAGTTAAAAAAAGTTACTGGCTAGCTTTGACTGTACGTGCTAGAAAATAAATCTTAACAATACGAATTCGTAAGTAATTAGAGAGTGGACAATTTGTATTCCACATTTATAATCTTAATTTTTCATACATATTCTTATTATAATCATCATATAATGTATTCAATATAAAACGTCAAAGTCACATCGAAACTAAAAATGTTTAATTTTATTCGATTCCGAGTAAATAATAAACGGTGAATGTTAAATAAGTCAAACATATTAATTAAAACATAATATACCTGATCATTTTGTAAGTATTATACTGTCTAAACAATAACTAATTAAAGTTAGTATGTTAAAAATTGTATTTTTGGTTCTTGTTAATATTTTCTTTTCATTCGAAATCCTATTTCAGAGTGTCAGTACTAATTTTTAATAATGATGCTGTACTCGCACATGTTAAAATGTTTTGATTTTCCGATTACACGCTTTAAAACTTCTTATATTTTGAAAATTGTTCTTATGTCTTAGAAAACTTTGAAAAGTTATATTTAATTTTTTTGAGTTTATGTGCAAATATCGTCTACCTATGTTATACGTTTTACTAAGGTGAGTTTTTGTGCGCTAATTTTTTTTTTTTTTAAATATTCTCATGGAGTAGATACGGTTTTTGGGATGCAGCTCATCCACGGGCTTAAAAAACATCGAGTCTTATAATATAAAGAATACACAGATAATTAATTACATAATGCATGTTCTAAAATTATGTAAAATCACATTGTTAGACAAGCTTAAATGGACTTCTGTAATTTTACTGTAGCGTAGATGTTCAACATTTACGTTTCCGTGCGTTGCGAGCGGTTCACGTCTCTGCACACTCATTTCACAGTTGGCGATTGACCGTAAGGGCTCTGAGCATTAGTTCTCTCGTAAAAGTCACCTCTAGAACTGTGCGCAAAAATCGAAAAAATTTGTTTCATATAAAATAATAAACAAAATTTCATATGACAACAAAAATAAAAGTAGTTTAAACGCACAGATAGGGCGTTTGTTATGTCCCACACGTTTTTTTGATAAATACAATCAAGCAAGACATTGTTTATCATCAATGTGATAAATTGCTAAAAATTTAAATAGTCAACGTCTTTATGATGCATGAAAATCATTTTATTTTTTTTAAATAAAAACTTAAAATAGTTTATACTATTTTATCTTATCATTCTAAACTTATATCGAATCGTATACTATTTGTTTTTTTTTTGTTATTTGTACTTTATTTGTCTATATAAAGTATATAGTATATAGTATATCTATACTTTATTTGTTTTTCAAAAATGACACAATTAAAATGTGGCCTACGATTTTATTACAAAAATATTTTTGGATTAAATTACTCGGAAATATTTAATTGAAACAAACAAATAATATCGGAACTCAAAATGCACAAGAGTGATCCGATATCGGTTGTCTAAACAAGCATAAAAAAAAAAAAAGAACGCTAAAAAATTACTGTTTCCGCCCAGGATCGAACTGGGGACCTTCTGCGTGTTAGGCAGATGTGATAACCGCTACACCACGGAAACGTTGAAAACATAATGCTGTTTTACAACTAATTGAATAGTTGAAAGTATTATTGTATTAATACAACAATACTATAATTAAATGCCGTAATTTGGAATTTATAGAACAGAATACAATATTATTCAACATTCATATTAGTCCGTCATACATTTTCACGAATCCACGTTTTTTAATTAGTTAATCTTTAAGAAAGTTATAAAAACTGTAATTTACAAATAATGATTTCATTGCATAGGTATATAGGTATCAACGTTCAATATAAATATAAATACCTATTTCAATTAAAAATGTGCTAAAACATTAATTCATTTTGGTTTCAAATTTTTATTCAAAAAACAAGATGATTGAAATAGCTGAAGTTGTTAGTTTTTTATTGATATTTTTTTCTCCGTTGTTTCCGTTATAGGTTATTCAATTAATATATGTTTAATTAATATAATATAATTTAAATAATAATTGTTCTTTTACATACGTACCTACCATCTAATATAACCAAAACAATATTATTTTATTGTGATCTCTTCGTATTGAACGTCGTTACTATTGTTAATGTAAAACAACAAAACCATTAAAAAGGTATTGGGGACCGTGATATTTTTTCTCTGTTTATCACGGATAAAAATCATAAGAATTTATAGTTAAGACATATCGCCCTTGTCAAGCTTACAGATTGATTGAATGATTCGATTAGGATTCTGAAATTTGATCTGAATTGGCCATAAAGTCTATACGTAGGGTACTCAAAAACCACTTTCCATTATTTTTTATTTCTTTGTCTAGGTTTTTTAAAAATTAAAAATCAAAATGTTTTCAACAATGGGTCTCTATAAATTAAGGGGATGAATTAATAAAAAAAAAAAAAAAATACAGAAAAGTCGTTTTTAAGTAGACTTCATGACGAATAGTTCGAATCAGTTCAACTCAATCCCCTTGTAAAATGGCAATTTATTATTTTGGCGCTCTATATACTTAGTTCATAACTTCTTAGTTAGGATTTTTTTCTTTAAAACTTTCAAATATATTACATTCTATCAGTAACCATAACTTTCTCTGACTATTCGTATTGGAATCATTTTCTATTGCAAATATAACACTCACTCACCTGTGAATCGCGTCGTGTCCCATCGGAACGACTTCGTTGTTTGTACACTGGTTTCTCCGAAAAGATCGCCATGATGGACATTTTAAGCCAAGCAAAGAATTTCTGTGGTACACCGAATCGGTATACAGCTCGTGTGCCCTCGAATGACTGCACAGCGCTGTGTGGTTTTGATTAAATATTTTAGATTCTGAGTGCAGAGAAGAATGTACCTGTATTGTTTTTACAATGATTTTTTTTTTTTTTTTTGAACACTGACGGCCAATTGAAAAATGTCAAAGCGCAAAAAAGTTTGGAAAATGGACTCGGATTGTACCTTACTTGAAGTCATTTTTTGAAAAAAAAATTCCGAATTATGGCACAAAAACCTAAAAAAATATTTTGACCATTTTTGGAAAAACGCTTGACATTTTGACATTTGTAATTCATTTTACAGGTAACAGCTGATGGTTCCGATTATTACGTTGAATACCACCAAAAAGTTTAGATTTTTAGTTTAAATTTTTGAAATTTTGATTATTTTCCGAGTTATCTTCCGAAAACGACAAAAATGGGAAAATCAACAAATTCGATTATTCGTGTTTTCGAATGGAAAGAGCGATCTGGTAAATTCGCCGTATAGTGCAAAAAAGTTAGGAAATTCGATTGACGTTATTCCAAAGAATTTTTAAAGTTTTACACATTTAGCGAATTTTGATAGGAAAACACACAAATTTAAACTATAAAAACCCCGATGGAGAGCCTGTGAGTATCTTTTTATGCAATACGTTATCTAACGTAATACAGTAAACGTGGTATTGCATTGAAAAAAAAAAAAAAAAAGAGAGGAAGAAAGGAAAAATGGAAAATAAAAGGCAGTATAAATTTGAGATCGGGTGAAAAATTGTTTGGCGTATAGCGATTACCTAAAAAGTCGTATTACAGGTAGTTCAATATGGCTGATATTTGAATTTGGTTTTTACAGAGGACGTACATACCAGATGACTGAGCTAGCTCAGAATTGTTTTGTTATTGTTTTCAGATATCAAATAATAAGTTTGAACCTTGAATTTCCAAAACATTGGCCCACTCCAAAGCGTAATCGCTACGCCGAAAAACTTCTCACCGAACTCAAATTTACTCCTTTTCTATTTTTTTTTTTTTAAGGTCTTTTGAATGTCGATCGCACACAGATTCGGATCGCACTCACCAGATTTTATTGGTAACGCGCACCCGGGCTGAGGGTCTTTCCCCGAGTTGGGGAAAAAGTCAACGTGGCCGATACTGCTATCGAAGCCGAGTGTCCCGGCCGACGTGTGAATAACGTCGACGAATTCGGCATCTTCTTTGTTTAAGTACGCGTTGTTGATGTTTAAAATCTCAAAACCCGGACACGCCGGATCCAAACCTGTGAAAAGAACGATATTTCGCTTGTGTATGTAATACGGCGGTCAAAAATATAAATGACATGATGAATTTTCAAAAAAAAATTTGGATCTGTTTTGTTTCGGTCAAACTGATATATTGATATCACGATCGGAACTCGTTTATGCGGTACGGACGATTTACACATATGAGTATTTGTATAATGTAAGTCACACGATTTGGAGAAAATTACGACCACATAAATCGCCATTTATCATCAATTATTATAGTAGTCTTAGTATGGACGCGACAAAATAATGAATTTAGTAAACGTTTTGATTTATTTCGCTTTATGTTTATATTGAAAATTTGTCTTTAATTACAGATATTTCAGAGGTAAAACACAATGTAGAGAAGATTATGATGATGTAATATGATGTGAGCAAGCGCTACCAATTTCCTTTCGTCACAAACTTTTCGAATAGAACTGTTTGGAATTTAGCTTGTAGAACTTCATTTCAAAAAGCAGAACACGGGTCCATTATTGAACCGAATACTATCAAAAAATACGCAATTACAGGCCACAATATGTAAACTTGACACAAAAGTTTCTCGTACCAAAGTCGCAGAATTAACTGCAACGGACCAACTATCTTCCGAGGATAAATCGATACTAGAAAAGCATAAATTTTATACACTTTTATGAGGACACGTAATATCGTCTCGGTTAGGCGGTTTTTTTTTTTACTTTAAATTATTATACACATAATAAAACGTTTTTTTAATTTCTGTACGTTTTACCGGTAATCCTGCCGATTCTCCCGGATTTCAAATGAGCGCCGGCCGCTCCGACCACGTGGGCGCCGAGACTGTGTCCGATCAGATGTACGTCGGACGGGTCCAAACCGGTGCAGCCAATCAACCGGTCCAGGAAATCCGCAAACGCGCACCCGACCGCTTCGGTTTGGACGGCCGCCGCGGGATAGACGATGTTCTCCGCGATGTGGCTCCAGTCGGCCGTGACAATATTCAACTCCGAACCGGTGTCTATGTACGCTATAACGGACACACGTGGGTTGGTTAGGTGTCGCGGAAATCAATTTCATAACAACTGTTTTAAACATTATTGCTGGCGATTACTGATTTGTCTCAGAACTGTCGTCAACTGTGCATAGCGATACATTTTTTGAGAAAAAATATCACTCTGAGCGGAAACCCGGGTTCGTCCCCGTCGATCGTAATGTATGTCTTATAAAATACAGGTACATTTTGTTTCGGTCTTGAATACTCCCGCTTTTAGCTTTTATATCGAATCACGAAAGTTCTTCAGTGTATAATTTTTTTTTTAAACGAAAGGATTGATTTCCGAAAGGTAATACACGGACGGACTTAATTACTATTTTTATTATACGTACAGTTAAGTGATGTTCGTAATCTATTTGAGTCTATTGGAGTCCGTGGAAAAAAAAAAATCTATTGACTTGAAAAAAAAAAATTAACGTTCAACTTTTAGGATCTGTTGCGTTAAGATGGTATTAAAATCGATCGAAATTATTTTAAAATTTCAATTTTATCGGAATAAAAAAACGCGTTTGCTACCCCATAATAATCCGTAACAATAAACGTATTATTTGATTAAACAAATATTCTGCACTTTTCGAAATTCGTAAGAAAGACCATTCAAACTTAACGGTTATTCGCGCGATTGAAAATAAAAATCAAATCAGCAATCGATACCTATAGCGGAAAAACAAATCAAAGAAATTTTTTATTTTTAAAAACAGAAACGGATCGCGCAGTGAAATAATACGTGTGTCCCCGTACCAGTTTTGATCGTAAACACACCGCTGTTGTTGGCGTCCGATGCGAGCCACCCGTGAGTAATGAGTTTCAAAGGTAAACCGTCAACCCAGTAGTCGAGTATGGCCGACTCGTTGCCAAATTCAATTTTGACGGGTCCGTCGTTTCCAAGTTGTCTGTTTAAAACATATAAATGTGACATTCGTCTATTGCGGTATATCTCTGCAGTGATTAGATGTAATGATATTTCACATGAAAAACACACAACTTGTGTGTTTGTTAATAGTACAAAATTTTTATATAATAATTTAAGCCTTTGCCAGGCAAAGCGAATTGATGTCGTGTAGATACATATTTGTTGAAAAAATGTTTGTTTATAAACGCTATGTGACCTCTTTTCTAACTTTATAATGCTGCAAATAACAACTAAAACCAAAAGACGATCATCGTGACACGATTAAACTATCTAAATTAAGTTTCTTTTAACACTTGTACATTTATCATGGCTGGTACGTACAAATTATAATAATAAAAGTCCAACTTTGATCCGTCGACAGGCTTCGGTCGGTCTTGATCACGTCCATCAATTACGTTGGCGAATGGATTGGTTTTGTTTTTTTCAAGTCCTCTACTAACTAATCACAATCAAAAACTGTAAATTATGCGATCGCGCCATTCCTCGCTAAACGAAATATATAAGATATTTCTGTTTTGTTTCGTCGTTCTAACAGAATAAAACTAGCAATTCGAATCACTCGGCGACAAACATATTTCGTTTAATTTTTTCATAATGATCTACGAATACCTAATATAATATAAGCCGAAAATCGCTATTAAAACCTCGATCTCGTTATTTTTATTACTACGCGTTTGCGAGTGAAGCGAAATATGAAATTGAATTTTCCTCGAGTTACAACCTGCCATACGGGGGGAATCGACGACAGGGAGGAGGACCGTGCGATCGCATTATATTTGTATTATTTTTATTATGATACATCCTGATCGTATTAGCTGCTAGTTACGACTGCGTTTGAAAAACTAATAAAAAAAAAATAAAAATACGACGTTTCGCAAGATAATTTTTCGCTTCGACATACTATCCGATCGCGTGTCTCGAAGTTGAACACACCTAAAAACGACTGTACGTATCCGACCAGTAGTAGGACGATCTTCACGAGAAATTTGTCCATTTCCGCGAGCTACGGGCAATAGTTTAAAGGATTTAAACTATTTAAGTTTCGCGCACAGCTTAGCATAGGATGTAGACCGACAACAACACGAAATGAACACGAGGGCATGCGAACGAATCGTTTTATGACGGGTAATTTTTTTCAAAAAACTTTTTTTTTTTCTCGTCCACTTGAGTGCCAGTCACTTACCCCTAAGCCAATATTGTTTTTTCGTACACGTTGTCCATAATGAACAACAAACGATAGTTTAATATGTGCGTTATATTGTTTCGGAGCTTTCGAAATACGTTTTTACGCGTACGTGGACGTGTTTGTCACTATTACGATGATCGATGTTGTGTGTACAAGCAGTCGTGTTTGTGGTCACAAGCGCGTTCAGACAAACACATTAATACAAATTTTACACATTTTGTAAAATACAATCGTTATTCAAACGACTGTCACGTCCTACGTCGAATTATTACGAAATTTGCATAACACGCAATCTATTATGCACTTAGACACTTTTAACGGTTAGCAAATACTAGCCGGATTCACGCGGATATAAAATTGTGTAAATCGATGGACGATACTGGAGCGCGGTGGACTATTTTCTATAACTTTTAAGGAGAGTAAAAGCTAGAATTTTTAAATCTGTACTTATATAAAGTCAATATTATATGTAATAATTTTATTGATAAATGTAATAGTATCATGTACCTTCAAAATTAACAATTTTTTATTTATTAAAAATCAATTTAAAATCCTCCGTTGTTAAGAGAGAGAAAGAGCTACGCAATTTATAAAATTGACGACTTTTGTTTGAAATTTTTAATGTTACGAACGAGAGGAAATTATTTTAAACTTTTTACTGTAATAAACCAACAAAAGTGCTAAAAACTTTTTTAGAGTATATTATTACTACCAAAATTTTCACAGAATTCGGTGAAAATAAATAAGTGAAATTTTCATGTTATTATCAACCCGCATCATGTACAACACTATGGGCTCCGGTTTATTGATTTAAAACAATAAAGCCATGACAGAGTAAAAAATAATTTTAAGTTTGCAATTTTTTCAAATATGGATTAAAGAACAAATATATGTCTATCAACATACATCTTGTTAAAATATATACATACATATTAATTCTTTACTGCGCAGTAGTTTCAAAAATGATTTGTGCTTTCTGAAACTTGGTTGAATAGGTAGGATAGGTAGTTTGTTGGTAAATCTTATATTGATCTTGATGTTTTGTAAAAAAAAGTATTTATTACTATAATAGTAAATAATACAAAATTGACTCTTGTCAAATCTGTATTTTTCCTATTTTATTATTGTGTAAAGTTTCAGCTTGGTTCAATCTTTAATTTGGATGCTATGATCAAAAAAATCTAAATCGATGTGGAAATAACACGTTTCCCGTAATTATTTGTTTCCCCCAAGGTCGATTACTCCCTTAAAGATGATCAAAATAGTTTGAAAACTAAGCGGTTAACTCGTTAAACCCTTTTTAATGACACATATAAATTTCAGTTACGAACAGTTATATATGTCGTTAACATTGTATTAAATTTTCAAAACTTTTTCTGGAAAATTTAAGTTTTTATTGAAATTAAATGACAATAAAATTGGAAATTATTGAAAATTTCAAAGTTCTATATTTAGCTCAAAAATTTGTGAAATGTTTTGAAATTTGCCTCACGCCTGAACATTATTAATATTAACATTGTGTGAAAATATCAAGTTTTTCCAATCGTTATTTTGGGAGTTATGACCAATTAACAAAACTGATTTTGTCAAAAACGAGTTTTCCGCACTTTTTTCCGTTTTTTCTTAAATTTTTTTTGGTTTTTCCAGAAAAACTTTTTTGGAATTGAACATTTCGAAAAGCACGTTTCATAACGAACCAAGAATATAAAATTTTCTACCAGAAAGAAGTACTGTTGTTGAAGATCGGAGCAATTCCCTAGGAGCTACACGTGCCACAGACACAAAAAAAAAAAAAACACACACATCTTTAATAAAAAAAATAGCTTTCTTCGCTTCGCTCAGAATCTAAAATACATAACACAACCAACTAGGTTTATAGTGTTATATTTTAACGATACTTTTACAAGGTAAATAATATGTAATTTTACAAACAATTTGCATTTTCACACGTTGATTTTCACTTCAGTTACCAATTAATCAACGTATATTATCATGGTGTTCGAAAAACAGACTGGTTAAATGGTTCATGCTCGTTGGTGTCCAAATAAAATTTCCCATGTTTACTAAAACAAAATACGAGAATAATATAATACTCGTAGAATACAATGTGTGTACAAATACGTATAAAAATATGATAAACAACTATGCATTGTAAAACATAAATCATGGCACATTTAGAATAAATGTACTAATGTTTATAATCAGTGTTAATAAGGTGTTCACAAAATGTTGAAAACAGTTTTTTTTTTTTAAGAAAAGCGTAATTTTTCGAGTAGGTCACTATACCAACAAAAACACTCTTCGCCAACTCCATGTAAAAAACCAGTATCTTAGTATATAAAACAGAAAGGTCTTTAAGAAATGATATTATATTAAGGCTATTTCTTTCAAAAATAAAAACCATTAAAATTTAAACTTATAAACTTCCAAATGTCTGCTGATAGCTGTACTTAGCTCGGCGATTTTTTTTTTTAAATTTTATAAGTAATATATACTTAAATTCATATACGTTGGCTGATTGGCACATACCCTAAATTTGTGTTTGTTTCTCTGTAAAGCATTGATTTTAACATTATGACGTTTTCTTTATTAAAGTTATACTTCTAAAGTGCTTTGTCTGCAGCGAGCTCAGTACCAGAATAATTTTAAAAAAACATTTTATTAAGTTTGGATGGTTTGTATTTTTGAAAGACTTTGCCATAAAATAATGTTATTATAATTAATTTTTTACTAAATAAATTTTACACTGAGATTGCAGAGTATTTTTGTTGGGATACCAACCGTTTTAAATTCTGAATACAGCAAGAAACATATTATTTTCACAACGGGTAAAAAGGGTGGAAGAGGGGAAATTTGGGTAGTAGTGCTATATAATATATTGAGAATATGTTTGTGATTTGTGTTGCCTATGTGCTCGATTTGATGAAAGACAATCTTTATTTTTATTTTTTATTTTTGGTATTTAACAAAACTTTTACGGGTCATTTGATCATCACATTTCGTAGTTAAAATATTGTAGTGTAAGTAATCTTCAACTTATATATAAATACTTAGGATCAGCATCATATCCCATGTATGACCTTGTGTTTCTCTTGCATTTGCCATTCATAAAATCTTGCTTTGACTCACACCATACACTTGAAAATGAGTTCCTTTTTTTTACAGACTCGTAATAGTAGCTACGAGCCGCTCTGTGACTGCAAAGATCTGAAAAAAGAAAAACAAACTTTATTATGTTCTTTAAAGAGACATAAGACAGTTTTAAAGGGGTTTTGTAAGTATGATTTTAAAGAAATTTATTAAATTTTAAAATGTATTTTATTTAATTTAGAATTACTGTCGTGTTGATAAAAACATTTATGATCACGCAATAGTGGTGTTTTTGCAATATAAAGAAAATTGGTTTTATTCGGGTTTATCTCAGACAGTTTTATTCCAAGTGTAATAATTATAGTAGAAGAATAATTTATTTTTATTATTCTTTATTATCTCTAAAGCAACGTTTCAATAATTTTGCTATCGGAAATAGATTTTTAAAATATTACAGTTGCTAACATTTGTAAAATTTTAAGTTTTTTCATTGACTGTAAGAAAATAATTGAGTCGTCGAAAAAAAAAAAATGACAACGTTGCTTTATAGGTCAACTTCTCTTTTTAAATGAAATTAAATGAATTAACATAACTGTGTTAACATTGGTAAAATGTTAAGTTTTTAATTTGCTGTAAAAAAAATATTTAATTCAGTTGTCGAAAACGTGAAAACGTTGTGGACAAATTCTAAATTTTTTTTTTTTTTTTTTAAATCATCCGTATATTGTTATACAAAACAATATATTATAGAATAAAACCGTCCCGCGTATATACGCACACGCAAAACTCAATTTAAAAAATTATAATACGCCACCTTTGATTGTTGTTATTCATTTAGTAAATAGGAATAATTATATATCTAATAAAAAAGCTATTGTTAACTATTTATTAAATGAACTTTGATTATATAGTATGTAGAATTTAAGTATTTAATATTGTCGGTAATCATAAATTTAGTTCTTCTTTGTTAATCTTATCTAATTTGCTTTTCTTTGTCTTTTTTTCTAAATATTTGTGTACACTATCAACTCATCTACCTCGCCACAAGCATTGCTTAATGAGGTAGATTATTTAATAATTTATTGTTATTGTTAACACAAAAATGTGATATAATGTATGAAAATTTAAAATAAGATTATTGAAATTCAAAAAAAAAAAAAAAAAAAAAAAAAATTTAGATGAACAAATATGACTTTACAGGAAGAACTCTAGCGCCACGTAGACTAAACGAGTATTGATGAGTTTTTTAAATTTTATTTTAAAGACGAGAACATTTCATGGATGACATAGAAACTTGAATCCTCGTTTAACTTTTATCAGTGATAGGAAAGTACATTTAAAAATTACAAAATATTTGAAATTATTCAAATAAATATTTTACCTTTTATGATTAGAACTTAAGCAATCGGACTTCTATCCGACCTGCAAAACGTTCACTACTTTAAAAAAAATTTCCAAAATCCGATTTGTTTACAGGGCAACCATCACGGCAGTTATCCCATACAAAACAATGTGTAATGCTCTAAATCTAAGACAAAATATTTTGTTAAAAACTTACGTTTATCAACTCCCAGGAATGATTTATGACTCTTACAATAGGGTTGAGGCGACGTGCCGTTATTTGGATAAAAATCTGCATGACCGTTTTGAATGGATGTTCCAACCACCCCTATTGACGTGTGTATGACATCCACGAATTCTGCATCGTCCTTGTTCAAGCTCTCTTCATTATTCCAAGACAAAACATGACCTTTGAATCCTGGACCAGTCGGATCCAAGCCTTTGACAAGAACGCGGTATTATAATAAACAAAATTATATGCATATTGTCTTGCAATTATTCGCAATTTACCAGTAATTCTTCCTATTTTTGTTTGTGTCAGTTCAAAAAATGTTCTACCACACGACCCAGCAACGTGAGCGGCCACACCGAATCCAATCATATGTATTTCGTGAGCTTTTACAAAATCTACACTGACTAAGTTTCTCAAGAAACGTCCAATCACCATGCCTATCTCTAAGCACAATTTGGCAACTGAGAAATAGTTCAGTTTATTTGAAATTGCAGTCCATTTCACAATTATGACGTTGAATTCGTTTATTCTTTCTAAATAAACTAAATTAAGGAAGTCAATAACAATTATTATTATGCTATTCGTGAGTTAAAACTATATAATATATATATGTAGTATTTTTCGAATATTTCTTAATCGATTTTATGCATGCTGAAAATATATTTCAATAATAATAGTACAAATTATTCGGTAGAGGTCGGCGACATAGTTAAGCATATTTTTTCTTCTTTTAATATATGAAAAAAAAAAGAAAAAATATTATTACATCGTTTTTATATTATAATGTGTAAATAGGCGCCTACGTTCGACATTGTGTTACAATCAAAATATATTTTTAGAGTAAACCGAGCTCCGCTCAGAATCGTTGTTTATTTAAGCAATTTATAAAAACGCTCACAAATTTAATATACAACCTCTAACCGAACCTTCCGAAACAACGACAGTATCACAAAGTCGTAACGGCTAGAAATTTCCTGTTTTTAAATATTTATTTATACTATGAATCCAACGTTTTATTTTTTCTTTTTTTTTTTCGGTACACCGTCTAAAAAAATCATTTTATTACATACGTATGCGTAGAAAAACACACATGTAAATTATATAGATAACAATAAAATATTCTCAACAAATAATAATAATTGTAACTTGTAGGAATCACCATCTCTAAAACTGTGCGTTGATTCACTTCCAGCCCCGTATCCATGGGTAAATACTTTCAATGGCTTTTTTTCTATCCTTTTTTCTATAAGGACTGTTTCTTGGTTCAGTTGTATTTCAATCGGATCGCCAGTTTCTGAAGATCTATTGTTAACAAAAAAAAAATCTATAAATTTCTTGTTAAAATATCTGATAATTTTTCACGGTGTACAAAATGTTATCAAGTATTTATCATGATTGGTAATATCATAGTATAGTTTCAAACTTATTATTATACAGTATAGGACAAAATCTATAATCGCATTTGTGGTTTTTTATTCACAAATAGGTAATCCAAATTGAGATGTCGGGGTTTACGCCGATTGAAATTGTAAGTATATTAGAGGTAAAAAATGGATAAATATGCAAACAGCGATCTCGCCCCACGAGTTTTTTGTTGCGATTTAAAGAATTGGGCGGGTCACTAATTATTTGGAATGTGCAGATTGAAATTGTTTACTAAATTGTTTTTTTTTTCTCGAGAAACCCCGAGCAAAAATTTTAGAAAAACTAATGAGTAGGTAATTTAATATTGTAGTTTGAACGGAAAATTCCAAGACTTTTACACACATTAAAAAAAAAAAAAAAATGTTTAAACGACTCATAAAAGTTTCAATCCAGTTTGACGATAATTATTTATGGTTCTTGCTACACGCTCGGAATCTAAACATCGATAGTTCCAATAAATTACCATCTCCGGGACGATTATCATCTGCGTTCAGAAGACGTATCGTGTCGTAAAAAGATAACGGCACTGCTACTACCCGAAAACATTTTAAATTGAAAAATAAACCCCACCTGTCATACACTATAAGGACGACTTGGAGGCTGTAACATCATTTTTTATAACTATTTAAGACATACTATCAAATTTTGACAGGCGGGAGTTTTGAACTCGGCGAGAATGGAAAAAACAAATATTCAAAATGAGAGAAAACAATAATGGAAACGTATCATGAGAAAACAACGAATAGCTATTGAATGTCCGGGGCTTGTGCACCTACGAGAATAATAAAACATCCATTAATGTTTTTAATTTTTTTTAATTAATAATTTAAGTCGAAAGTATGTGCATTCTGGGTTACTGAACACAATAGGTACGCCAAGTTTGATTTTATACAAATCGGATCTCAAAAGTGCCGAAAAACCCGACCAAAAATAAATAAAAATGCACACTTGCACTTATAGGTACACAAATTTCATGTACCTGTGTACATCCCAGGTTTTGACCGTTGTTTGACACTTATTACATCAAACAAGAAATAAACGAATAAATTGTAAATTTTAATTTTAAATGTAAAGTCGTATAATGTTATCTAAATATTTTTTGGATCCTGAGCGTACTTTTTATTTTTAACGAAACACACAATAAATTAATGTAAATTATAATATTTGCACAAACTATTTCAACAGAATCGCAAAAGTTCATACGTACAAAGTCCATAAATAAAAATTCATCTGCCTCGCAGTACTATTATATTCGCTGCTATTGAAAAACTTCATTGCTTTAGTCGTCTTCGAAGACTGATCTTTTCCATCAACTAAACAATGATAAATAATATATTATATCAAATTAAACACATATATTTTTTATTCAATTTTTAAAAAAAAACATGAAATATTACAAGTTTTTGATTAAAAAGGTATGGAAAGATAACAGTGTAGATTGTATAGAAGAAAAGGTCAAATAAAAAAATAATCGAATAACAATTTTCAAACGATTGTCGTAACGTATTCGTTTGTAGTTTGAAAAATTTTTGTATCCAGAGTATGATTTGTTAGCCATTTTATGTCTTAAGACTGAATTTTTTTTAAATTCACCTTGCTTATTAATTAATTATTTACTATTAGTTTCAATTATTCAAACGACAATTTGATATTCAGTATACAATTTTTTTGTGCACAGCTAATAACGTAATTGTTTGGCTCGAGTTAATTTATAACGATCAAGACGTGGATAAGTATTTTAAAATTTCTAAAAACTATAAATAGTTCTATTCTTCGAGCTCACACCATAATTCTTCAATATTTTATAGCATACACACATGAAAAGCTGTTTGTATGTTTTATTACACTTATAAACTTATAACGCAAAATATTACTAGAGGAGGTACATTTGATAAATAAAAATCACGAACCATTGTCTCTTTCGAAGGCGAATAGAAGAATGACTATTGCAGTAATGTACATCATTTTTACCTAAAGTGTTACAAAAACAATATTAAAATAATAATTATCATTTAAAACCTTTTTTTTTTTTTTTTTGGAAATATGATTTGTCGTTACAAAGACGTTCAATTTGTGAGTAATGATAAATCATATTGAATGATTATTTAGTGTGAGACGCCTCACACCAACGATTCAAATACTTACTAAAACTAAAACTTGAGCGTTTGTGACTGTTTATGCTAAATTTATTAAGCCCAAAATCACAAAAATTTAATTCAGATACTTACCTACCCAAAGCGTTGAAATTTTCGTATTTAAACCGAAGTTTTTAGATTCTGAGTGTTGCGATGAATGTAATGAATATTTTTACAATCATGTATTGTTTTTCCTGTCAACACTTTTTCGGTTGGAAGGAAAATTCTTCTTTTGGGTGGATCAATGTAAAACAACAAGTAAGTCCTTAAAAAATAATTAACTAGATGTATTAAAACTTACCCGATGTACCTTTTTTTTGTCTGAATCCAAGTACCTACTTATGAAAACACCAAACGAGATTTGATAAAAGGAAGACTTCGACTTAAATTTGATAAGAGAAAGACTCACAAATTTGTTTCTAATAGTTATATTTTATAAACTTTTCGGTAAAAACGTACCTACAATGAATCGGTTTTGTTATTCGGTTCGAACTCATAACCTCGTTTACTGAATTCATGATACATTGTTCGTTAGCGCACACTGCGCAGCGAGTATAAGCCGTTTTTAAAAATAATATTTGAACATTTGCAACATTCGTGCATTATGACAAAAAAAACAACAACTAACTCAACGTTTTTACTGATCATTTAACAGACTTAAGAATAAAAAAAAAATAGGGAGTATATCAATTCGACTTGCTTGTACTTACCAGCTACGTATGTATATATTTTTCGTAGATACCTAACGCATGGCTACGCATAACTTTACAGAAAAAATAAAGTTTCCAGAGTGGTGCCATGAAAATATTATTAAGACCGGAAGATTGATTGTTAAAATGTGTATAATAATCGAAGTTAACGGTTCAGCGCCACAACTTTTTTGAAAGAGTCTAGAACGCCAGACCACCATGATCCACCACCGAAAGTCAATCGTTTTTTAAATTCTAAACGCAGTAAGGAGTTTATTCGTTTTACGATGGCGTTTGTTTCAGATTCCGAGTGGAACCCGACTTTTATGTTCTCAACGCGTTATACCACCGAATTTTTTAAAATATGTAATCCATATTTTTACTCGAAAAACGGGAGTAAATTCCAGGTCTGGCGGAAACTCGTTGGAATGAGGCTTATTTAAAATTGTGTGTATTTTTTATTTACGTTATTGTACTTATTTTTTTTGGGAATCGGAGACTACTCAAAAGTACGTTGGGGTGCAAGATAATGACTCCCGATTATAGATTTATACTGCGAATAATTAAACGTGGTAATTTTTAACTAGAACAAAAGTGTTTTGCATAGAGCTTAGGAACACAGCAGTATAGTTATTGTTTAATTCCCGTTACTGCATTTGAAACATTGTATTCATTGTAAATACACATTGAACAATTATTTAGGTCATGATTTCAATTAATATAGGAGGTATCTATAATGTAAAAAAAAAAAATAATAAAATGTCTGATTAATAACGACTGAAAATATAGATTAACTATTAAAAACTCGTTAGATAATAAAAACTATTGAAAACACCACTCTTAACATGCTCAAAAATACAAACTCCGTTAAAAGCTTATAATGGCATCAGTTCAGAACGTATTGTCTTCTATTTTTTTTTTTTCAACCCTTAGATTGGTTTGCAACTCTCCTTCTCCATTCTTCCCGGTCACATTTTGTTTTAATGCCCTATATTCTTATAATTTTCTAACGAGTATAAAAATTGTGCGCCCGATTTCAGTGTGAGATGCAGCCAAATGTGCATCGCCCAACTTCACACCCGTTTCAACGATATTCGAAAATAATTTTTCGTTGACGTTTGGTTCGTTCGGTACGTTGATTAAGTAAACATAGGTCTACAACTTTTTTAACAGTAGATTTTGCAACATTGAAAAATTCGCCTGTGGTAAACATAGCTTCTTCTTTAGCTAAGTACCAACGAGTTATCAACAACTGAAAAAATTACACAATTTAGTCTTAGAATTGTTTTATACTTAGTTTGATTGACAAACGTTCGTAACCTCCGGTATAAGACGTATCCATTTGTGCATCGTGCCTAAACATTGATACCAGTTTTGTACAAGTACTTCTTGACATTTGGAAGTGCCTATGTATATAATTTCTTCTTTTCATAACATTATTTTTTATCATATTCTGATGAAATATTATATTGGAACACATTAATTGTACGTACTCATTATTCAATTGATTTAATATAACGGGTAAAGCAGCAATTTCCATGGTAAATATTATTTAAATGACAAAAAAGTAATTTATGTTTTGGCATTAGATCACTAAATTCACAAATCATAGGCAGAATTGCGAGAATCAGAAATATTTAGATGAGTACTCTAATTATTTTTGTTACATAGTCGGTTAATAAATCTTCCGTTTATCTAATAACCACAAACATATCGTTTTTGCGAGTCTTTGACCAATTACCAAAGTTATGTCTGATAAATAATGTAACCAGGTTAAACGAGAAAATTTATATCGAATGTGAAAATCAGTTGTTTATTCTAAACAGTTTAAAACTGAAATGCTCCGTGGCCCATTGGTTTTGATTAAAAATTTGGTTTTGAGCGATTGTGTTGATGACTAATTTTACAAATTCAACAATATTCCCATCACTATCCAATATTTCTGTTATTTTGATCGAGTGACCTGATCTCGATTATTAATGTTTGAATTAAACATTTCGAATGGTTATTTCGAGATATCTCTCGATTAGAGGTACTAATATTTTGACTATCGCATTCGATTATACGCATCACTTATTGTCCGTTGGTATGTTTGGATCTGGACGTGGATAATATCGAGTTTGTTCTTATACGAATACGCGTGTAGCCACGAATTAAGATAGCGTGGATGAATTATCTATACGAACCTTGTGAACGTCTGACAAGGCGCAGTGCAGGCCAAGGTTTATAGATAATATTATCTATAAATATTATCTATAAACCTTGCAGTGCAGGCCGCTGATTCAGAGTAATTATTGTGGTCCAACGGTTTATCACAGCTGCAGTGCAGGCTGCTGTGGCATAGTTGGAACAAGTACGCTGCCATCTAGTGGGCAGTTAATTTTGCTTTTGTTTTTAAATTATTATATATAATCTATTTTTTTTTATATTTTGAACATCGATGTTATTCCGCCAAAATGTGTACTGTTTTTACACAATTTGTTCGTTAATTACGACGTATTTTTCAAATTATTCCCAGCTGTTGCTATCTTCGTTCGCGCGCGTAACTTTTGCCGCACGTTTCGCGTTCCGCGTTAGAACGAGAGTGAAGAGATGAGCTTCGTTTGACTTTCAAACGGATAACGCGCGGAAAGATTTTGATTGCAAAATCGATTTTATAATCCTTAAAAATGTTTTAAGGAATTCCTTTTTAAACGTGAAAAATCCCCGGGAAACGGAAAGATTCCCTGCACCTGGCGACACTGCCGCGAGTGTTCACAATGTCGTTTCCGTAACGGCCGTTGTTAACATCAATCGCCGTTAGGAGTGTGCAGTAATTCCTGCGGTTTTTAACTTCGGACATATCACGTTTACCGGGTTCTTTCTCCGTTCATTCCGTGTCCGCCATTTATGAAAAACGTGCGTTTTAACTTTTGTATAGTTTTGTTTGCGTAAATATTGTTGGTCCAAGACGTCCACAAGCAGGTAAGAATAATTTATACTACTTAGTACTTACCGTGCGAAACGAGTAGTTCGGTCATACTTGTCTTTGATGATTTCGGTGTGTACATCCGTGTCTTCAAAACATTCGGCAGTTCAGTACGTAGGTAATTATTTAGTTTTTCCTAAAGGAAAAAAAAAAAAAACGAAACTCGACAGTT
The DNA here is from genome assembly GCA_017140985.1 of Hormaphis cornu. NCBI lineage: Eukaryota > Metazoa > Arthropoda > Insecta > Hemiptera > Hormaphididae > Hormaphis > Hormaphis cornu. Next base: position 14,612,672 of record CM029363.1, on the reverse strand, counting down.
TCAAAGTTGTACAACCAAGTTCTCTAAAGTATTTACACCCCAAATTTCACCTATGGCTCGTTACCATTAAATACTCATGATATTGGGTAGGTTTTCAATTTAAGTTTTATAATCTACTTTACTATAGGCAGTTTCACTTTCTCGAGTTAAGACGTCAAGTCGTTATAAAGACATACATATGTACTATATTTACACGCATGTTAAACAATATTGTACAATATTGCTACTATGTATATATATATATGTTATAAAGCTACCCGCTCGATGGTTTTATTTACTGGTTTAATATCTAATTTTTGCGATTTTATACACTTATGAAGTTTTTAGTTTTTAATGTTAATAAATTTTTATACTTACTCGTTTACGCCAAGTAAGTAGTACTGGCATAATTTTGGTCGTACCCAATTTTTGTTATCATTATACTTCATCTTATTTGGTTTTGAATAAATCAATATTGTAAATGTATTTAAAACTTAATTAATAAAAATAAACTTAATTAACAAACATAATTATTACTTTATTTTCATAGGTTTTTTTTTTCAATGGCTCCCGAAATTACATTCAACGTTGAAGACAAAGTCTTCGCAAAGATGAAATATTATCCTGCATGGCCAGCAAAAATAATAAGTATTAAGGACACAAATAAATATAGACCTAAATACTGTGTAGAATTTTATGGAACTCATGCAAGAACAAATTGTCTAAAAGCACAACTTTTTCCATACAAAAAACACAAGTTTGAGTTTGAAAATCCAAAAAAATTTTCAAAATCTAATGCTGAAATGTTAGCCAAAGCTTTTGTAGAAGTTGAAAATGAATTATTACTATCGACAAACGACACGGATGTATTCAATATTTCAAATAACATGTCACAAACCTTGAATTCTGGAATAAATAAAAAGGTCACTGAGTTAAGTGTGTCACCCGCCAAAAAATTGAACACCCAAAAAAAGAGCAAACGCGTATTCAAAAGAAAAAAAGTAAATACCAGTGGTGTAACATTTAATTTGAAAAACCTTTTAGAATATCAACCCGTAGTAAAAATAGAATTGATGCCAAACCATGTAGTTGACATGTATCAGAAAAAATATAAAGAGGTTAGTACAGACTTCTATGGTAGTATAGAAGTCAGTGGTAAATTTAAATATTTATGATAAATCTATATGATCCTAAGGCAGAATTTCTCAACCTGTGGTACATCTAAGGAAAAATCATGGATGATTAGGTTTATTTTTTAGTAAAATGCTCTATATAACAATGTTTGATAACCCTTTTGAAAGAGAAAAATAAAAGTGGGAATTTCTAACTAGTAGTCATTGTTTTGAAAGTTTTTTTTTTCAGAGGAAACTGAAGGAATTCAGAGGAAACTGAAGCAGTAAGAGCGCTTATGAGAAGGAACGATAAATAAAATAAAAATAGAGAAGAACAACAAAGATGGATGGAAACTGTCAAGAATGATAGGAGGGATATGTTGGTGAGTGTAGGAAATGTGAACAATTGAGACAAGTGGAAGATTAGGACAAGGGTGGCCAACCCCAAATAGTTTGGAAGAAGGCAAATGAGAAGAATAAAAATAAAATAATCATAATACCTACCAATAGGAATTTGAGTTTTAAACTTTAAAGATAATATTAACATTACAAATATGATACTTTTAGTATATTAAATACAATATTTTACTTAACTGCTGATAATATTATTATGTTTATGTGTATCATTTTTACTTGCTTTATTTCTTACTTTAAGTTGTAAAATTGTATAAATTACAAGTATAATAATTGAGTTCTCGAGGTAGGTGTGTATTATCAACAACCATTTTTTAGATAGTTTTATAACATTATTTTTTGAATTTATGAGTATTTTGATACTTTTTGTATTTTTGATTTTTTTTTTGATTATTGTTTAAATACAATTAGGCATCGTGTATAATTAAGTGCTTAGTAATTAGTAGAAAATATTTTACTCAAACATATTATAACAACATTATTTTGCAGAAATTCAACGAATTAAGTACAAATAATGAATCATTGAATGCAAATGAACCTGTTGTTAAACCCAGTCGTTCTGTTCATAGTGCTGTAAATGGTGTAATAGATAACCAATTAGAAACATATTGTAAGTCAATTATACTTTTTAATTATTTTCTGATTTTCAAAGTATTTTGTTTTCTAGATGTAAAAAATGATACTTATTCTAAAAGCAAGAGCAGTTCACAAGGTCCAGTATTATTGACAAAATACATAAATAGCATTAAAAGCAATGAGTTTGAAAGAAGTAAAGTTCATGATCCTTCAATGGAAAAAAAAAGTAAATTAAATTATTTTATTATAGTTGATTTACTGCACTCGTTATATTGTTCCATTTTTAGGAATGCACCCAGAAAATAACGAAAAAATTACTACACATTTAAAAACCAAGACCAAGACCAAATCAAGACCTAGGAAAACAATACAAGATTCTAATATCATTACAGAGTCATATGAGTGTACTAATAACAATAATGATGAGGAACAATATGGTAAACAAAGTGTATAATTTTATACTCTTTTCATGATAAAATCTGTGTATAGTGGTAATATTTGTTTGTTTACGTCGGTCAGATGATGTCAACCAAATATTTTGTACAGTTATTACAGTAGTAGTATCACAGATTAGATAAAACTTTAAAAAATAGTTTACATATATTTTATTAATAAAAATTAAGTTTTATCTAATGTATGGTAGTAAAGTAGTATTTTACACAAGGCTTGTACTGTCAAACAAAGCCAATGCACAAATCAATTGCGGAGTATTGATTTTATCATGAACTGAGTATAGATTATTATCTTTCCAGGTGTAAAAAATTGAAATTTATTCTAAAAGCAAAAACAGTTCACAAGGTCCAATACGACTAATATTGACAAAACACATAAATAGCATTAAAAGCAATGAGTTTGATAGTAGTAAAGTTCATAATACTTTAATAGAAAAAAATAGTAAATTAAATTATTTTATTTTAGTTGATTTACTGCACTTTTATTACAAACTGAGTATAGATTATTATCTGTTTGTAGTTGTTTTTTTTAACGGGTAATAACAACCAAGTTTTTAAAAAAATCCGAGATCACTAGGTTGCGTGGGTTAGGTTGGTCAGAGTAGTGACTTGACACTATACTTTGGGTGGGTCACTAGTGTAAAAATTGTGGTTCATACGCTTTATTTAATATTTGAAAGCAATGATAAATTATTTCCTTCAAAAATATGATTCTGAGCAAGCTCAGTTGTCTAGTATACGTCCTTGTAAAAACTAAATTTAAATTTGAAATTTGGTCCAAAAATTTAAAAAAACGTATCCACGTTTAAAGAATAGTAATTTTAATAAAGTGTGAAAATTTCAAACTATTTGGACTATTATTTGAGGAGTTAATATGAATTTAGTATCAATTGTACAAAAGTTCAACTGTCGTCCAAATTACACAATTTTTTAATACTTTTTTTATACCCTTCCATAATTTCTAGACAGATTTTTTTGAAAAATTTTTTATCAGATAGCAAATTTTGTTTTAAATAACGTCATTTTTTAATTTCAATTTTTAAGTAACAAATTTGTGCGAGTTAATTTTTTCCTAATAATAAGTCATAGGTATGACCAATTTTTAACCATTTTCCAACGACAAAAAAAAAAAAAAAAAAAGAAGTTGTAACCATGGATTTTCAAAATTTTACATGTTAAATATACATGTTGTTAACCTTGAGTTAAGATTGATAACTTTTTGTCTAAAATTAAATTTTTCATCGAACAAAAACCACAAAGAAAATGGAAATTTTCAATAATTTTCAAAATCTCTTGAAACAGACCAAATCTGTATTTTACATATTTCAATATTGTGTAAAAATTTCAGCTAGTTCTGTCTACAACACTGTTACTTTAGTTAGTTTTCTGGACTACTAATACTGTTCTATTTATAGGATTTTATCAAGAAAATGGCGTAAAAATTTCTCCAGGAGGAGGAACATCAAGGGAAAAAAATAAAAATTCTAGAAACATTACAGAAACAATTAATAACAATAATGAGGCAAAACAAAAAGGTAAACAAAGTGTATGTTTTAATTTTATATTCTATTCATAATGAGATCAGTAACTGGCGTTGACCATTTTTAGTTTGTGTGTTTGGCTTGTAACGCAGAAAGCCACATCTCTGCACATAAGTTGGTTGCTGGTAACTGATCTTATCATGAGCTGAGTATATTTAATATTATATTTACAATTGTTTTGTTAACAGGTAAAAATCAAAATGTTTATTTGTTTAGTAAAATTAACTATGTCGTATCCAAAGAAAATACTATAGGTTTGAAAGTACATAATGCTGAAAGTTCTAAAATAATGTTACTGCCCCAAAACAAATTATAGAACTAAAATTAACTAAGACTTGAGTTACCTATGTGTTTATTTACCAATTTCTATTTTAAGAATTTTTATTTCAATAACATAATTTGATGTTTTTGATAGTTATCTTTTTTTCAAAGCAAGTATAAAGAATTGAGTTATTAAGAAGGGCTTTAGTAGGTACTATCAACATTCCATCAAAGCCAAAACCAATAAAACCTGTATATTACCAAAAAATCATAACTATAAAACACCAGGTTCCAAAAGTTTTAGAACACCAGAAACAATCCAAAACTGGAGTAAATGTACTAAACATTATATTTTATTCTATTTAAAGTGACCGTGAAATGTTAATTTTCATTGCTTAAATTAATTCTTAATTGTTTAAAATCATATTTATTTCCTTGTATAGTTATAGAAATAATGAAAGTTCATTGAAAATCCTAAATAATTTGTGTATTTTGTTATAAATAACTTATCAGTAAGTACCTAAATAGCATACTATGTTATTTTTCTTTTATTATAATCATTACTTAATTATTAATATTATAGTAAAAACGAGTGTTTCAATGTTAATTAACAGTTATTTAAGTATATTTAAAAATGTCCATTGTTGGCATTTTTTACCTTACTAGTTTCCAAATTCTTATAATAAAGGATATAGATTTAAAACAGAAAATTTTTTTTCAGCACAAGTCCCCAATAAAACCACAATGCAAACCATAGTCAGTTCCTAGAGTCCTGTTTATACATTTTTATGGCATCTCGATCATTTTATGGCTGATAAAAAAAAAATAATAACAATCATAAAAGCATAACTTGAAACCGGTTACACACAAAAAAATACCCAATTATAAATATTGGTTCTTGATAACATAAAAAATAATAACCATACAAAATACTTATATAGATACTTTACAACGCCAGTATTTTTTTAAAACTCATAACACTAAAACCAATAAGATCTATTATTTTTCTAAGTCTTGTGCTTAATTTGATTTATAGTACTTATTTATCCTAATTTTTTATACAAATATGAAGTAAGTAGAAACACTTATGATCTTTTATGTTAGAACATTATAATAGTCCTTAAATTTGGTACTAATTTATTTTCCATCTTTCCTTAAACCTTGAACATTTACAACTTTACATTTTGAATGTTAACAATACACTTGCTGTAATTCAAAACAGTTTATCAATACTTTTTTTGAAACACCATATCAAAACTACCAACGCCATACTAACATCATATTATGCGCGAATCTGTCGTATTATAATGTAGTGTTAAAATATATTTTTAATAACTTTTTAGAATTAACTTGTATGTCATTTTGCAAAATTTGAATAATAAAATATTTTAATATACCACATAATATAAATAATACACTTTGTAGAAGTTCACATTTCTGTGCGAGTTATTATTTTGTTAGTATAAAGACGTTTGTGTTTAATTGTTAAGCAATAGACTGCTTAATTTATTAATTTATTGAAAATAACATTTCTATACAAGTTAAGTGAGTTCAGTTCTAATACTTAACAAGTTGTAAATGTTTAAGTTTTATACTTGTCACTACAATATGTTAGGAAACTTTCTTGGCGATTTTACTTTATTCATTCTAAGTATGCCTCACAATTTCAATTAGTTTGAACAATTTTAGAAGAACAAACAAACAAATAGTATGAAGTATTAACAATGAATTAACTAAGAGGTATTACATTGTTTGACAAAGTAGAATAATTATGTTTAGATCCTTTTCATAAAAATTTTAAAAATTTCTTTCCTTACCATTGGTTATTTTTCATCAAATATTTGTTATAGTGTTGTCCATCTAATATTTAAATCATAATCGTACTCAAAAATAAAAGTTGAATATTAAAATGAGAAATGTGTCTAAAATTATTGAAACATCTTCTGTTCAAACAGAAATACTCCAAAGAAGAGACCAAATCGAATCACCAGTTTCTTCTCAGGGCTTCGTAGCAGACTTTGGATCAACAGAGTGGTACGAGTTAAAGAAATCATTTATTCAAGTTCTTCAAAATCTAATGATTGTAATGGATCTTATTCATAATTTACGTTCAGGTCTACGTATCACAAATCCTGATTTCAAAAAAACAATAGACTCATTGCGAGAATTACAAAAATACAAGCTTCCCGCCTTGTTATGGATAAAGTATCCAGAAATGGTTTACACTATTTTGAAAGTTTCCCGCTATGTTGGTGACATTGACAGTCTAGACGTTTTTGAACTGGATCTATTTAATAATGCAGCCCAAATAAGAGAGTTGGCAAATGCCATTCTTACGGAAATTGGGTTGTTGTTTAATGTGGAAGAAGACGTCGTTACATTCGAACGCATTTTCAAGAAAGTAGTTGCAGAATTTAATGAAAAATTCAAATGTTTGGATCAATATGTAATTCAGGATGATCTTATAGAGTACCTAATAATTAAATATCTATTTACCTAATGTATTTTACTAGATAAATTTTATGTTTAAGACTTAAGTATTAATAATGTTACACATTTCGTTAAAAAAAAAACAATTGTTATAAGTTTACATAAATATTACAAATGTATTTATTGATTCCCATTATATAATTACCTTACACTAAGATTATTTTGTAAAGGGTATGTAATTTTCTTTTGTATAGTTACTATTATGAACTATAACTCTTAATAACTATTTTAAATTAAAATATACAGTTTAATAATTACTATTGTTTGTACAAAAATTGCATAAAAAAAAAAAACGAAACTTCAATTTTTGATATTTTAGTCAAATCAAAACGTTTTGAAAAATTTAAGGACGTTTAGTACTCTGTACACTCTGAAATGTGTGCAATTTTCACAAAGTTGTTGTGGCTGAGTTATAGCGAACATTTATATTTTGACAAAAACTGTCCCAACAAGCATTTGTATTTAACGTGAAAACTCCATTATAAATTCAATTTGATTGAACGATAGTATTTTACGTTACAAGTAACCATTGATCAATGTTAAAATAGACTGTATTACTATAAGTTAATATTTTTCTATAAGAAATCTAAACTTTACTAATCCATTATACCCGTGGTTCGGCTATAGCTCTCTCGTACAACAATTTTTTTTCAAACGTTGGTCAGCCAAATCCACTAGAGAGATCCCCAGCCTTGTGGTTAAACAAATTTTCGTCAGACTCAATACACCCAACAACAAATCAATGTTTTGTCAAAAAACACATTTTGTATTGTTTTCCCTAATTTTTATTTTTTTCGTGTAACTTTTTAATGAAATAAGTATCATTTTAAAATTATAAAATTTTTTAAGTAAAAATAAATAACGTGTCTTAATATAGTTAAAGACGTTATCAATTAAATAACCATGCGCAAACGGCGGTTTATAGTTCTATTTTTTTTGAAGTCTAAAAACAAATTTAAAACAAAATTTCTAAACAATTTCAATGGTAAGAAATATGGGTATATATCGCCAACCTATCGTCAAAAACCATATCATATTATGTTGCACCGAAACACACGTTTAATAAATTAACTTGGAAATTATTTATTTAAAATATTAAAAGAGAGATTTGTAAATAATTTCTCTGCTTACAAACACATTTACTGCGGGGAATTACTACACTTATTTTCGGTAGAACACGAATAAAATAAAAAAAAAAGTTTTGGTAAAATTCCTCATTGTACTAGGAGTTTTACTGAATTATTACAGTCGTAATATAATACCATAAGTATTGTGTTGTGTTATGACGTTAAGACGACAATTCATATTTTACGAGAAAAATTAGTAAACGAACGAATGCAAGCGAACCAAAATTAAGGGCGTATCAGAATTATAGTTTATTGTTACCCCTTTTTCAAACTGGTCAGGTTCTGCCCGGATGATTGTTGTATAGCTTTGAAAATTAAATTCCGTATGAAACGAAATTATTAAGAACTACCAAAATTCTATTCGAGCAATATTCATAGTTATTTACACAATTTCGCTCATTCAAATACTATAAAAAGTGATTGGTGGCAACACCGGCGCGCTCGGTGAGGCAGTTACCCGAGTTCAATTTAGTAGTTATTAGCCCTTTTTGGGTTTCGTGCGTTTTTATTAAATAGAGTTTTATTTACTGCCGTGTTTTCCGTGTTCTAACAAAACGTTTTTATATAGAGTGAAACAAAGACCATTCGAAACTCAAGCTGTACGGTTTTTAAATTTTATTGCCTGTATTGCGGGCAAGTCTGTGACCCCTTAGAGAACCGTTCGTGTCCATCATTCGGAGGTGCTGACGTCGAAAATGTTATATAGTTTTCAAGTTTCAGTGGTAAAAAAACAAACACATCGTGTGATAACAAACACATCGTCTTACTCGGAATAGTAATAAAAAAGAAGAAAAAAAACTCGGTTAATGGACCGGAAAAACAAAGCGGATAATTAGAACGCTAATTAACGACACGCGAAACGGAAAACGCAGAAATTTGGCTCGCGGAGACGACAATATTAACTGCGCGACATTCGCTCGCGCGTATTATTATTATATAATTAGGAGAAACTGATTTACGACCGTCGAAAACGTATTTTATAATCTCTCTCTTCCGAGCGTTCGCTTCTGTATTATACTTGGGTCGTCGGAAAAATTTAAAAACAATACCTCGCTGCGCTCAGAATCGAAAAATTAAAATATCCGGGATCGCTGTCGAGGGGGACACCCCAGGTCGCGTGGTTGGTCTGACGGAGTAGCCGTTTCGGATGTCGGGTTCGCATCGTTCAGTATATCCGAAAAGCGACGATTGCGTTCGAAAATACGATTCAATCTCGGTTGTCTAGTAGTACATAGTAGGTCCCGGTAAAAATCGAATTCGACGATGAAAATTCTGAAAAACGTTCTGAATAACGTGTGAAAATTTCAAATCGTTCGGATCAGGATCAGTGTACAACACGATTCAACGTTGCGTAATTTTTCGTTGTTCGCGGAATCTGTTGGTATTTTAAAGTGATTTTTTTTGTCATCAGACAGCAGAGTTTGATTCACACAACGCGATTTTCAAATCTCGAATACTTAACAAATTTGTGTGAGTTACGAGAGTTTTTCGTAAAAATACGAGTCAACAATCAAAAAAACGCTTCAAATGAGACAAAATTTATAGCCGAAATCTCAATTTTTATGCGGGATTCAACGTAGTCGTCAAGTGTTAGCAACAGTTATTATAAATGTTAAAAACGCTTTTCTTTGCGATAAAAAAAAAAACGAGTTTGAACCATTCAAAGGTATGCGCGCGGAATTATTGTTTTGTCCTTGACAACCACGATTCCGTAATATGATGTTTAAAACTTGTTTTTAGAAATTTTTTTTTTTTTACCAGTATTCTAAATGTTATACCTAATGTTTTTTTTCGGTGTTTTGAAATATTCCATTTTTCAGTACTACTGCCCCATTTGTATATTCTTAATAAATCGTGACGGCTTAGGTATACATATCATCATGACAGGAGTTCTTCAAAATTTCAAAACATTTTTAAAAAACTAACGTTTTCGGCGTGGAAAAAGTGTCTACGCCTTATACGAATAATATAATTTGTATTTTAATATCTGTGTACGCTCGTATGATACAAAATATACAAACACAAATTATACTTGCCTACGGATTTTCGCAGAATATCATATTGCGATTTCCGGAACTATCTAACTATTAATATTTTGTGTTTCGTACGTGATTACCTATAACACAATCAATTCAGAACCGTGTATACGAATAAAAATTCAAAATAATATCACCCGTGTTTGTCGTATACGGTCGAAAAATCATAAAAAAAATAGAATAACAATAATGTTCTTGGACGCCCGTAACGTGGCTATTTCGATCGGAGTCGTAAAAAATGCGACGGCTAATAAATATTCGAGAAAACGTCATTGCGACAGCCGTTTATTATTATATAGAACTTATGTTACGACGGTTCGACACTTTTTTTTTTTTTTATAGTTCAATCAACAGGAAATTAAAACGAAAATAAAAATCGTAAAGTTATAGGTGGGTACGTACGTGCTCGCAATATAGCCGAGCGTGTACATCCAACGTAAACCTTCGTATAGTATATAGAACAAAATGTCGTATAAAATCGAGACAATCGAGAAAACGTTAAATTTTAATACGTGTTATTCACAAGAAGCGGATATTTTTTATACTGCTTTATTTTTTTCAAAATCTGACCGAGAATTGAATTCCATAATAATACTGTGATCGGGGATCGAGTTGCGTTTGTAATTTTAACGCAGAACCACATTTCCCCCCCGAGTATTGTTAGTATAATTACGACGTGTTATTAGTCAATTTACACGATGCTGATACAAGTACATTTACTGCGTATGAACCTCCTATATGAATTTTCTCAAACACTGTCGTTATGTGGATCTCCTCGATACTTCCAGTGGATATCTTCTGAGGCGTATTACGATAGTTAAACGAACAAAACAGGAGTCTCTTACCCCGGGATTACAGTGTTATTGGGGTGTTAAATCTTGAAAAATTTCAAAATTCGTGAACACGGTAGATTTTGACAGTCGTGACGCGACTGCGTACCTACAATGGAGGGTTTTGTGAAATCCGGACGCTCCCCTCGGTTAAAGGGGCACCTAACTTAAATACGTATGAGTTTTTTTTTCTTAAACTTTCAATCTTCTTCTTTGCATTTTTTATTCGGAGTCAGCCGACCTATCCCGCGATTCATCACGATCATTCACATCCTCTACACACATACACACAATTAACAACCCTCACAATATCCCCACGTTTAATTGTTTCCATCCATCTCTTCTCTGGTGTTCGTCCACCTGTTGTTTTTCCTTCGACCGTCTGTCAATCGTTTTCATAACCACTCTTTCAGTGTCCAATTTTCTCCATATCACATGTCCGAACCGTCTCGGTCCTCCATTTTCCTCATCGCATCGTCCACCATGGGTATTGACGCAACACTATACCTCTTACGTTTCTTATTCTGTCTTCTCTCGTTACTCCGATCATCCGTCTACGTAAGCATCCTCGATACACTCCGGAACCATAGAAAAACGGCCGGTCTCACCACACTCCTGTGTGATACTTGAGGTGTAGCCTTGTCGGAATTCTTCAGTCAAATAAAAAACCTCCCTAATCCAACATCTTCTGTTACGCGCGACCTGCGCTTGATCTTCTCGTTCTATCTTTAAAACACCCTGCGTACACTGTCTTATCAGTTTTTTTTCCACCCCCCGATCGCAATCGACATTGAAAATCGACCGGTTAGGTGGTATCAATGGTTTCTGCAAATCTCGGTAAGAAATCAGGATTAGGGAAACAACAACAGCCAGCGCAGGTTTGGTAGCGGCGTAGAATGATGACGATACGGATGTTACGCGCGTGTCGTACGGCCGCGGAATAGAACGAAAGCGTGGGAAAAAGAGAAACGGAGAGAAGAAAATTATTGAGAGAAAGATAACAAACGTTGTATGGCGCGGGGTGAGAAAGACATAGAAGTCGAAAAACAGCCTTCGCTAGACGGTACGGATAAAATGTACAATACGACCTCATTAGCGTCCCTTGTGCGACGATCGGCTGATGAACTTGCGGCGTATTGTCCTCTTATGATTCTCTCGGCGAGCGTCGACCGACCGTCCCGCAGCTTATATCGATAAACCTTATACGCAGACCGTAATAATAATAATAACGATAAGTTGTACCACCGCGTGTGTATGAGACACACATAATACAGGTATTATGCAGCTCGAGAGACTTTCGAAACACAAAAGATATTGTACTTACGTTCCGCAAAGTCGGTACGTATCTCGACTTCTCTCGAAATTGTTATGTTCGATCGACAAACGAATCGTACGCGCTCGTCGACGACGTCGTAAACCTTTTTTGGCTGCGAGACTTTAAACGTTTGCGACGATGAAAATTAAAATAAAAAAAAACCCCGGGTTGTAAGGTCGCTCGGGTAGTATGACGGTGTCGTTCGGTCTTTTTTTTCGAAATTTTTTCCATTAGACTGAAAACATTATTTCAATTTCAGTTCCTTAAATAACAAATTTGTCAAAGGACCAATTTTCGACCATTTTCCAACTTCAAACGACTAAAAAAAAAATCGTGACTATGGTTTTTCGAAATTTTTTCAGTCGGACACGTATGTAATTGTTGTTGACCTCGTGATAAAGTTTCAAAACTTTTTGTTGAAAATTCAATTTCTTATCGAACCACAAAGAAAATTTGAATCGGAAGTGTCAAATCTCCGACCACGTGTTATGGTGCTAAACGCTCAAAACATTATAAATTTTATAAAAAATTTAAATATTTACCTATGTATTATTTACCAAGGTATATCAATATAGTTGAATAAAATCGAATAACTGTAAACTGGGCTTCGAACGATATTCTCAAGCGTTTCAAATCGGGTCAATCGTGGTCGGTGCATTCTACCGATATTTGGGGGGTACTTTTTACGTATGTTAATAATTTCTACTGTCGTTTGAAATGTTTGCGAATCAAATACAGTGTACGACACAATATGTCGCTAATTACGATGGGTTTGTTCATTAATTGCCGACTTATGTATGTTCCGGGGAGATTAAGGAAGAATGGCCGAGAGGGAAACAACGACAATATTATATACTTTTCGCTACTGTTAAGTACGTGGTAATCTTTTTTTTATAAACCATCCGATAAGGCGTGCAATTATTCACAACGCAAGTTTCTTATTGGAAAAATAGAATATACAGTTAATCGTTGCAGCTTTGTCGTCAGACAAAGGGAAAAGTCGGATTGGAAAACACGTAGCGAAAATGCATTTTTTCGAATTTTTTTCAAGCTCTCTCTCACAGTCTCGCTACGTTTCATACGTAGGATTTAATATATAATGGTTTTGATAATTACTAAAATTGTTATTTTGAATTCCGAATGCATTCAGAGTTTCATACTATTGAAATTATACAAAACTCATTGAACATTTTCACACGCTGTTAGGACGGGTAATACTATCATAGAAATGTACAGTTAACATTACCGCCTTGAAATGTTCACACATAATTATGGAACGGATTAATGTAACCTAATCGCAAAAAAAAATTTGAGCTAAATATCAACATTTTAAATTTACGGATCGTTATGATTTTTAACTCACCGGGCTCGGTCGAAATCGTAATTTGTACATTATAAATCATCGTAATGTCCTATAAAAAAAAATTTTTGGTGAATTTTTTAAACTTCGAGTTCTATTTCACTTAATTTCAAGCCAGATTAAAGTATGATCCAAACACAGAACGCGTCCACCGAAAACTATAATTATGCACTTTGTTTGATTAAAAACAGGAAAAAACAATCGGACAAATATGATATAAATCGATCAACTGCAGTTGTTGCAATGCATGTACATTACGGCGCCGGCCATTTGTAAAAAAAGTAATTTTCGGTCGTCAAACATTGTGTGATATAATGCACATGGCGCATATGCACACTGGGCGCAAATTTACAAACGGCCATAATATTACCTATATTATATTTTTTTACTGTGTGTACATCGTTTGATTTCAATGTGTGTTTAGTAATCACAATTAAAATTGTCGCTGAAAACGAAAAAATATAAACAAGATGTATTATTTATATAGGTAATCAAATAGAAGAAAACATTAAAATTTAGATTGGTTAATTTTGATGCCAATTTTGACGAAACGTTTTTTATTGAAGATGAGAGGAAAATAATAAGGTAAGTCAGAACAAATCATAATTGTAATTTATAACTTACTGCAATCCTCGTTATTAGTAAGAGTTGTTACCGTTAAAAAAGTATTTATTATTAAACGTTTCAAAAAAATGGAAATGAAAGTAAAGATTAGCTTACGATTTTAGTCATAAAACCATTTAATATTGGTATCAACTTTTTAAAGTAAATCGGCCTTCATTATGTCGCAAACGTTTTATTTTCCCATTTTTGTCTTTTTGCAGGAATTCATTTTAAACGACAACAAGCATTTTTAATGCTGTAAAATAATTTAGCATAACCGTTTGAAATTAACGCGTTTGTGCGTCATCGAACATCTTAGTAATTGTTTAAACGCTGCACGCAGAACAGTATTGGAATTTTTGTGTAGACAGACCCGAAATTATTGGCGTTTCTGTGTTGCGATCACTTAAAACTCATATTTCAGTTTTTTATGGTTATTTAGATATTAAACTCTCGTCTAGTTGTTTTATTTATTTTTTAACCGTTCACTTTAACGGGCAATTTTGATGACGTCGCGCGAGTGAGTGAATTCTCGGATAAGTGGTTGAAAGCGTTGGTAATTATTTCAGAGACCTGGTATGCAAACAATACTTGATCGTTTACAGGTATGAGTAATACAACGCATATAGGATGTATGTCTTTAATTATTAACGATGAACAGTTAACTATTCAAGGTACTGTTGTATTAAAATAATATAATCGTCGAGGAAATTTTAATTTTGAGAAAACCGTGTTATAGAAATTAAAAAAGATAACAAGCATAATGGAAACGGCTCGGCTCAAAGGGAGAGCTCTCAGCCTCCTCCTCGGGCGCCCAACTTCTTCTTCTCTTGCTTCTTCTTCTTCAGGTTTACTCTTATTGCCTTCCTACTACTCTCCTCTTCCGTCCGTCTCCGTCTTCTATTTTCCTTTTAATGTCAAGACATAGTTTAAGACCAGTCTTCAGTACCTATACTTTTTATCTTAGTGTAATGTTATCAGCGCCCAACGATGTTTTACCTGCTTCGTTAATTTCTGCAAGGTAGAATTGCTTCGAAATGTTCAAAAATCAGATGTCGTTTGAAAAATGAACGTTGTTTTTTTTAAACTCGAGTCTTAAACTCGGAACGAAAACAACGCGATAAATTAATTTAACCAGCTGTAGTAGAATTTGTCGATCGTTTTCAGACGATTTCGAATTGACGCACACTGTATATGTTTGTGCAGCAGGTATTTTGCATACGGTCAAGTAGGGGACCCACGGGTATATTATTATACTCGCGCGCAAAAACGATTTGTTTGTCAGTTTCCGCACGATTTCCCGCACGCCGAGAGCCATTACGCTGACGGCCGGACGATTCACTCGAATCCTATTTGGGTAAACCGTTTAAAGTAAGCTATTGATAAAGAGTTTGCAAAAAAAAAAAATGACAAATAATGTCGTTTATTTTGTCAAAATGTTTGTTCGTCTCTGGTTCGGAAGTATATAGTTCGTACATAGGTGTTTGAATTCCTGTAGTCTCGCAGCACTGCAGTCGTCTGAATAATAGTTATGGTTTTTATCGCGTGATTCAGACAACTTTGCATTTTACTCAATGAGATTCGATCGCTTCGCGTAGACTTAACGGACGTTTTTTAGTAAAAACTTTGAAAGTAAATTTTCACACGATCATGATTGTATCGGTTAGAGTATACCAGCTAGCACGGTTAGAGTATATTCGATACGTCATATGTATTTCGTTCAAACGTATTTTTTTATGCGTTTACTTTTAACCAAACATAAATGTGTGCGACTTATTAATGTGGACCGGACGACAGACGCCGAGTGGATTTATTTCGTAAAACTCGGTCGGATTTCATCGGGTAATGCGCGTGTATTTAGGCGGTTTAGGATGTTTCCTGCTGATTAATCGGTGGTAAACTGTATCTTGTTTGGTTAGATTTGAATGTTTGTTTTGAAATCCTCGTGATTGGCACCGCCGCGAATACCGCCGTGTCACAATATTGACGCGGCACGGTCGAATCGATTGTAGTAAAAACAAGTTAAAGCTAAACGATTCGCACGGAAATTTTATACGATATTACGATAACCTCACGTATTAGTTTATAGACAAAAAAACAACGACCGATCATCACGTACACTCCTATCCGCGGACAGAACGAACAAACATCACGGACGCGTATGAAAGTTATTGATTCGAACGCGGTCGTGGCGATGAGTGTGACTTTAATAATAATTATTGTCCGGCGTGCTCCGTCCGAGTGTGTGTGTGAGAGCAGTGTAAAATATTCGCACGGAAAATACGCGCGTTGTTGCCCGAGAGTAACGAAAATACGAGCGAATCGATTTCGCCCGTTCGCATACATGTTTTACATTTTGTGTTCACGTTATTTGCGTTAAACAGAAACGTGTGCCTACGCGGGTTTATGAGGGGTTATAGTTATTAGTTATTAGTATTAGTTATAGTTATTTAAACGTTGACACTACTACCGCTACGTCGCGACGTACGATCATCCCACGCGAGGGCGCCAGCTATTTTTTTGCCCCGGTCGGGCGATTTTTCGAGTCATCGGATGTATTATACGAAATAGCCGTTAAGTAAAATAAAAAAAGAACGCGTTTGTCCTCGGTTTATACGTTTAGAGTTTGGACAAAACTATAAACCGAAAGTCACATTTAACCGGGCGCAAACGTTTTTGTTGCGTCGATTTTTCCTCCTCTTATCGCTGTTAAACCAAACACGACGAGTCAAAACATTTTAAATTCATATTTGAACACATATCATGATAATTGCTTCGAATCCGCAGTGCACTATAAAAACTAGTACGAACCGGAATAGAAAACCATCACTTTTGAGAAATTATTCGACACGGTTAAAAAATCACTGTATAAATATTGTCCAAACTCGCGGTGTCACTCGTCTACACTTTACAATGCTGACAACTACGCATATACCTCTACATGGTTGAATTCGATTTTTCTTAAACTTTCATTGACCGACAAAACGGATTTTCTAGATTTTCGAAACATTTGAAAACATAGTTTACACGCAGGAAAAAAAAATGTTTGACTTGGCCATCTGAATGTAATACATAATCGGTTTTTGCTATGACGTCTTTGGCCGTTTGCGGGATAAAATATTCGAATATTTCGA
Organism: Hormaphis cornu; assembly: GCA_017140985.1. Classification (NCBI taxonomy): domain Eukaryota; kingdom Metazoa; phylum Arthropoda; class Insecta; order Hemiptera; family Hormaphididae; genus Hormaphis; species Hormaphis cornu. The sequence goes on along the minus strand of CM029363.1, from coordinate 14,595,442 downwards.
TCGTCACTGATCAACAACATTGGTGTTATTTTGCATTTTTTTTTTCCAATTGAAATACGTAACATCCGTGTCAAGATTAAATATTAAACTACCGATGAACCTAATAACACATTTCAATTTTGCATTTTTTCACAAGTTATTTTCAAACTTTTTTTTTTTTTTTTTCGGTCATCCGAGCCCTAGTTGTGGCGATGTTCACACGACGTTTGGGATTAATCTGCGCATAGATACGGTCGTGTATCCGTGTATGCTATTTTTTACAGTTTTATACAGTCAGCAACAAAACAAAGGTTTCGTCGTCGACGTTTCGTCAAACGAGATTATTCTTGTAGGTATTTTTATGTTTTTTTTTACGATATCGTCAAACTCCCGATAACTTTATAAATCGTTGTATGCATTGTATAAAAACGATTTATTGTGCATCAACGGCGATCCGTTACATAATTTTTTCATCAATCAGACGTTCCTCTTGGCCGCGCCGCTGCACCGCCTCAAACACATCGGGCCGTAGTGGCCGTCGGACTGCGTTCCTCCCGTCGCGCTCGCGTCCGACCGCCGTCTCCCGGCCGTCGTCGGGCGGCCACCCGCGGTAACGATCCTCTGGACGAGTCTCGTCAGCTCGTCTTCCGGACGGCCGCCGTTCCCGGAAACGGGTCCCGAATGTCCGTTTGCGATCGCGGGACGGCCACAACGGCCCGGACAGCCAGTGCCGGATTACCCATAAGGCGGAGTAGGCACCCGCCTTGGGGCCCTACTCATTTAAGGGGCCCCGTGAAAACGAAAAACCACAATTTTTTTAAAGATTTATGTAAAAAATAATTTTGTTGGGGCCCAAAATTTTAATTGCCTAGGGGCCCACCAATGTTTAATCCGGCACTGCGGACAGCAGCGGTCATTGCCGGCCGTGTAGTCGAACGGTCGCGCGGGCCGCCGCCGCTGCTGTTGCTGGACGCGGTCGTTACCGTTTTCCACGATCATGCAGTCGACCCTCGCGATGACCGCGTCCAGTCGGCGGCGCACGCGGCTCAAGGCGGCCCGTTGTTCGCCCTCGGCGTCCGGCCAAAAACAGCTCCGGTCGTCTGAACAAAAATCGATCGATTCGTTTTACTTTACCCGCCGACAGCGTCGACGAGACTCACGCTACAGTGCCCACAGCGTGTCGCCGACGCGATTACAAAAAACGAAAGTCGTTAACCGCGTTAGTGACGTAAAAAAAAAACGTCCGCGGGCAAAAACACCGTCGGCGATGATGCCGCGTACCTGCAGAAGCCGCGGGACCGGACGAACAAAAGTGGCAGCTCTTTTTGACCGGCGGCCCGTACCGCAGGCAACAGCGTACGCTTCTCGCGCCGTCGTCCGCGCCGCAGTGGTCTTGGCCGGACGCCACCCTCAGATCCGTCTGAGTCGACGTCGAGACGCGGAAAGTCGAGCCGCCGACCTTTTCGGTCTTTTTCAGCTCTCCGCCGCCGTCTCGTCTCGGCGGTACACGGCGGCGGTCTTTGTTGTTGTCGTCAAACTTCACGCGCGGGATGCAACAGGAATTCACAATCGGGAAATCGCATGTGTCACTTTTGGCATTTCCGCCCCCGTCGGACACACTTTTCTGGCCCGGAAAAACGGCGAGTCGATCGCGTCCGCACGACACACCCCCCTGAGGTGTGGGAAGCAGAGGTGCCCCCAAATACGGTCAAAGAAAATAATTTTTACCTTTTTTTTTATGTTAGCGCTGGGCACAACGATACTTTCTATATTGTTGTTATCTTCGTCACATATACAAGTTCGAGTATGGTTCATAATCAATCATTACGTTCATTTTTCCACGGTTATCTTTGATCGCGCGGAAAACTCGTCGCGGGATAAACGATAAAACGGTTTATATCTTACCACGCAAGATTAGAAAAGAAAACTGACAAAGTACGCGCGCGCTGAAACTGACTTCGCAGCTTCGGATCGCAGCGAAAAAACCGAACGGTTGGACTTTTTAAAATTGATTTTCACACGAGCGAAACGAAAAAAAAACGTGTCTTACCGTTATGAGCTCGCCACTGGCCAGATAACGTCTCACGCTTCTGATCGCGTTCATCGCGTATTCTAAACAGCCGCGGAAAACGTTCCAGTCCGCTCGGTCGCGTTTCTCGACGTTTGAGTCCATTTTAAAATACCGATTGCTTTATTAGCAATCAATATAGTACGTAAGATAAAATTTTAAAATTATTAACTAAAACGATTAAAATGTGTGTCACGCGTCAATTATACTACTGTTAATTGCGTTGTTTGTTTACAATGGATAGTCGTCGACGTTGTTTAGATACGCAGTCGACGTTGTGTATTCGTCACGTGGAAACACACAATATTGTATTTTATACGCCAGCTACCTGTATAACAAAATGACAACTAGATGATGTTCGTGATATAAAAGGGGTTTTTCTTACAGGCAATTTACAAAATTTAAATTTATCACGTTTTGTTTGCAAAACGTTAGGGGGAATTTTCTATGATTTTTTTCTTTGCTTAAATGGTTTGGTAGCATAGTCAACACTATGACTTACGACGACCCCGTTTTGAAATTTCGTGTTTTAATTTCACTGGTTTCAGTTTTGTAGTTAGAAGCCTGTGACTTTTAAACGATCGATCTACACGCATTTGATTAACCAACCATCCAACCAACCATCGTCGGCCAATTTTTAAAAATAAATTTTTTTTTTAAGTTATTATAGTGTTTGAAATGCACCGCGTTGTAGAAAATTAAATTTCATGCACGTTATTGAAAAAAAATAACTCGATGACAGACAAGTATACATGTTGATTATTGTTCTGAATCGTAATCATTTTTTTTTAAACAAAAATTAGTTGATTACTGAGGGATACAGAACGCGCTCTGGTGTAACTCTTTTGGATATTATTCCCCTTTAAATCGAACACGTCGTGCTATTCGTGTGCGAGTCCATGACGCAAACGAATTTCATACACGCTCAGACTTCACCCCTGTTTTTACAACAATATTTGATTGAACAAGTTTTATACTACGGATTGTAAACGAATTTTGAATACAGCCGATATAATCTTTGCCGATACATAATAATTTCAACCAAAGTACAATTATTTTTTTTTCATTTTTATACATTGTACTTTATGTTTTGAGAAAATATCGATATCAACGACTGTGGTTGCTGGTGTACTTACATCCGTCGCGTCGTATCAGGGGCGTTTTTACGGGGCAGAGTGCTGATTTAGGATGATTATAAATATTTCCGATCGACACTACCGCAGAGTAAATCGGGGAAAAAAACATTTAACCGTTTGTTTCTCTGTTAGCTTTACTGTATATTATGGCGTTTCTTATCATTATCTAGGTAGTATGTTTTGTATTTTAAAAGATTAAGATTTTCTTTTCAGAAATGAACGACAAACAAATCTCTGGATACGCGCCCGAGTCGAATACAAGTGTGGTAACATATTATGTACAAACCGTTTTAATTTCGTTAAAAGTCGCGAAACCGTTTGATGGACGCGATTAAAACAACAATGTATGTATTTAACGAATTATAAAATTTCGCAGCGTTTTGCGTCGGTTTTTCGTGTTGCACAATATCCGCGATTGTGTGCCTCTATGCGATATTATTAATATATTTTATTGTACGAAACGGTGCAGCGACTTTGTGCGTTTGACACCGGTTCGGTTTGTCCGGAAGGAGTTTTTTTTGTAAAAAAAAAAAATTTTTACGTCCCCGAACTGATTTCTCTCTCTCTCTCTCTTTTTATTTGAAAACGAGTAAGATAGAGACATTTTATTATAATTTTGGCAATGTTTTTTTGTACGTAAGTATTAAAATAGTATAATACCATCATTTCACGATTGAGCGGTCCATGTTCAAAAAGAAGTTTCTCGGTTTAAGTCTCTGACGTGTACAGCTTTACCTTGCAATATGCCTCCTACTTTTGTACCACAAACTCGCTCATCAATCAAACCGAGAGCATCTCAACTTCTTGAAGTACTCTAATACTCTACATAATCAATCGTCTAACAAAGGGTTATAATGTGGGCTTTACGTGACCGTATGACATTTTAAATCGTGATCATAATTAACTAGTTATTAATCGTTGTCGAGAAAGTAAAAATAAAAAACTTTAGTCAAGTGGTTTGAAGTAGGTCACTGTTATTGGTTAGAGTGTGCGACGGTTTTTGTTTGGGGTATTGTTATTAATTTGAAAACTGTACCCGTACAGTTTCCTTTAAATAATCTCTCTGGATTACTCGCTTTACGCCTAATCATGTTGAATAATTTCAAAACGTTTTATAAAATCATCAAGGTATTGGTATTTCACACTAAAGTTTTCGATCTAAGAACAAACTACCTGTTTAATTTGTAACGACGGAAAAACATGATAGTGAAAAAAAGTTAATCTCCCACAAAAAAATTTGGCTCTATGATTAAAAAACGGTTACATTTTGTCGTTTTCGATAAAAATCATGAAATTTTCACTGAATCTTCATCAAAATATAGCTTTACACAGGCGCGAAAATTTTTTTTTGAATATAAACAAACCCCAAAAACTTGTCTATCGGTTTTTGAAATGTTTTGATTACCTAAATACCATATTATATAGTAAATTCTATCATATTTTTTACACTCAAAGGCGTACAACTTTTGAAAATTTCAAACTTTATGGAAATTATTTACGAGGATTCCGGTCGTCTCTTATTTAATAAAACCATCGTCGTGCATTCGTGCAGTGTCGTAAAAGAGAATACGATCTGATTCGAATAAATTAAAACCACTTTTTTAGCGACGGAACAAACTCGGACGATTTACATGCGATAAGCGGAGAAAACTTTACGCACAAAAGTCCAATGTTTCGTTAACTCGGCGAATGAGAACATAATAGAGTGTAGTAAGTACTTTTGTGGTCGGTTTTGCAGCACGAATGTTTTCTGTCGAAGGAATTCAAGATGCGACGTTTATAATTACATTTCTCGTTATATCGCGGGCAACATAAAATGAATATGAATTTAGCGTGAGAAATACGATTTTATTCGTACGGTTTTGAAAATCGAAATTTTTGATCTAAAAAACAGTCATCCGGCACTACACTGTATAGGGGTGTTCTATTACGGTAAGTTATTACGAGTTCAGACGATTATAACGATCCGTGAAGCATTAAAATATTCCGTTGCGCGCGTCTGTGACCTGGGTAGATACCGAAATTTGACCCTAAAATCATTGTTCCCAGTGTACATTTCTGGGACTTGGGAGCGTTCAAACGAATTTGGCATCACTTCGTGTTCTTGCCGTATTCGGAACTTTGCGCAGTGGCGTGCGCAGGACAGGATTTGTAATCTTCCCCCACTGTCATTTATTTTTAGCAAACTTGTAGAACCGTCTATAGGTTATTGTTTTCCGCTGAGAATACAGTTTATTAAAATCGTATGATAAGTAAATAATGGTGTGAATAAAGTGCCTGCAGTTTGTCGGTAGGTATTTAATTAATGTTTTTGCGTAGAAAAATTAAAGAAAAACTGTTCCGTACTTGGAATTTAAGCGTTTCGTACTCAAAAATAACATCTCAAATCGTCTTGTTTTTTAAACACATTTCTATCGGGCTATCGGTACGAATCGAGTGAAACATTGAGTTTTTGGGGCCGAGGTCATAAACAATTTTATGACGCAAAAACTATTCCGGCAAAGAACCCAAAATTTGGAGGCTATTCATGCGGTTTTAAGGGGCTCCCTCGAGTCTCCCTAATCGTTGTGCAATTATCGAGTCCAAAACTGAAGACAATTTTTTATTCACACGGCGAGTCGTACTAATTGTAGTGTCGACACATTTCCTCCTTTTCAAAACGTTTCCTTTTTAGCATAACGGCTTGAAATTTTCACAAAACGATTACTTAATCCATCAAGTCGAGAGTTGACAACGTTTTGTGCTAATTTTAACTTTTAACGAGTTACACTTTTGTACCGTTTCTACAGGCACAACCAAATACGTTGTACGTTCGTGCTGCCAACTACAGGTGCAGTTTTCGAATTTCTGCGGATATTTCACGTTCGTTCGACTTAAATTTTCGATCTTTTTACCATCTCGCCTATATGACTATGTATTTTTTTTCTCGCTTTTTCCCCTTGACTTCTGTCGGTCCACCGGGGGGCAACAGACGGCAACAGACGGCGACGGGACGATGGGACGTTCGGCGAGGGCGTGTTACCACGAGCGTAGGCGGCGCTCCGTCCCGACACGCTACCGCCGCGTCACGTGGGCCAAACCCGCGCAGTGACGCCCGGCCGTCGAAATCGCGTCGTCGTCGTCGTCGTCGTCGTCCGCGCTGATACGAGTTCGTCACGTCGTGTTCCCGTCAGCCGGGAGAAGTATTTTTCCCACGTCCGACGCATGCATCCCCCGAGGCACGGACCGGCAGTTTAAACGCGATATCGTATTCGTATTATATGTATATCATACAGGTATGTCGACGAGAAAAAAAAATGAAAAATTTAAAAACGAAAGTCCGGGACGATCTGCAGTCCAGGCAGCGAGGGTAGTTTGACGAGGGGTAGCGTCAAACTGCGCTTCGGGTAGTTTAGAAGCGTTCGAACGCGTTGCTTGATTCCTGAAAGCGAATCGTCGCCATCGAGTGTATACGATTCTGAGAGTGTGCTCGGTCGTCCAGTATACCTGTATCTTTCCTATTTTAGTAGTAGCGTGTAAAAGTCTGATTTTTATTTTGGATGTCGAAAAAATTCAAATCGATGTGGCGTAAAAAACACGTTTTCCGTAATTATTTGTTCCCCAGAAGTACACGGCGGCCCGGAATGACGAGTTTTACGACAAAACGAAAACGTTAAATCGGCTACAAACCCGAGTTCCGATTTTCCAAAATTTTTGACCACGAGTCTACGCTGTTTAGATCGAGTTTCGAGTCTTCAAAACTAGACTGTTTATAAATGCATACAATATAAAAATTCAGAAATTCCATAACTCACTTAAAAACGATCGATTGAAATTTCAACAGTAATTTCGTTATGCTTCTTTCAATGACGCATATAAATTTCAAGTCGAACTTTTGGGAATCTGGCCGTTTTTGTTTTTTGCTCGTAACTCCTAAAATAATCAAAACCTTAAAATGCTTTTCAAAAAAAGTACCGTCTCTGATCTATCTTTTGAGGTATCGTACGTTAAAGTCGGAGCATTCTTTCTACTAGAAAAAGTGATCACAAAAAAAAAAAAAAATAAATTGACGTGTAAAAAACACGTTTTTTGTAGTTTTACACAGTGCAAAAAAAAAATTTATGTTAAAAATTTCGAAACAATACAACGATTATTTTCGAAATTACGGAGAAATGCACGCGATTTTAATGAAATCTGACGTGTCGTTAAAAATCTTAAAACCGATATCGGTAGAATTGTGCGAAAAATTTTTGGTACGCAGTTAGAGTAGTAGCGTACGACTGCAGATGTCGTGTTTAAATTTCATGGCAAAAAACTCAAAATCAACCCCGTTTGTGAATGAAATACTACAAAATCTTAAAATCGCTGTAATAAATTAGATGAAACTTTTTGAACCTTTTTTTGGAGTTGTTTAGTACAAAGACACGTTATTGCTTAAAATTTCAGGACCGCTCGATGATTGTTTTCGAAATTGTGGACAAATAACTACTATACGCGTTATTGACGAAACGCCCCTTTTTTTATAGCGGTTTTTCGGTGGTTTTTCCCGTCGCGTTAAAAAACTGTCGAGAAAATCGAAAAATGACACGGTCCAATGGACCATTTTGATCCGATTCGCTAAAAGAAAATGTGCTGTGCGTAGAAATCGTTGCTCTCTTTTTGGTAGAAATTTTGTTAAAAAAAAAAAACATCATTGTAAAACCACTAGCTAGGTTTTATTATGAAGGATTCGTCTCATCGAAATATATTCTTTTTAACGGATTAATAATGTAAACAGAGTCCGAGCGAACAGTGAAACAATGGTAAGTAAACCGTCGGTGGATGTCTCGTGACACCTCGTGAGTCCTGGGAATATAATTTAATGTAATATTTACCAAACTTAACTAATTATTTATTTACTCCGCCGACGGGATGAATCCAACGCAGTAATAATTATGGTTGAAGAAACGGAAAGAAAAATACGATAGAAATAATTCTAATTTACAAAACAGTTCAGAGATATTCGGACATAAAGAGATTTTTTTTTTTTAAACAACCAAAATACGTTATAGAATTGCGCGTGACTGCAGTGTACCGAAATAATTTTCAAAGTATAGCAAGTTAATGAAGAAAACACATTGTAATTAATCAAGTGTGATTACGACAGCGATACTTACAACACTTTCGACTTACGACCAAAAATAATCGTCTTCACCATTATAAATTAATAATACACTTTATTTTTACGAAAATTGTAAATCTGAATTCTATTTGGTAGGTAGGTACATAATATTGCGTGTAGTGAAATAAAAATGTTTATTCACATCATCGTTTCAGACTGTTTTGCACGGTTTTCATTAGCATCCGACGACGTTCGGTTAAATATAGTCACAAACTATTTTCTGAATTATACGATTAACCACTGTAACATCGGAATTCATTATTTCTGACTTGATTTAAAGAAAAATTTGCATTAAATATGGATTTTGTCTCCCGTGCTTTGACGAGATACCTATGACATTTTGATTTTTTAAAAATATTAGTTTTTGAGAAAATGATTGAGAAAAATAATTTGAATTAAAATTAGTAATAGAAACAATATTTTATTTTTTACTGCTTTACTATAAACTTCATTTTTAAGAACACAATTTTTTCGTGTGATTATTTTGTCTACACTACTTTGTTACTCTTCAATACGATTTAATTTAAAAAAATTGTTGACATAAATAAAACGATCAAATCTCTAGTTACCTGCATCACCTTAGTTACAAAAGAACATTTATCGAAATCTAGGCGTTTCGTTGAAGTATTGTGTAAACTTCTTAATAGCCGTTTGTGTTTAATTCAGTTTTAAAATAAGTAAATTACAATAGAAACGAATTGTAGAGTTCAAAAACAATATTATAACAGTATGTTATCCTAATCAAATCAAATCCAACGGGGATATTCTTATAAAATTATCACTATCAATAGGTCCAGATTTAACACTGTTTTGATAAAATAATTTCGTCTTGCTGTTGTTACGCGAAAACTTTTTGTGAGCCAAATCAACTATTCAGTCAGAAGAAGTTTATAAACTTCGGAGAGCCGTATCGAAACATTAAAAAAGATACATTTTTAATCCTCGGCCAGAAAACTACCAGTGCGAAAGTTTCGGTAGTAAATATTTATGGGTATTTAGATTTTAGCCGGGATTTTAGCATTTAATTTTCTATAAGTTATTAAAGGCGAGAATTTCAATTGTCCGAGAAACTGTCAAGGACTGATGTGCCGTTATTGGGGTGGGTAGGAGAAATTCCGCAGTATAGCTTTGTAATCAAATTTTCAAACGATATGTCGTAGTATTAATATTAGATGCGAATTTGACTGATTGACACTTCTCGTGCGACTTAAGTGTGCACGGCGACATACTGTAATCACCGCAACACGGTATGACGTCGACTGTTCTGTATACCACCCGTGAGCCATATTTCCAGTAGAAAATTAAAAATAGGTACGTGGGTACCTCAGTCCTATCGGCCCTGGTAAATTTTTTGAGAATTTCAAAGTGTTCTGCTCGAAAATTTCGGTCGAAACCCGTATAAAAACTCGCGTCTCATACCAATTGTTTTAATAGCGTGTGAAAGTTTCAGCTTGTTCCGATCATTATTTTGGAAGACATTGTAACTATAAATCGCGATGTGTCAAATACACGTTGCCGTAATTAACGTTTCTCCTAAGTTTCACGACTGTGTAACTTTTTCGGAATTCTTAAAGTCCTCGAAAAACGTTTTTAAAATTAGTATGCCATTGTTCAGCGGATAGTAACGATTAGGAGGTACCTACCGTTTACGATATCGTATTGTAGCATCGGCTTAAACAGTAAGAGATTGCATTTTTGTCGACGGGTGTTTTTTTTGTTACACCGAATTCGATCTGAAAAGTAAACGACTTCCGAAACGGCAAAATAATGTTCCGCCGACGTGCCTGTTTTTTTTTTTTCCGAAAACTCGTACAACGCGTTTACGGTGAATTTTTGTGCGTTTTTCGCTGACTTTTTTTTTTCGACGACGTGTTTTATCGTCGCTGCGCGCTAATCTCGCAGATACGGGGCCCTACAACAACAATAGTTGTCGCTTTCGAACCGGTAAAATCGCGGACGGACGATCATTCAACGAGGGTCTCTCGCCGAAGGGGTTTCGAGGGTCCGGGGTAGGAAACGGCAACAACGACGACGATAATAATTATAATTATAATTCGCTACAACGCCGGTGGTCGGTGACGGCTCATCTGTAACAATTGCGTGGTGTCCCGCGCGACCACGGAGCCATTTTTTTTCTCCACCGAAAACACCCCAAGTCCCGATTTTATCCTGGCAAGGGACATGATTTCGGCGGGCGGCGGTCGTTCGACGGAAAACGACGCGGAAAATACGTCATCATTCATCCGGCGGACAAACTCAATTTAATCCGCCTTTGTGGTGGCGTGGGGCTGCCACGTCCCTCGAAACAACTTGTGTGTCGTCCGCGGCGACGGGACAGTATATTTCGATTACGATACGTTTCGAAACGCATTTCGCCGAGGGCACGTTTCAAAGTAAAAATTTTCTCACTTTTCGAGCTTAAGTGTGTTTTTTTTTTTCGTTTTTCAAGACGGGTCGAACCCGCGCTTACACGGTTATCGCGCGCGTTTCGGCTTTGTTCTTAGAGACGATTTTCGTTTCTGTACGAACTCGAACGGTGTACATTCTGTGCACCGTCTCGATACGCGTTTACAGACGCGCCCGCCGAATCGTGTTTCTGGGAATACGGCTGCTGGTAGTCGTCAAAAGATATCAAAGTGTACGATCGTTTTTGAATCGGATGTTTTAAGAATAGCAAATGTTTTAATAACGCGATGTCCTTAAAAGGAATTTTTTTCAAAATTAAATTTATAAACCGTGTTTTGTTCGCTGCGATATCGTTCGCCACCCCGGGGACATGTCTCGTCCAGTCGAATATAAGTACTTTGTAATGCGTATTACAGGTGACGAGATGTTTTTTCTTTTACCGATTGTTCGATTCTCATCGAAATCATAATAATTATTGTCAGTACCGAGACGTTTTTTTAATAACACTCGCGCGTTGGCAAACTCGACATTTTTCGTCTTTACGTCGGCGCACACACAAAACCATCGCCTCTATTGTTATCAATTCCGTTTTTTTCCATTTCCGTCGCCCGGGGTAACGGCGCGGTACGACATTACGTGGTGGTTACAAGGTGGTCGTACGCTGTCGCCAATTTGTTTTCGTTATTTTAGCGCTCTACGTTTCTGTGGAAAATCAAACCTCCGTGTGTAATTTTTTTTTCCTTACAACCACTGTCCACCGCTAATAATATAAGACAACTGAACCGCGTTTCTGGAAATATAGTCGACAAATACTATAACGGTCGTATTCGAATTGACGATCTAAGAAAAATCGCCGAAATCGTTTCGAATTTTACAGTCGGCGTGTTGTTTTTTTTTTCTACAGGAACCCCGTGTTTTGTTCCCTCGTAGAGATTTCTAAGGAGGAAAAAAAACAAAAATAATTCGTACAAAACGTTTCTACACGAAACGTAGTCGACCGAATACGACGGCGGTAAACATGAAGGCCTCGTCGTCGGTCTCCCCGAAACTTCTTTCTTTTTCGGCGGCGACGCGGAGGAGTGTTACGCGACAATGGAACGCCGTCGATGGGGTGGCTTATCTTGAAGGAGAAAATATTACGCTCGGCGATAAGATCCGCGGATGAGGGAGAGAAAAAATCGGATACGTCAGTGGTATGACGAGATAAAAATGTAATGCCGACTCTTTTGTATAATATAAAGTATAGTATAAATACTACTCATAAGCAGACGCGAAACCGTCGGTGCGGAAGAATAAAAGAATATCAACACTCTTCGGTGTCGTCGGCCGGACGAGTTTTTTTTAGTAAAACGACGTTTGGTGTTTTTTTAGTGCCACACTAAGAAAAATAAGTACGGCGGTTTACTTATGATATTACGTACGACAGTATCGTATAAAAATCGTGTTTTTTACACTTGTTTCTTCCAGAGCGGTGCCCCCGCAAGCGCGCCGTCTTTTCGCCAACGGTTTTCACGCCCATAATTGCCGTTGACGGCTAAAAATATTCCGGATACTTTTAGAGCAGTGTATTGTTTTTACAGAGATGTTTTATGTTTTCTGTCAAACTCGGGTAAAAGGAACGCGCGGATTTTTAAACTCGGTACCGTTACAGATAAGGTAGTGTATGGCGGTACTTTGGTGCGAACTTTTTTTCGTAACTTTTCGAGTTATACCACGAAAATTTGAAATTTTAAGATTTGACTTTTAGACATTTCTTAACTTGGAAATTCACAAAAAGTTGAGATTCAAATTAAATCTTATTATATTTACACTTTTTTTTTTTTTTTTGTACGTTTACTTCACTAGTTTCTTCACTTATCGAAACTATCATCTTATCGAGCGTTTACTGTACTCAAATTTTTCGAAATTATATGCCGTTTAACGGAGGATTTTCATAGATCATCGTGATGCTTTTTGTCTGTATAAAATCGCCTATAAACGATTGTATAATTTCAACGCATTTTTTATCTATCGTAAACGGGTACGCCACATTTCTAAAGCCGAATCAAACGATTCGTTCAAGTTTCTGTGCATACGCAAGTGGTTCGTGCGTCACGTCTGCAATCACTTTCGAGAGATTTCATTTAAACGCACAATAGACGGCTTTGTCGCGGATTTCGGCGGTCGTAGAAATGTTTTTTTTTTTATGGTTCGTGTAAACGCTAAAAGCTATTCGTTTTTTGATCTTTTCGTGACGACAACGGGATATTATTATAAAATGCGTGTTGGATCAAGTTCAGTGATTTCTTTTCTCAGACCGAGTGCGAATATAAACATTATTTAGGTTTGTCAGAAAAAACTACGTTTAAACTCGATACAGGAAATAATATTCCTGAGTATTTTTCTGTGTAGCGTAATCGGGTTCCACGTATTGGTAGTTTCGGATGTTAATAGTTTGTCGTATATTGGTCGTCAAATACCTACAATTTACACGAATCTATAATTTATTCGCTATAACGATTTTTCAATTCATATTCTGTCGTACTTACAGTGTAACTTTTATGTTGACAACGTATTAAGTATATGGCATTAACGGAGCATATTTATTCATAAGATTTATATACATTTTTTACTTAACTTAAATTTTAAATGTCACACGTACTTTTTGTATACTGTTTCTGACGTATTGACTCCGCAGTAGAAACTCAAAGAAGGTTGGGTCCACTGGTTTGGGAGTTTCAAACGTATTGTTTAATATCTGAAAAAATAATAAATCATTGCTTTTTAAAAAAAAATTCATCAAAAAAATATAAGAACCACATAATATACGTTTTTGTCGACCCGGGAACGACGTGGAAAATAGTATTTCCGGGAAAAAACTTAAATTTATGAGAGTTGAATTCCAGTTGGAACACACCCGGTGTATAAAATCGTTCCGGATAGGATGACTTGTTCGTGTGTTTTGTATTTCGTTATATCAAAGGAAATCCCTGCATCGTGTGACTTACGAGACGTTTGGGACCGAGTTAGGAAACGCTCGCTGATGTAGGTATATATTTCACGTTTTTTTACCTACTCGTGTTCGGAGAAAAATGTTCATAATTTCAGCATCAGGTGTTTGCTCTCGCATCTTGAACAAAACCCACAAATAACGTGGTTTAAACGTTTTTTCTAAAGTATCACCGCAAACATTTGAGCAACATAAAAATAGCGTATTTAATTTTAAAAAAAATTGCAATTCAAACGAAACAATTCTATATTAGACGATAATTTGTGGGTAAACGTTCAAAAATCATAATTTAAGTTTCCTAATATTCACATTTCGTACACCAACTATGCGGATACTATCAAGTTATATTTTTCCCGGAAAATCGGCGCTTTTTTTCAACACCAGTTGAGTAAAATAGTTGACGAAAGCTTCATTCCAGCGGTGAAAATATAGTTTTTGATGTTTTAGACCATTTTTTCTGCTTAATAAGTCGTTGTACATACAGATTGGCCTACAGGAAATACACAGTGGACCGATTCATTCGGCAATTGGTTTCAGACGTAAGCGCGGTGTATAGAATCAATACGGAGAGGGCGAGGAGGGTAGTAAAATAAACAGAAAAATTTTTGTCATTTTGGAGGGTCGCGATAGCAAACCCTTAAGTTCGTCTCGTTAGGATATTTTTTTGTTGTGTATTGCTGGCGCAGTCGCTGAAATAATAATCCTCGTAATGACGTTTTTTTTTTTTTTGTGCTTGTTTGGCATAACTTTCATCACACGGCAGCACATTGGAATTCAATTGCTATTGTTTTTTTATCGTCTAATTGATTTAAAATCTGATAGGCATTTTTTGGTTGTTGTCATTCATTTCTCTACACCAAAATTGCACAAAAAAAGGTTTCAAAATCATTCATATGTTACACCAGTCACACAAGTGTTTAAGTTATACTTTGCACGCATGTAGTTCGCGATTTTTCGCGCATGTGTTTATTATCGTCAATGGTTTGATGATAAAAAAAAAAAAAATATTAAAAAAACGTCTCTTTCGATTTTGACATTTTCGATTTACACTGGATTGCAGAAAGAAAAATCGAAACAAAAATTTGTTTAAATGTCCACGTTTTAAAAACTTTTTTCACTGAAACGTAACTTACGATGAAGTACTCAAGTCTCGTCTTACTCCACGGACATTACTGTGTCATAATATGATATCAATTATTATTGTTGACCGAGTTCAGCATAGTTTATACATGCCGTTACGCCGTATGATCATATTCTGTCCCGCGTTTGGTTTACCTTCCGAATTGCCTTCAAATTGCTATTTGATTTTTAGCGCTCTGTAACGTCGGAGGTTTCCCGTTAAATGTACAGCACGTATTTAAAACTTCAAAATCGCTACAGCTTACGGCCGAAATGTTTCGCGTATTACGCTTAAATTGGCTTAAAACTCGATTTGCGCTTCTCGTGCGTACCTGTTATTATTACTTAACGGTTGTACACTCTCGCCGAAATTGTTATAAGTCCGGACCGCCGACCGGATTAGAACGTTCACCTCGTCGCGCGCTGAATACCAAAGCAAAAATGAAAAAAAAAACGGCACCGAAAGTACGGCGAAAAGTTAAACAACACGGTGAATGAGCTTAAAAAATTTTTAAGCGGCGGGAAACAAAAAACACGGCCGGTGTTCGCGGAGAGGAAAACACGAAACTTTTCGACGCCGAGGTTTTAGGTCGTGTCACATTTTTTCTGTGTCATCGTGGAAATCGATTTTCGTTTTTTCATTTTATCACGCGCAAATAGTTTTTTCATTTTTAAAATTTTGGGAAAATTTCGTAACGTTATATTATTTCACTGAAGTATAGAAAAACTTTTCGGCTTCCAAAATAAGCCAGAAAAAAAGATGATTAATTTTGGTTTTTTTACAGATCGGTCGATTCTGCGTACGTGTATTTTCATTAGGCTTTTAGGTCTAATTTGGACGAAGTGACTAGTTAGACGAATAATCATGCAGGTTAGGTGCACAATTTTACAAGATGGTGGACTCGCATACTTCGGGACGGTAGATTGGTTATTTCGAGTCTGATCTGAAGGGGATACTGTGACATGACGTGTTTGTCGTCTTAAAAATCACAAAACCAAAATCGACGTATAATAAGTTGCCTGTATAACGAGAACGACCCGCTCACAACCGCCTTAAACGGTGTTCGGTTTCGAAGCACGAGAGGGTCGTGCGTTTTTCGTCCGGTTTTTTTCCCTCGTTGTTAACTCTTTCCCGGGGCGAGTTTCTCTTGTTTCAAAAATCCCGTCACAAAGATGCGTTTTGGCCGAAGAGCGGTGTTTCGTCTGCCGGAGAAGGTGTGCATCCATCGGCTGCGAAAGTACACCTAATTATTAGACGTGAAAACCGAAACGTTGCGGAAATTACAGAGCCTCCGGACGAATATTACGTACCAAAACACGCGCGCGCCATCCGAGTGACGGCTGATTAAAGGATGAAATCGCACACTCGTGGCCACGGAACGATGGTTCTCGTTCAAAAATATTTTTTTAAAAAGGTCAAAAACAAAAATTACCGAATGGGTGGGTACTGAACGTGGATTTTTGAAAGACTGAAAAAAAAAAAACAAAAAAATCGAGACCACTTCGAGACAGGAATTTCCTTAGCAGTAAATTGTTTTGAGTTGTTCGCGGAAAGAAACGTGGTTTTGCACAGGAAACGAACTACGCTTTTCGTTTTTTTTTACTCCGAGGCCAAATTCGTATCTGAATATTATTATTTAACCATACGCGGTATACATTTAATTAACCGCAATACGAATGAAATATCAGATTCCAATATTTTTTCACTTAGTTTTAGCATTATGGAAATTCATTTTATCTATAGGAGTAAAATTTTAACTTTTTTTTTTTTTTATTTAGGAATAAACGTAACCAGAAGTGATTAAATTTTAAAAAATTTACGAAATTCGCAACATTACTATTGTTAACATATCGTTTTGATCCGAAACGAAAACGTGGATTTTTCTTTTTATGTAGACGGTGATAATGGTACATCTTAAGATTTTGTGAATGAATTAAAATCCTGTTTTGGGTCTGTGACAAAAATAACGTTGTGCTCGTATTAGTTTACAATCGGATTAATTACCGATTACCAAACGTTGTAAGTATTTTGAAAAAAGTCAACAAATTTTTGGAAAAAACGGATCTATTTTGAACGGATTTATGTTGCGAATCACAGCAGTACGAGTCGTACGTCTCGTCTACACAAAACGTTCCGTACACAAACTTACCACTCGGAAGAATTTTCTTTTGTTTTTGTTCTTAACTCGAAATCGTGTAATTGTGTAAGGTCCAGAACAGACGTGACAACCGTCGAAAGTTTTCAACAGATGTCCGACTATCCCAAAACTTTTTGGTCATAACATTGTACGTTACGTCTATCAGAGCAATGTCTGAGTTTTGGTGGATTCGGTTTTGTTTGAATAAAAGACACACGAATTGTCGACGAAAAACCGCAAAAATGTATTCTAAAATTTGAGAACGGATTAAAACATGAAATATCATAAGTATTTTGTACGATATACAATCTAGTGCAATAATCTAGTAAAAATAATAGGTGATAAAATGAATATTCAGACGTGTATATTGACTGACTGGCTTTTTCTTATTTTTTGAACGATAAAACGAAAATTCTTTTCGAGGCCCTGGGATTATAATACTATTTTCGTATTACAAATAGTCTCTTCAGGTACTTAATTTGTATTGTCATTCGAATCGATTACGAAGATGTTGGTGTGCGCAAATATGTTGGTGACCTAAACGTCGATAACTACAATGTTGATGATTTTGTTATTGTCAAGTTTGACAGTAACACGTATCCCGGTCGTATTGTAGCAATATCCGAAAACAGTGCGCCACTGTTGACTGTACGGAAAAGCTGTCAAAAAGTTGGAGGTGGCCAACCCCAAAAAGGACTGCATCGACTACGAGTGTAATAAGGAAAATCAAACAACCCATGTAAACGAAATTTTTTCCGTATGTCGGAACTCGAGGATTTTGTTTAAATATAAATTAACTTTTTTTGTATTAACTGCAAATAACATTTTTCGGTACCTAAGTAGTGCAGATTTATTTATTCATTTTTAATTCACGCAATAAACATATTACCTAATATATATTGTCTATATTTTTCGCTTTGGTGTAACATCGTGTAGTAGTGGTTTTTGCGATAAATCCATCATAATACATGCGGCGTAGGTACCGGTTCGGTCCAATTATCTTTACCGGATGTGTATCACGTTTGACATATTGAATCGGGTCACGGGTGTTTAAAATAAATATAAATCTGCCGATGTGCGACACGTGTTTTGTGCTACTTTTTCCTCAGGTGAGGATTGGCGTGCTTGATACGCTGCGCATCCAATTTACGACTGTTTCCTCCGATTGAAATTCGCCACGAAACGCGTCGGTTTATTGTCACCGGACGTCGTTCGATATTAACGAGTAATGTTCCGTTTCGAGGGGTGTCTTTTTGATTTGTAAAAAATAAAGCCGAACTTGTTAGAGGGAACAAAAAAAATCGATACAATCGAAACCAAAAGTAAAAACATCTATACGAGTCGAAAAAAAAATTAATGGAAGATATATTGCGTAAAGCGTTCACGAGAATAACCTTTTAGAGTTTGAAATAAGAATATAATCAACTACACAATTAATCGAAGGCAGCTCTATATGTTGTTAAAAATATTAAGAATTACCTGATAAGTGCAAAATCATCCATGCCCATTCATTAGGTAATTTGTTTTCACTGGGATTATTAGATTTGAGAATATTGTAACGTGTGTTTTTTGTTAATAACACATTAAACACATTCGTTTATACTTTAAGTATGTTATTGTCTTACAGTTTTGAGTAGGTATATTGAATATTCGGATCTACTGTACTTCATAAGATTCCTTTTGTGGTTTTGAGATAATATATACTCTTTTAAATTTATAAATCCAATGGAAAGATTATCAATATGAGAATTTTAGGTTTAAAGAGGAATACTCCAGACAACAAGAAAACAAAAATTTTTCTTAAAAACAACCTCAGAGCTAAAATGTTATTTTTCGAATTGATTGACTGCTGATCAGTTTTGTCTGAAATATTATTCAACTATACGAACAACAACATCATAATTATTTGACATTCATATTACTGTCTAAATTGTTATTCATATTTGTGCCGACACGCTTTTTCGTAAAACTGTTTTGCGTATAATTGTTTTTTTGTCCGCTAAACATATTTTGTTAGTAGTTATTATTGTCGTCGCACAAAAAACTTCACGATAACCGATGTTGGGCGTGTTAGTGAAAAAAATTAACTGCGATAAGTTAAGTTAGTAGAATTATTTTCAGTTAAAAGTTTAAAGTTAACGACAAAAAAAATTAATCAGATGAGTCAAGACCGAAAATGAAACAAAAACTTAACTCAGTTGAAAAAAATTAAACATTAATTTTTTTGCTAAAATATTCTTAAATCATAAAACCTATAGTATAGTATATAGTGTTTCCGACTTACCTAAATAGAAAGGAAAGATCAAAATAAAAAAAAGTCAATGATTTAGTTTTGGTTGTTGGTTCCGTTTGATAAAAAAAAAAATAAATAAACTAAGTTAATCATGCAACAATGATAATTAACTAAAAAAAATTGAATTAATGCAATAAGAGTTTTAACTAGATAAGTCATAAATAAAATTAGCTATTTAAATTAAATAGTTAAAAGTCAATTAACTTTTCAACTTTACTTAAACTTTTTAACCAGCCCGTTTTTGACGATAACACTATAACATAATTTTTTACGAATACCTGAGGGCAAATCTCGTTCAACTTAACGGTTAATTAAAAATAAGGAAAAAATAGTGAAATACGACTCTCGATGTTGTGATAATATTAAAAATAAAGTCGGTTCAACGGCGACAGAGAGACCGCGAAATGTTTAAAAGTACATGAACGTGGCTTATAAGTTCGCGCAAAAACTCTGTCATAAAGTATACGTATGTATATATAGGTATCAGTTTTTTAACTGTCCGTCCTTGCAATTTTTTTAAAAACTTCTCAGCACCGACCAATATGAATTATATTTCTTTATTATATCATCAGTTTTGGCTGCTGTGCGTGTTGCACTAATATTTATTGCTTCTCAAGATCTGAGAAAAAAAAAAATATATAATAATCACGGAGCGCCCGAAGTTTAATTTGGTTCTCGAGATTTAAGTTTTTGATTCCGAGTTTTTTCGTTTGCTCTCCTCCCGCGTAGTCTCCGTTCCTCGGCGGTGCAGTTTTTTATTCGTTTCGCATTGTTTATTATTTTTTTTTTTTTTTGGCAACGCAATACAGAACTGTGTTTGCCATTTCACGTGTATACCTATTATTTTTAATATATTATTCGTTATTATTATTATTCACTGACATCTCAAATATGTATCGACGATGATTTCTGGCCGAATTTCATTGACGGTAAAAAAATATTGGCTTATTACAAAATAAATAACAATTATGTCACGCGTTTATATTATTGTCAGTTATAAACTTTTGTTATTTAGTAGCACAGTTTTCAACCGATTTCCACCGAATTCGGTATATACTTTATTGTTCGAGCTACCTAAACAGAATGTTTCAAGTACAATAATTATCAATTCAGAGTCTGTATACATATTTAAATTTAAATTGAACTGTTTATGACTTTGTGATCAACAGTGACCATGATAGTGATTGAAATGTAATATTTTGACGCTTAATTGATGATATGATCGTTATTATTTGTATAATAATTACTCGTGATTCGTGATGTTTTAACATAATACTTCTAATAGTCTAGTCGTATATATAAATATGTAAGTTATGCGCGTGTTCTCGATTAAAATTCTACATATTGTATATCTATAATTTACAATACTAATGTGTGTAGTGTACTGTAGTTGCGTACAATTTTTGTACGGAGCAATATTTTTGTTTTTCATGTTTAACTCGAAAAACTTCACTTATAAAAATATATTAGTCTGATTATTTTCTAACACAGTTAAAAACGATTTTTTTTCAGGAATAATTTTTTTTTTTTTCACCTCACTGGTAATAATTAATAATACATTTTGGTGCTGCAACGGTTTTGTTTTCGTACAGTTTTTATTGTGAATTTTCAGCTGTATTTTCGAATTTATTTTCCACTTTTGTTTCTTCCGATGGTTTTTCGCTATGCGGACGCACTTTCCTTTTTTATATCCACTATACCAGTCGTCACGTTTTGTCCGAATAATTCTTTTACTCGTTCTGTCGTAAATGCTGTTATAATGGTGTTATTTTAATGTATTGTAACTACTACACATTTTTTCTTTGTCGAAACGTGCGCGTGTTTTCGAGGGCTTCGGTATTAAGAAATATATAATTCACGCGATAAAATTATAAAGAATAACTTTTTTGTATGAGCGCAAATTTCAAGTATTTAGCGTAAATTAAATTGACGAGAATCGTTTCTTTGTACGTACGTCTCTCCGCGTGTTACACTATATTGAGTTACCGAGTCGGTTTGTTACGACGGATAGTGTTTTTTTTTCTTCTTCAAAACTACAAAATTACCACGCAGTACAGTTTATTCGGGAAATTTACATAGTTTATCAAATGCCTCGTGTTTTCGTCAAAACGAGAATATATTTTAAATTCGACGTTTTCCTCGACGAAAACGCTCCGTTGTATTATTATTGTCGTTCTGTCGCGTATCAAAGGACCCGGTCGACGTAATCATATCGGCGCAAGACGAGCAATAATAATAATATTACCGTAATACGTGTTTGCGCGAAATATGCATCGATCGAACACGAATTACTGACGTGTTTGTTATACGAAATCGACTAGGTCCCCAAATGTTTTTGCTCCCGAGCTTAGCGCCTTTGATGTCGGAAAAAGTTTCAATTCGTTATCCGCAAGTCACGTACAATACGAGAATAGATGGGTACGTTTCGTCTTCTCCGCTAAGTCTGGTCTAAACCACAATATTGATTATAAAATGAAATATGATTATAAAATATTACTCCAAAAGATATTACGTTGCGAAAGAACCCGTATGTATTTACGGAGTCACCACGCCTTGGAGTTGGATGCTTTTAGATACGATTCATTTTTAACACAAAACAGCTGTCGTGTACAAAACACAAAATTGTTGAGCTGAAGTGTTGTGCGGAATTTCGAAAAATTCACTAGTGTGACTCGATGTAAATTTTAGAATCCAGTGTGGAATCGGGAGTTTCAATATAGACTTTTAATTATATTCCTTAGTACGCGTGAACACGTCTAACAAACTGTTATACTTTGACGACAGTTTTACAATCGAATGGAAACGAAGAGTTTTCCGTAAAGTTTGATGATAGATTTTTGTAATTTTTTT
The DNA here is from genome assembly GCA_017140985.1 of Hormaphis cornu. Classification (NCBI taxonomy): domain Eukaryota; kingdom Metazoa; phylum Arthropoda; class Insecta; order Hemiptera; family Hormaphididae; genus Hormaphis; species Hormaphis cornu. Next base: position 14,573,324 of record CM029363.1, on the reverse strand, counting down.
TTTTAGTTGGCGTTTTGTTTAGAAATAATTTGAACATTGTTTTTCAGTATTCGTCAGTACAGTGATACACAAGCTGATTACACAATAATAATAATACAATATGGAGGCAGACGAGAGCAGTCGACATATGTTATACGGTCTTTTACGCTTTGAATCGAAAACACGTAGGAACTCCAGGGGGCCCGATGTAGATTTCACTTTCAGCGTGTGTTCAGAATACCGTTAGCGCGACGTGTTTTGACTTTTTGACGCGAAAAAATTGATTTTACATAATATTATTATTATTATTTCACGTGATATGAATCACGTTGGTGGAAAATATACCTGTGCAGTACCGGTATTGAAGATGCATCAGGGGATTGTTCAACTTGCATTTGTAAAGAGAATTTCGTCTGTTCTATGTAATTTTTTAATTGAATAATTGTGTTTATCGTCAATAGTTTTAAATATACTCGAATAAAAAATGATGTACAATCCCGTGCAAAAAGTGCGGTTCATACCGTCCGATTTGCAGCTTTTTCATGATAAACGCAAATGTGTTTACCAAAAAGTAAAAAAAAAAAAAAAATGAAACACAATTTCACGAGGGTGCAGGTGATTTTTCCTCGCTTTCTCCCTTTTCTGTTCACTTAATATTCGATTATTTTTTCAATGTTACATGATACTAAAATCTATCGGTCGAAAAATAATAGCACATCTTTAAGACTCATTCGTGCGCTTTATGTATTGTTATGTTTTAGTACGAAGTCGTGTTCTAAATATTCACGTTCATATTAAATTTCAGACGCTTAAAGCTTCTATAATATTAGTGTTTTAGTATGTAAAAATGTAAATATTTTGCAGTCGCACTTTCGCAATATTTAAAGTTAAAAACAATAATTTATTTAACGCTGATTGTGTTGAAAAATTCAAATACTTAACTTACAGAAAAACATAGTTCGATGAATTTAATGTTTGATTATTAAATATGTTTTCTTCGAGAATGTAGCGCCGATAATCCAATAATTTACGACGTGCGAGTTATATTTTAAAACAAGCAAACGGATACAACAAATTATTGTTTTCATGACGATACCACGCGCTGCTCGGAATAACGTATAGAAGTCGGATGTCGCGTCGATTAGTGGCTCGTTAGAAATAAACGATTGGGAACGCGCGAAATAATTAGTAATGGTAAATTATGATATTTGTCAACGGAAAACTTTTGGAATTTCATTTATGAACGAACGTCTGCAAGCTCAACGTAGAAATTTTGAATTTTGATGGTTTTTTTTCACTGGGACTTTTTTTTACGGCGTTTTTATCGGTTAAATTAAAGTGAAACAAGAGACTGAACATACTATTTTCAATAGGCGTTAACTAAATTAATGAACAAATACGCCGGTGAAGTGTACGCGGTCTGCGGTATCGTCATTGTTCGAAACAATCATTGTTCCCATGAACTGTTTTAAACCACAAAGTGCTTGAAAAAAAACCAAAGTGCTACCGCGATAAAAATACTACGACTTTCCAAGAGGTACAACCGTCGATTTATGTTTGACAAGTTTGTTTTATTGTTTTCGATATAATTATTAAATAATACAAATTATATATCCTAAGGTCAAAGAAAATGTCCGTATATGAATAATAATTTCCATTCATTATAGTCTATATCTATAGGGAAAATCTTTTGAACAATATTTTTTGATACCATATATTGTACTACACAATTGTATGGTTAGAATATTGTTCTCTTCGATTACATCAAACATTTTGGTGTAATGATTTTTTTATGTACCTATATGTAGAACTTGTTCAGTGTAAACATTCTATTTTCAAAAACTAAAAACTTTTACGAACCTGAGTAAATTATTAATTTTTTGTCATGTATTGGGAAATGTTTCGCGTCAAAAGGTGAATGTTTGATCATCCGTTATTTAGTTTCGTACGGTATCGAGTAAACGGTTTTTTTTCCTCTTTTCAAAAAAAAAAACGTATAGGAATAAAATTGACTGGTTTTAAATTAAACGTGTTTTCCATTTTTTCCGAACGTCGATCCCGGAAGTCTTACAATACTCGTGTGTGAACCCTTTCAAGTTTACAGCCCTTATTGAAAAAATATTTCGTCACGCGTGTGAATGTGTAAAAAATAACGTAAAACGCCGAATTTCCCCGCACTTGTTGTCACCTACCGCGTTGTTCGCGTTTAAACGACATTTACATCATACATCCAATGCACATTATTAATGTTGTTGTATTATTAGGAGTTTGCAAAATATAATAATGTTGAGATCGTATTTTATCAAAAACACTCGTGTGCAGTGAATAAATTTGCATACCGCGATATTGCATAAGCTTTTGTCGTTCAGTCGTGTTCAGAAAAGTTTTGCTAGGTAATACTCGATACCGGGTATTATTATTGTCGCATCATGTTGGGT
>CM029363.1:14556676-14570807 GCA_017140985.1 Hormaphis cornu | reverse complement strand
AGGTAATACTCGATACCGGGTATTATTATTGTCGCATCATGTTGGGTGGGAAATCGGTTGAATTAATTATTGCCGATAAATTCGAGACACTAGGTCGACTTATATGGGTTTTGAGTAAAGTGGTTAACCGGATACGTTCATGGCCGATGATCAAAAAACGTTCAAGATGATTTGTAGTTTTTAATGATACATATTTAATTTTTTTTACACTGCAATTTGTGCGATATAAAATTTAGAACGTCCGGCGCAACGGTTATGCAATTCGCATACGGCGGTGTCACTACTTACTAACATACTGACCAGTAGTACGATAAAATATATTGTTGTGTTTGATAATATTCAAAAAATATAAACGGGGGAAAAAAACTGTTTATTTTCATATCGTCTCAGTAATTATATCATAAAACTTAAAAAAAAAAAAAATTGTAGATTCTGAGCTCGATGAGCGTTGTTTTTACAACGATGTTTTCTCTCGTTGTTGGGAAACACATTTTTTGGTGAGAGTGCTCCGATTTTTTCTCGCATTTCCTCATACGATAGGTTTCTGGACCTCAAACGGATTTCGGTCGATTTGGAAATTTTGAGTCGTGATTCAAGATTTCGTGCCGAACGACTTGAAAAATTCTCTTGTCTGTGACCATTTTTACACGAGTAAATTAAGTAGGATCGCTTTACTCGTACGATAAAGAAGTCGGATATTTGGCCGAAAATGGCGGTATCTACTGTGTTTGAAATTTTTTGAAAATGTTACGCGCCGAAAACGACCTAGAAATCGCCTCAAATACTTGCCATCGTCACACACGTCGTTGTTACGGTTGGCGAGTATGAAAAACAGACGCGCTTTCGCGGAATCGGTTAAAAACGTCGTTTGAAAACGATTCGAGCCGAGCGCGAAAAACGTTAAAATTTGTTTAGCGTATCGCCGAGACTCCTCGCAGTCTTTCTCGGAAGCGACATGAGCCGCGAACAATTTTAATACGCAATCAAACGACAAATTAGTGATTCGTCCGATTTTTTTGTGCAAAGTTGCCGAATGGTTTTCGAATCGCCGCTGAATCGCAAAAAAATGAATAGTGGTTATAACCGATATTGGTCTCGTGTTTCAGAACAATCATTCCGGCCGTTCATCGTGAGATCTGCCGAACTCAGCGACCGTTTGCCACACTCGACAAACAATGTTTCGGATCACGGCCGTCGCGTTGTTGGCGGCATCGATCGGTGAGTCTGTTGTTTACGTGTTAACGATATTATGCAAATGCTCCCCGTGCGCGTCGGACGGCCTAAAATTTCGCACAAGTTTTGTACAACCGCACGCGCTCGGTGCTCGTTTCCCGTGTGTTATACGTGTAATAACCGTGGATGGGCATCATTTTTTTTAAAACTTATTTTTGAAAGAAAAAAAAGTGTGTTACTGAGAAGAAATTTCCCATGGAAAATTCGAAAAAATGTTCTCGAAGCGGAGATGATGGAAAAACGCTTTTGGTAAATTTTCGAAAACTCCGATGTACTACTACATCGTCGAACGTTCGGCGAACAAACAGCGTAAAAGTATATTAACCGTTTCAGTTCGCCGGTTTAAGAAAATAGAAAAAGTGTGAAATTGTACAATATTATCGTACGTTTCTAAAAACGTTAGAATACGAAGTTGGTATGTCATTTTCATACGAGAATAAAATTTATAATCATTTTTTTTAAAACAATTTTTTTCACGTACCTCGTGTGAAATCATATACAGCGATTGATTGAGCGATACTGTTGTTGGCTATGCAACACAAACGAATACTTTTCCTGCATAAATTAAATTTAAAAGTGATGATTGCTTAAAAAAAAACCTCATTCCGAGCTATTTCTGAGTTAATTACATAAATGATCTAAACATTTTAAATTGAAAAGTTTTAAAACATTTTCAGAAAACTGCAATTGATAACATTAAAAAACTGAATAATTTCCCAATGACTGTGAAAAACTTAACTTATTTAAACCGTTTTCATAGTTTCAGGAATGTTGGTAATGATTCAAAAACTATATTATTTAACAAGAAATTCTTCAAATTAAAAATTATTTGTGTGTGGTTTTCATTTTGAACGTTTATATCATCCTAAATATTGTGTTGTTTTTAGAAAGAAAATCATCTATATCGACATACGATGATACTGCTCAATTTAAAAGTGTATAGTCGAAAAATATAGTAAATTTGTAATTTTTTTTTTTTTGTTTATTTTTTTACTATAAATTGGAAATTTTATTGACGTTCAAGCGGGATTTATTCGAATCGAGGTCACGCGAATTTCGCCAAACACCATAATTAATTTAAATTAATGTCAAAGTATATAGTTTCTTGACGTACTGTGTCACTGTGATAAATCATTCAAAACTGAAACTATTATAACAAGTTCCGATCCATCTTTGGGGCTCACAAAAGACAATGAGCCTTGATTTACTACAGTTTCTAATTATTATTATTATTATTATTATAACTATCGGAGTTGACTTATACGTATTTTTTTTTTCAACGACTGGACTGTTAAAAATACTCGTGAGTTACGCAAGTTTGACGAAAAAAAATTCTTCTATTATTTTACAAAAAAAAAAGTTAAATCAGAGACGAAGATTATATTGTGTCTTGTTATATTTCGTTAACAATGAATAGATTAAATTGATTCTGTATTTTTTTTATTTATATTGAAAAAACTGCCCAAAATTAATTTGACCACAAAATCTTTTATATCAAGTCATTTCAAAAGTAATTGTTTTTTCTCTCATAAAATGTATACGACTATGTTAATGACAGTCATAACCACAGGGGGGGGGGCTTAGGGGTTCAACTCCCACAAGAAATATAAAGTACTATCAAATTTGCGTACAAAATTTAATTCAATTTTTGAATTTGTTTAGATTTTTTCAAACAACTCCGAAATTTTTTCTGCGTTTTCCCTTGTTCTTTGACAGCATATAACTTTCCACACTAAATGCATTTTTCATGTATCAAATTTAAGTAGTTACTTTACAAGAGTAACGTATTATTCATATGGTCATGGTAAATAATTGTTTTCAAACAAAGACGTTTGAAATTTTTTACGTGATATTATCAACTAACCGGCAGCTCGTTTCGGTTCGTGTATATTGTTAACTAACAACTGTGATTAACAAAAACATCCTATAATCTCTATAATACGAAGTTTTTAGTAAAAGTTTAGTTTTCTTCTGGTATCTTCTTCTTTTTCTTCTTGCGATACTACTCTCTAAGAGTTTCAGCCGTCACTACAATATCCCGCCACTTTTCTCTGTCTTATATAATTTCATGCCAATCTTCTATGTTCATTGCGTGTGTAGGTCTTCTATCACTTCACCATCAACCAACCTCTTTCCGGGACGACCCTTTGGTTGCTTTCCTACAGGTTTCCATTAGAAATCAACCCGTAAATGGTCATTTTTTTCTCATCTTAAGATATGGCCTAGCAATTGGACTCTTTGACATTTGATGAAGTCAGTAACTGCGGTCAACTTCATCACTTCCCGCAGTTCCGTGTTGTATCTTCTTCGTCACCTTCCCGCATTCGCGTGAAACACGGTGCCGCATATATTTTTCGTCATATCTCGTTTTCGAATGTTCCTCTGTAGCCGTCGTTGTAGTCCAGGCTTCACATCCGTACGTCAAAGTGGGTCCTATCATGTAATTAATACCATTAGTTTGCCGGTGTTTCGGCGTTATCCAACGAATAAGTCCGTCGTAGGACGTCTTCATTAAATCCATTTGGATCGACGGCTAACACGTTCTTATCTCGTAAAATCTGAGCTTATACGCGGCTATTATATCGTTTAGGGTTTTTATACTGCACGTTTAAAGAACGATTTTTATGAACCCGAGTTTTGATTCGTCGTATAACACCCTCTGTGCGTGTGTGGGAAACGATACGTGATGAAATGACTTTTGTAGCTGGTCCGGCCAAGTGAGTAGGTCGGCACTATCTAATTTGACGGGCGGTCTAATAAAATTCGGCCATATACGTGTAGATAATAATAACAATAAAATATACGTTCGGCGACCGTTAAACCGCCGTAAAAAGTTGTAAAAACTTCATCGGACGAGTAGTGCTTTTCGAACTGTTCCCGCGGATGTAATAATTTGACGAGTCGTAACACCGTTTCGAGTAGGGTACAGCGATAAAGTAATTTGTCCGCGGTTAAGAGGCGTCGCGGAGAAAAAGTTCTTTTTTTTTTTTTTCAAAGAAAAATGCTTAATACATAATATTATGTGCGCTTAACTTTTTACCAAATATAAGTGATTTTAAATGAGGACCCTCGGCCGCTGCATGAAAAACGACGGTGTTCAGCTCGGACGAAAAGAAAATCGTCACGATAAAGAACTTAATAAATATAAAAATCGATACACGCGTATCTTGAAAAATAATTAATATTATGATCAGCATTATACGTTTTCGTCAAAACTACAATCTTACAGATATGCTCTAATAAAAATCCGGGAAAACTCTAGGTCGCATCGGTAGTTTGACGGATCACTACGGGACTCGGGTGGATCATTGGTTTGGAATTTGTGGTTCAAACGTATTATTGAATATCTGAAATCAATCATTGCCTTTGAAAAAACGATTCTGATCGAGCTCGGTTGGGTCTATGGTATACGTCCTGGTATATTTTTCAAAAATTTAAAAGTTCCATACGTAGCTCGAAAATTTTCATAATCACTTGAAACTTTTATCAAACCTCTATCTGGTCTATTCAAATGTTATGTAAAATTTTCAGCTTGTATCTGGACGTTATGGCTAAAAAACTAAATCGATACGTCTGACGCTGTATTTGGCCTTTTCGGAAAAAAATAAAAATACTAAAAAATGCTTAAAATAAAATTAAATTTGAAGTCGAAATTCCAAATTTTGTGTAATATTCAGTGTAACGGTTGGAGAACTTCTTCTACCCGAAAACGTCATTACAATCAACCAGAAAATGTCAAACATTTTGCCGTAAAATTCTCGATTTTCTATTTTATTTTTGGGGTAAAACAAAAAAAGTGAGCGAAATTTCAATAAATGCTTCAACTAAAGTACCACCTGAGTTCAAAAACCTTTCACTAGAGTCACTGATTTTGAAAGCATTCGTGCTCTACGAAAAGTTGTTGAAAAAAAACATAATAAGAACAGCTGCGCAGCATCTAAAATCTATTTATAATATATATTACGATAAAATAAGAGTAATACAATTTTCTTTTCTGACAAGTTAGTAGAGCTAATGGATTGTTTTTTTATGAATAAAATATACGATTATAATAATCATCAATAAGGACGTTCTCACGATTTGAAGTAAATGATTTTTTTTTTTCTCCGGCGATATTGTGTGTCTCAGAGCGAACTGTGAACGTTTCACTGCACGTAAAATATTTGTGTGAAAGGTCGCGCGCAGAACGGCGCGTACGCCTCTCTTGTGGGGATCCAATTGAATGATGAAAAAAGTGTTTTTCGCGTGTTCGAGCAGCGGTACGTTCTCTGAAATTTGATCGCGCGAGCCCCGGTGCTCATCGAGACAAAGGAAATAAATAAATAAAAAAAAAACGCGCATTGGAAAACGACTCGACACGTAGTTGTGACTTTCCATCAGCACGATTGAGGAAAATAAAGAAAAACCGTGCCCGTATCGATCGAGAAAACACGTCTAATAATAACACCGTGTCGTCGAATGCGGGGTATATAATGAACGCGCGTGCAGACGATTCTTACGGTAACGCGCGTGGCATAGATTTGACGTCGTTCCGTTCGAAATGATACGGTGTATCGGATGTTCAAAAACGATACCGGGGAAACTGTTCGTTCACTATCAACACGCGTTTTTCTTCTTATTTATTTATTTTTTATGCTGCGAGATCGTGACACGTATTACACGTGTATCAAGCGGAATGTTGTATAAAATCGTAACGAATCACGTGAGCTGACAATTCTTCTGTTTCTTCTTCCCACGGCATCACCGATCTTCAAGAGCTTTTGCCGCCGCCACCCGCTTCCTTTCTTCTCGATCCTGTACTTTTTTCGCCCGATTCGGTATAGTTTCTCTAAGCGCTGCCTTGTTCCGTCCGTCCATCGATATCCATTTGGTCTTTTCCCTGTGAGTTTCCACTCGACCGCCGCTTTCCGAGCTTTTCATCACGTGCCCAAACCGATTTTGTGGCTTCACAAAGTATTGGTTATCCTCGGAACTCCTGTTCCAACTCCTTGAATCTCTTTGTTCCCGCGCCAGCATCCCAGTTCGTCGTCATATACTGCCCGCAGACGATTCTTAGAATTTGGTTTTCGAACGGCATACGTTTTTGTTCCGTTCTGCTAAACCGTGTAGAAATGTACCATGGTTCTTCTCGAAAACAGTTTTTAGGTTTTTTTACAAAAATTATGCTTTTTCGTGCGTTGATGGCCGTTTAATTCAACGGACCAGTCATTTTTACCACCGATAGAGGCGCTCGTAAATACGCTCGCGAATAAATGTAGTTAGGCATAAACGGTTTTATTATACATTCTAATCGTCGTAATGTTATACTTTGTTTGTTTTTTACGAAAAATTGCCAAAACGCAACGTCGTTAACTTTGGTCAGGTAACTTTTATTTTTTTACGGTAATTTTTCTATAATATTCTATTAGAAGAAAAACATAAATAAATTCGATCGAAATACAGTTCGAAAATATACCATCATGTCGTAACACGTAATTAATGTTTTTTTACAGCATTTTTTTCTCGAGAATTTTAAATATAATTTCTTCTTCGTGTCCCAACTATTTGGGGTTCGTCCCCGTCAGCTTATTCCGTTCGTTCGCGTCCCCTACAAACACATTAACCGACCCTCGTGTTACTTTTTCAATTGTTTCCATCCATATTTCTCTCCTTTGATCTCTACCGTTTTTCCGTCAACGTTCATTTTCATTACCATCTTTTCTCTCCTCACCGCGTCACGTTCGTCCCGGCCTAATCGCCCAAAATTATCCGCTTTTCACGCAAACACCACCAGATCTCACGCGTTCGTTTCTTGTTCCGTCATCTCCCGTCGCTCCGCTCGTCCGTCCGTAAGCGTTCCGATTTCCGCTAATTTTACAATTTTTATTACAAACAAAAACCGATCGGCCCACCTCGGGGACTCTTCTCAGTGTACCGTATTATTTAAAGCGCGTCGGCCGGCCGTATAATTGTTGTTTGCGTTTAAAACTTGTCGGGCGCAAAAAAACAAACGCAGAACGATATTATAATTAATGACAGATGTGGTCGTTTTGCCGTCGCCCATCATCGTTGCGGCGTAGGTATATAAATAGCGGTTGCGCGAAACATCTTAACCCAAACGATACGGACGAGGGGGGAACAATTAGGGGAGGAAACACGAGGATCCGACGAGAACGCCGAAGGGACTTAAAGACGTTTCGAGGGCGAAGAGAGTTATTGCGACGACGACGACGACGGGGACGGCGGTAATTAAATTATTCGGATTGAGAGAGAGACAGACGTGCGCGCGCTCTCGGCCCGGAGAGAGGCGGTGAACGCGGTCCGGAGTTTTATTATTAATAATTCCCGCCGTTCCCTTCGCAACAGATGTCGCCGCCGTCTTCCGCAGGGGCGGCTTTTTTCCCCTTTTTTCCTTTTCAGGACCGAAAAATCTTTGTTTTTTTTATCGTACATAACCGACGGCGTTCAAACCGAGCGTGTTCTCACGGCGCGCGTAAACGTACGACGAGGCGAATCGGTTTGAACGACGCCAACGTACGAGGACAATAAAGTAAGGTCTCCAATTCCTTTTTTTTCATAGAAAATGACATTTATTTACAAAAAGCGATACACCGTTGGAAAGGCCAGGCTACTTTTCTACATAATCGCCATTTTTTTCCAACACCTTCCGCACGATGAACTTGTCTATGCCGGCAGCATACCACTCTGCTCCGCCCGCCTCGCGCAGCCGGATGTCGACATCTTTCTGAACCTCCGCGTCAAACTTCTTCCCTCCGAGATGTTTTTTCAGGGCGGCGAACATGTGGTAGTCACTCGGGGCCACGTCGGGGCTATAGGGAGGGTGATCGATGATTTCCCAGCCAAATTTAACCAAATTTTTCTCGTAAGGGTAAAACAAAATGCGTGTCGGACGCACGAGAAAATTGCTACGGCGCGATTTTTCATTCGTCGAACAATCAGACATCAACGTATGTTCGGAATCATCGGACACTGTTGAGGCACTATCGATACACTGCTCTGAAGTTATCATGGCGATTCCGCGGCCGAGCGAACAAACCGTTCCGAAACTGCATGCGCGTGGTGGTTACGAGAAATGTCTATCTAGTGTTCGAAAAATTGTCGATTTTTGTCATCAAAGTTTCTAAACGATAACGCCGTATTACGATGTGTAGAAACACGTCACCCGTTACGATTTCTCGTTCTCGTCGTGTTTAGTCGTTTGAAAATTAAATAAACAAATCTACACAATAACGCGGAACAGACGACGATTATAGCAGGTAAAAACGGCGTAAAAATCGTCGAGTGAAAAAATAAAAATGTCCACGCACAATCGCAAACGGCTGTGCCCCGGGACATGGCCGCCTCGATTTTCGCCGAGAACAACATCCTTCGTCGTTATCGTATCCACAGTTTACACGACCCTCCGTCCCTGCACGTGAACGTATCAATTTTCCATGTCGACACCACCACGAGTCGGTCGTGTTTTGCGTATTATTTATTTTTCCGACGTCAAGCCATCGCTGACGGGGAGGTTTATCACGCGTCTCCAGTGGCTCTTTCTATTTTTTTTTCCAACAAGATCCGCGTTATTAATCTTCGTTCATCGTCGAGTACTTTTTTTCCGGCCGTTCGTCAATCGTTTGGAGAATCGCGGAAAGGGATTTATGTACACACACTGCAGCAGAGACGAGTTCACGGTTGAGAAAGTCAACTTTTGTAACGAAATGTCGTCTATAACGTAGGTAATAACACAATATGTATAATACACGACTCTTCTCACTGACGGACCTCTCGAAATGCACTTCCTTGCCGAACAGTTATTAAAATGTCACGCTTTAGTTGTCTTTTTTTTTTTTTTCAGTAGAGTCGCACAAGCTCGATAAGTTAATCGCGTTCTCGTAAGATCTCAAATCGATCTTTTTTCGAGGTAAAACGTTTATTTTAAACGCGTCCGACGATTCGCGATGTGTAACACAATGTAATTACAAAAAAAAAAATATCGACACCTCGTCCGATATGTTTTACGATTTTAATTTACTCCAATAACGCACTATCTCGAGGATCAAAGCAGACACTAATCATTTGACAATCGTCAGGTGTACCGAATTCACCAAAAACTCGAGAATAGAATTTTTTAAAGCTGAGATGATGTTGTTTTTGTAAACGACTTTGGAGGCAGTAAAAATGCTTAGAAGTCGGTAACTTTTCTGATGGGTTAACGGACTGTGGGGACCCGGCCTGATGTTAGCCACACGTTTTTACCCGTAAAACGGAATGTTTAGTAATAATATTTTGTCCGAGGATTGCCACGTGACTGACAAACTTGTTGATAAAATAAAATACGAAATATTTGATGTGATACGTGGATCGAAACCAGCTGTTTATTTCTGAGGCTCAAGGCCACTGAAAAAATTAACATTGAAAGACAGGGAGTGTCGTAGCCCTGGTTTTTGTTTACATCGCGAGTGATCCATCTGTTTTCAAGTTGTCTGTGGTTGCGGTATAAAAACTAAGCAAAAATTAATGAAAAACGTTTAAAAAAATTACACGCGCCATACGCGACCTAGAGTGATCCAGTTTTTTTTTAAATTGTTTTTTATCGTTTATTAGTACTTACTCACGGTGGTGAGTCTTTAGATTCGTGGTCGCGAAACTTTGCGTTTGTATACGGACAGAAAATCTTTCATACACAGTGAGTATGAAAATACTGTCGAGTTTTAATGCACATTCGTTTTTTTCTTTCATTCTTAACGCATTATAATATTACCGAGAAAGTTTTATCTTTACGTGTGTATATATATGTAATATTCTTTTGTATAAGTCGATTCGAAAACTTGCACAGGACGAATGAATTCCATATGGATTTTTTTTATCTTGGCAGGTGTTATGGCGAAGAGAAAATAAATATAAATCCGCACCGAGTCCCAAGAAAAACCGAGGAATGCAGAGACAAAAGAGAGAAAATATTTTGAAAATAAAACAAGACGGATCTCGGATTCGAAAAAAATAATCGAACTATCTATTACTGGAAGAGCACGTGATTTTTCATATGTGTTTATTCCTGTTCAGCTGTGTGAATAATCCGGATGAGAAATAGGTTTTGTGAAAAATCTTTAGCCGCTATTACAAAAGATATGATAATAAACAAAAAAAAAAAATCAATTCAAAATTTTGTTTTTTTTTTTCTTTCAACAAATCATTTTTAGACTATTGTCAATAACAGTTTGAATTAATCTACTATTTGTAACTAAACATTTCGGCTTTTAATTACTGCGGAACGTTCAACCGTGCTTTAAATCAATATTTTATGATACGCATTAAAATGCGTATATTTTTTCATTTACTCTCCGATTTTTTTACGTATAGTTTAAAATTTAAATGAACAATCATGAATTTTGATCTTAAATACGTATGGTAAAGTTATTTATTGTCAATCACCAACATCCGTTCTAAACTAAACGACAGGTACTTACTGTAAATTAATATATTTAATAAGTAGGCGCAGGAGTTTAATATTTATAAACAATTTATAACACATTCATAGCAATTGGTCATTTGTATTGTGAATGATATGATATGACACTATATTATAATTTCATGTAGAAAATATCAATAAAATTCTTCGAATAAGTGAGGAAATTGGATATTATGATAGTTATCATACAAAAACTACATAAAATAGCGAAATTTCAAAGTTCGATGTCAATACAAATTGAATCGTTTTGGAAATTTAAAAGCGTTTAGTACTCCGTATTGAATTGAACGAGTGAAATTTTCGTGAGGTTTCATTTTTTATTGGCCAAGTAATAGCAAAAATATATATTTGAACGAAAACTATTTGATAAACTCTGTGTTACCTATATGCGAGTATTGCTTAGTAATTGTACAATTTAAAGAAAATCGACGATTTATTCAAATTTGAACAAAATGGGTTGAAAATTTAAGCTTCCGTTAATTTCCTAATACAATTTTTGCACCACAGCTGACGACCGTTGGCGAGAAACCGAATTTGTAATTTTAATCTTAGAGTTGTAATGCTTAGACATTAAAATGCTTTTGCCTATTAATTTTACGTACCTTTAGCTAACCGTTGTTCGGCGAGATGTAATGTTCGTTATCCACATATTCGATCTCTGTCGGTTACAATAGACCGATAAAAGTGTTGGCAGAAAAAATCGCAACAATAAATCTCGACTCCGTCTAAACTTTGACGAGCAAGTGTGAATTTATACTTCAATCTCGTGTGATTTTGGTGTCACACGAAAGAAATAATAGTTTTTTAACATGAACGGTCCTGAATTCCCTATCGGATTTTTTTGAGCTGGATTAATGATCGTTGAACTGCACCAGTTGATAAAACCACGATGTACTTTATTTCCTACGTCTTAAAAAAACCAATATATTGACTATTTATTACCACAGTTAAAATATGACATGAACATTTTACAATATATTAACATAAATACCAACTGCACAAGACCAAAATTGTTTGAAAACTATTTCGACCATTTTTTATCCAAGAAGTATAAATGTTTAATAATAATTGTTTAGGTTTTTGCACTCTTGCTTGGAAAAACATTATTCAATATTTCTAGAGGTTCAAAATTTTCACAAACTATTATTTTCCAAGGGATTTAAAATATAAGACGGTATTCGTTTAAAGACGTTTAAACACATTAGAAAATGGCAACGTTTGGTTGATTCGTTTTTTTTAGATTAATTACGGTTTTTAATAGAAATTATGTAAAATGTATTTTGTAAAAAGAAATTCTATAATTGCGAAAATTACTCAAAACAAATCAGCCTCAATGATTAAATTTAATAGTTGGTTAGATACGTCAAATTCATCACCTAAAACCTTCATCACACTGAACTCATTCTGCTTTATTGTTTTGAATAGCTTGAATCTTTTGATTAAAATTAATACTTTATATAACATTTCGCATCCGAAATAATGCCTCACCTAAATCAACAACGTACGCCTAGTTACTACTCAAGTTTAGACTATTTAACTGTTTTATTTTTATTTATTTTGTTGTTGTTATATCAAAAGCAGTATTAATTATTTGAAAACGTTGACAAGGAAGCAGTTTTCGTTTTTTATCATTTAGCTGTCCATTTTCTCGATATATTTAATAAATTAAACTTAATTGTTTTTCATTCAAATCTTCTTCTCAAAATATGTATTATTCAACTTCTAATTATATTATAATACTGTATAAAACGAATTGACCGTCGGTAACATTCATCGAATGATTATTATTATTTTACACAGATCAAGAATAGTTTTTGGGGAACTTTTTTCTATTACTGGTAGTTATTGTTTCGTTTCATACGTGCGAATCTTCAAAATCGATTTTTATCACCTGGTTAATGTTGTTGAAACAATATGCAAAGGTACGTGTTCCCAAAGTTCTAACATCCGCAGACATAGGTCTTCAATCGAGTGTTTTTCAATTAATGGTCAAGTTTATAATTTACAACCTCTTGATTCCGTACTGAATGAGTTTTATTCGTTAACTGTTTACTCTTAACGTTCGATCGTTTAGTTTTCGTGTTGATTTAATGTCGTTCACCGGCGACAGTATTTTCCATTGGAATGTAGGCAAACCTTCTAAAAATATTACTTTATTTCTCATTTCCAAGTAAAGACAAAAAAAAAAAAAAAAAAAAAAAAAACTGAACTCGTGAAATAATTCATCTGTTATTTGTAATTATTAAAAATACTTTTTGTTTCGTAAGAGTTTTTATTTTTAGTTTTAAGACTCCAAACATGTTACGTTTAAGAAGAAAAAACTGTAAAAAGTTTTCGTGAGAGTGCATTGTAAATTTAAATCGTTTAAGCAAAAGCTATTTCATATTTTTTATGGCTATTGAAATTTCCTTGACTTTTCGTTAAGGCATAAAACTCCTCTGAAATCTATTGTTTTCGTGCATTATTGTACTCGAACGATGGTGGTTAAGTGGGCTTGATCCACCTTTTTCTTGTACTGTCCACTATTTACTGCAGTTCGTTTCATCGTCTTATTATCATAATGATAGTATTACGCTTCATTATTAGCGCTCTAAAATACTGCGAATGGTGACGTTTGCCAAGCGTATTTTATTTTCTTGAAAAATAATTTTGAATCCAAAAACGATTCGGATGAGGAATATCTCAGTACGAACGACTTTCAAGCGACTAGCAGAATTTTGCTGACGATTTAAAAGAGAAAAAACGTTTATTCTTTACATAAAACGTATGAAGGACGTCAAACACAAATTTTCAAACTACTTCTCAGGATATCTTTTATACCTCATTTCTGCGACAGCCGGTCACGACGTATAATTAAAAAAGTGATTCGTATCATTGGATAATACAAAATTAAACCTGAAGAGAAAATAAATTACTAATTATTAAAAGTTTGTTCAACCGAAAGTAATAAAAATAGAAAAAAACTTGAAACGTCAAAAAATTTGAATCGATTTTTATGTTTTACCAATGCCCAGTAATTATTTCTCTTGTCCAAAGCTAAAATTTATTAATTAAATATTAAACGATAAACATTTCTTTCAGAAATCATTCTTTTATTATTTCGTTACCCATTAAACCGTTCATTTTGTTTCCGATTCTCTTTGCCTCGGCTTAAAAACATCAAACGAAAAAAACAAGTTTTAAAACGACGATATTTGAGAAATTAATTGAGCCACACTTTTCCTGCGTAATTGATTACGAAAATTTCTGCATCATAAAAATAAGGGCGGCACTGTTACACGGTTCTTTTTTAAAATTCGTAATCCTTTTGAAGTATTTTTTTTTTTTTTTTTAAAGCAAATTCGTAGCGTAGCACTCGAGTCAAAGGGCTCGAATTTAAATCTACATCATCTAATTATTCCAGTGACAACGAATTAATATTGACAAACGTATAGATAAAAAGAA
>CM029363.1:14499556-14556276 GCA_017140985.1 Hormaphis cornu | reverse complement strand
GCATAATATTTAAAATCACTCAGTTTATTTTTTCTCCGACACAACAAATACAATACAATCGATGAATCGCCGAGTAACTTAGTAGACGACGTGAAAACGATATTCAACGAATAAACGATTTCAGACTTAGAACTTATGTTTTGGCGATATTTCTTTGCGGTTATATCGTTATTACATTGTGAACATTTTACTTTAAAAACTCGCTCAATGTATTATAGGTATACTATATAGGTTACAAAACTGTTAAGTATTACTGCAGCATCCTTTAAGCTCTGTTGTTACAATGTGATTTTACGATAACAATAGTGCCTATATACCTATAGACTTATAGTTTGAATTATAAGTATTATGAAATATTGCATACAGCGTTCTAAAACAACTCATTGGTGCGATGACTGATTAATAATATGCGGTGTTGTTGTATAAAACGTGTTTAGTAAGTACGTGCGTTTTATACTTCAAATTTTTCGTTTCACACTTTATGGTAAAAATGTTCTCTTTGTTATGAAACAAATTATTTTTTTCTATGTCGTACATAACCGTAGACGGACACATTTCAAAATCCTAACATTAAAAGCGTGTAGAAAGCCTTTCATGCGTCGTGAACAAACGTATGAAAACCATTTACGTTTAATTTAAAAATATACTGGCTACAGGCGAAACTTGAACCGTGCATTGGCGTTTCTTTTGCGAGCAATGGTCAGATAATAACGAGTAAATGGAATTATCGCTGTGTTATTGCTTGGACTGAATTTCCGGTTTCAATTCGTAATTAAATGCATTGAAAAATTTTAATTTAATACAATAGATATATATTTACACATTATCGGAGGAGTAAAACACGCTTGCTAGTGGGCATCGTTACAGTCGGAACTAGAAAACACGACGAAAATCTTAGAAAAATTCCTATCGACGTTTTTAAACGACGAAGAGTCACGATAACAACGAATATTGTATATTACAAAACGATGGACTTGTGTATAAATCCCATACCTATTTCATACGGAAACTTAAATTTAAGATAAAAAAGTACGTGGTCGCACCTTATTCATTAGGTCAGTTTATTATTAATCCTCCGAACCGTTAACGTATAATCGCATCAAATGTCAGACTTCAAATATATTTTTTCTTTTTTCACCGTTTCATAAAATCGCAGATTGCAAAGACCTTCGAATTGAAACAAAAATTAAAAAATGCCTAAAATATGTATTCGTTATGATTGTTGTAAATATTCTATTGAATAGCTGGTTCATCACACCCCTGAAATGGTTAGGTTTTCTCCGAAGACAACACTGCGCAGTAGTTAGCGTACATAGTTCTCGGTCGGATTCGTTGTATTTCACCGATTCGATTTAGTTATTTTCGTTCTCTATCTGATAAAATAAAAGAATCGTTGCGCAAGTAACACAGTTGCAAACGTTTTTAAGATTAAAAACGCGTTTACAGTCGGCATAATATGTATTATAGCTTTCAAATGTTTCGTATTCCACAAGCAACGCGACGACGAGTCCGTGGGATTATAAAATTTACAACGCGAATCATAGAAATAAATCTTATATAATATATTCTGTTGATCCTCGATGACGCGCTCAACCGGAATACGATACAGTTGATTTGGACACGAAAATCAGAATGTATATTGTATAAAAATGCTTCTACCGAGATAAATCCAACAGAAAGTCTTTTGTAGGAAAAAAGAAAAGAAAACACCGCAATATCATACCATAAGTATACTATTTGTACGATGAAATAATTTTTCGTTTTTTTTTTGTAATATGGGCAGAAGAAATTCTCACACGAGAGATAAAAAATAATAGCGGCGACGATAAAGGTCGCGTACCTCCGTCGAAGGTGCTGAGATCGTATCGCAGTTGTTTGGACGGACTTTTAACGAGTACGTACGTACACGCGGTATCGTTGTCGCGACGGCGATTTCCTTCCGAAACGCATCGGCGAGAAACGATATTTTAACTTTTTTCTTTGCAAAGTGTGAAATGCTCTCAGATAAAGAAGTGCATGATCGCGTCGTCTCGGTTTAAATATTTTCTAACACGAAAAGAAATACCATCGTAATTTTCCATGTTATAATGCCGATTTCAACGCCTAATATTATTTCATACGTATCACACCGGTAAAAACTAGTACGAAATTGGAATATATTCTTACGTGTTTGTGAAACAAACAGTTTATCGTTAAATATTTTACAAAACGGTCATAAGAACTAATGTCGTTGAAAAAGAATTAAAAATCAGAAGAGAAAAAAAAATCATATTTTTGATTTACAAAACAATATAATACACATTATTGGACGTATCAACAAATAACAGTTACAGGTACAATCGTTTTTACCATTAAAAATAGCCGCTTTTAATCAATTCGAACTGATTCGAGTGACTTTTAATGAATAATTATGGTCGTGTGTGTTACATTATACCGACCGGGAAGTGTATTGTAATGGTGAAGATGTCAGACTGCAATGTAATTGCGTACCATTACGAACATATTATTATTGTTAGTTAAACAGATTCGTATTAAAATATAAATTGAAAGAATTCATTAAACTAATCAAAAGCAGACTATTTGAAATGTCAGACACAATCCCGGGTAGCAGTTATTAATTTTGAATTTACATTTTGACCGTTGCAAACCCTCTAGGTACCATTCATAAAAAATAAATATTTGATTTAAATAAAACTGATTTGTCTGTATGATTGACAATTGTACAAATAAAAAGGTCTGTATTTTAATGTTAGAGTCACGTAAAAATCGCATCCAAAATTATTTTCAGTTTAAAATCATTATTATGTAGGTCTGCTATTGAAAAGTTTAACTAGAAAACGATTAACTGTTTGTTAACGAATTTGTTTCAGTCGCAATACGCAGAAAATAGTGTATTATGTGAACGAAATTTAAAACAATGATTAACATTTTTTCTCGAAATTTTATACCTACAATATTTTTTTTTTAGATATTTTAACAGTAGGTGTTTAACAATGCAACTGAAAACAATATTTAATAATATTTATATTTCATTAATCGGATATACTATTATCTCATTCATATTTTAATAAAAATCACTTAGATACAATTTTTAGTGCACTTATTTTAGATACAACATCCGGATTTTTCATGGTAGTGTTTTTATTTTAATAAATTAGAAAAAAAGTTAGCTAATGAGAACCTACAAATTACAATTATTACCATGGTCGTCCACAAAAATAAACTTTTATTTTACATATATTTCGAAAGAAAAGTTCTTTTGTTAGGTTAGCTTGTATAGTGATTTGAAAAAAAAATTGTTTTCGTTACTTTTGATGGTATATGGCTCATGGATAAAACTAGTAGTAAATAAATTAATTCGATTAAAATTCTGGCTACAATATTGTTACATTGTTGTTTTTAATAAACAGTTTCGGTTTATGTTGATATATTTTGTATGTACTTACGATTTAATGATAAGAGTGCTATAGTTATCCAAGTTTTGGTGTTTAGCTAACCCTACACATATAAATCTGTACAAACGTTTCCGATATAAATATATATTTATATATATATATATTGTCATTTTGGACAGAAGTGTTAGTTTTAGTCGCGTAAAATACCGTACCAGACGATTTCCGAGACGTCGGCATTCACAAAAGCGGTGGTTTCTATATGAATCTTCGTCCGACGAACGATTCGTAAACGAAGAATTTGCTCTTTTTTTAAATTGCGAAATTCCCGGCGGGCCTTTGCAGAGGACGTATCTTTTGTTTCGGGAAAACGATGAAACTTTTCCGCGGCAATGCGAAACGCGCGTTTCATTACATTATTATATGACAAAATCGAGTTTGCCGATTGTTGGGAATATTTAAAAGAAAAAAAAAAAATTATTGTAGAAGCTGACAAAAAAATTAATAAGAGCCTATATGAGGGTGTTTAATACGTGGTATTATTGGAAATTGATAACGGAAAAAAGAACATAATATTTAGGGCAGACAAAGGGCGTAAAAATGCGAAGGCGCCCGAAAATTCGGAATATTTATAGATTTCCAATGCGTTTTAATTTACACGTTTATATGCACGACTAAATGATATTATATTATATTCGAATGAGAACAAAACATTCACGAACAGTCGTTAATCAATATTATAAATCGCAATAGCTTATAATTTTATACGTTAAATATCGAACGGTTGGTTAGTGATAAAATACAAATAAAACGATCCGATATTTTCACAACCGTAGTAATATAGTGATTTTTCAATCGATTTAAAAAGTTTTAAACGCTTAATTATGTACTCGGTCTAAACATTTTAATGATAAAAAATACATCTAAGCCCATAAAATTCTAGTGTTTGTATATAGAATCCAAATTATTATCTGGTCGGAAAAAGAAAATATTATAAAAACCTACAAGCGTAACGTTACATTATACGTTTGTATCTGCAGCTGGAAAATGCACTTATTTATTTTTAATGTAACTTATATAACACTAACTTATTTTACACTATAACTATAGTCTGAATACTAGTTTAATGTTTGTCTAGAATAAATTATACGTGAACCTTTGGAAAAAAAAAAAAACAAATAATAAATACATTTAGAAGTTGTAAACCGAAAACTAGAAAATTTCAAAACAACCTAAAGTACACATTCTGAAATGATAGTGAAAAACGTAATAAGATATTTTTGTAAACATTTGGGACTTTTTAGAATTTTTCATTAACTACCTACCGTCTTTAATTTTTCTGGTTATTAGAAAACAAATGATTTGCTTCTCTCAGTTTTCACCGACATCGTTGTACACCAGCTATAGTGCGTTAGACGTATTGAATCATAAAGACGCTGATTGTTATTTCTCAGAATCTAAAATTTGCATATAAATTAAACGCGATTAGCTGAATTTACAATGTGGAAACCTTGTGTAGTAGTCCAATTTGCGTACCTAGACTCTATTTATTATATCGTTGAGTTTGACGTGATAATTATTATATAATACAGAGCGGTGAAGTGATGTATATAAATTAGTTGATTATTGTTTACACATAAATATACATTGTTCTGTCAATCGTTGTGTAAATCAATTAAATTAATACCAAAATTAAAATTACCATTTGAATGACGACGGTCGACACGAATACGTTGGACATCTGCAATAGCTGCCGTATATTTTAAGAAGTATATTCAGAACAAAACTAAAAATTTTGAGAAAATTCGATGCTTGTTATACAGTTACTTTTATAACAAATTTACTTGTGAAAAAATACAAAATTGTGAACGAAAATAATGCTAAAATAGTTTTATTTATAAAGTCATTTAGTCGTTGTGTACTTTTAACCTACTTCAATAGTATAATAGAAAATAGCTGTTTTTGACAGAAAAAAAAGATCAAATAAATTTATTTTAATTAACAATGATGGGGTGCTAATTTACAGTCTTGGGGTGTTAAAGTTCCTCTAGCTTTCCCCCAGTAGCGCTTAGAGTCATTAATTGTATGCTATTCAACAAACATTTAACAATTTCTCCATAGTTTGTATATCATAAACTAAAATACAAACAATGTTTACGTGAAAGTAACTTGGTAAATAACAAATATAAGAAATCAGGGAAATCATAAAAAATTACAAAGAATACTCTATAACTTATATAAAGTTGCAAATATGTTATCGGCTGGCGAGAAAATGCAAGATTTTGGCTAAAATCCTCATCCTCCTATCGGCAAATTTAGAGATGTTTTAAATACTTGGGAATTATGTTGGAATTTTGACAGATCACTCAGACATAGCTATTGTTATAACGTATAACGTTTTATTACGATAATTTTTGACAATTTACGTTAATGAAAACAATTAAAAACAAAATTATACTTCAAACACTACCTACATCTTTGAAATGTTGTAGAACATGGTGGTATATTTATTAAGAGCAATCAGAAATCGCCAAACTTTTTGCCTCTACCTTGGACGTCTTTTTTTTTTTTTTTTTTTTTCTAAGAAAATAACTTTTTGACCGAATTCAAGCGTGTAGCAGAGTGGCGCAGTGGAAGCGTGCTGGGCCCATAACCCAGAGGTCCGTGGATCGAAACCACGCTCTGCTAGGGAAAATTATTGCATTTTATCAGCCGTCCGAATCGGTAATGCAATACGGCTGCAAGAAGGTCTTGCTGTCGTTTTTAATTTTGATGGTTTTTGAAACAATAATTATTCGAGTGTGATTACGTTGCAAATAGAACTTACAATATGTTTGTAGTGGGTACTATTGTGCAAACAACAAAAAAACCGTTTGTTTTTTTGATTATGTACACCTGATTTCCATTATTGAAAAATTAACTTTTCTGACTTGCGATATTATTTGAAAACGGTATACGTCGAGACAAAAGTGTATGTTGTTCATGAGTTTAAAAACCCAGATTCTGATGAGAGCGGATTATGTATTTTTGTTTCACAACGGTGACTGATGTTTGTATTGTTTTGTATATCTGTAATACATTTTTCGAGTTTCAGGAGCGCTTCAAGAACTAAATCTCAAAATATAAGTATTTGGCCCAAGACGGTACTCAGTTTCCAGTTTTATTTTTAAATTTTCGATTGTGTTATGATCAAAAAGTGAGAATTTCCTAAAATTTTCTGAATAGTTTGTATAGTTTATACGATTTCTGTATTTAACGATTTTTATGTCAACTAATTACGCTTTTTTTCCATTTTATTTCCCCTAGTTTGTGTGCTCAATGTTACGGAGTAACAAGTACGTAAGATGATTATTTTGTTTTCACCGCAGCAGAGTGGCGCAGTGGAAGCGTGCTGGGCCCATAACCCAGAGGTCCGTGGATCGAAACCACGCTCTGCTAAGAATTTTATCCCCATTTTCTAAGTACAGTTATTACTATTAATTATTGTCTCTGTGAAGAAGTACCGTAATGATTTTAATTTAAAATATTTATCTTTTTTTGTCAATTTATCACACGTCAATCGATATAAACCGGGGAAGTGTTGTTAAAATGTTTTGATCTCGTTCCCGACACCAGTTAGCTTAAATCAGTTTTCTCGGCAAACTTTAACGTATAATATTTAGTTTATTTTAACCAAAGCGTGTGATACTAGTGGAAAACTCCGGAATAATTCTTGAATTTCACACATTTTACGAGAATAATAGTACAAAAACACACAAATTTATACTAAAAAGCCAACTGGAGTGGCTAGTTTGTTCGATCGAATTAAAATCGATACCGTGGTAATTGGTAAGCCATTACGTATTAAAATTTTTACACGCTATTCAAATTAATATTTTCTTTTAAACGTGTACACGACTTTCGGAGTTTTCGGACCATTTTTATTGTTAAAAATAGTTTACATATTAGATAGCTGAGCTCGCTCAGAATCGTTTTTCCAAAGGCAATGATTTCTTTCAGATATTAAATTGTACGTTTGAAACATAATTTCCAAACCAGTGACCCACCCAAAGCGCAGTCGCTACTCCGTCAAACTACCCACGCGACCTAGACTGATCCCGGCTTTTTTACTTTCTGAATCAATCGATTTTCAAGTGAAATAAAATGTAGATGATTTCGTCGCGTTTATCACGTCGTATTTTTAACTTACAAACAAATTACGTTATATTTAAATAATAAAACTTTTATGTGTTATCGAATATGATCAAAATATAAATTTGTTTTGGACGAATAAGCGTTAATTATTTGTAGTATAAAAATACCAAAAACATTTTACGACACACTTGACCTGCTGTGTAGGTAATAACATGTTCTTAATTAACGAACCGTATTTTCGTATCGGTTATCACGCCACACATTATATCTACAATTATTATGATAAAATGTTTTGCGGTTTTAGTTTAAACCGACCTCGGTGCTACGCATGCATACAAAACGTAAAATTATTCGTAACGATTAAACAATTTTCTTAGTAATTGACTCGACAGAACTTTAAGTGTACAATTTTGAGACTTTATACTATAAACTTTTGTTTAATTACTATCGAATACCGATGAAAATATTGTTTGTAAAGTTATACCACACGTATAAATATTTTTAATAAATATCAGTATAGGGACCACTTATAAGACAAAATGTCATGACGTTATTGCGATTTAAGTATATTTATTAGGTTTCGTGCTGCAGTCGTGTCAATCATCGTACACGACGCTAATATATTTTTTAGAAAAAATAAGAAAGAAAAAACTGGATCACTTTAGGTCGCGTGGGTAGTTTGACGAAGTAGCGACTACGCTTTGGGTGGGACACTGTTTCGGAAATTGTAGTTCAAACGTACTATTTAATATCTGAAAGCAATGATAAATCATTGAACGAGATCTGTTATCTAGTATACATCCAGGTAAAACTAAATTTTACAATAAAAATGGTCCAAAAGCTCCGAATGTCGTATCCACGTTTAAAAAAAATATTAGTTTAAATAATGTGTGAACATTTTAACTCGTATAATGGCCTACCGATCATAACGGTACCGGTTTTGATTCGATCGGACAAATACTCGCCAATCCAGTGGACTTTTTAGTATAAGTTTTTGTGTTTTTGGACTATTACTCGCAAAATGTGTAAAATTCAAAAATTTGTTTGGAGTAAGATATAATATATAGTCGAAATCTCAATTTTTTTGTGATATTCAAAGTTGAGATTTACCATCGGAGTCCATAAACCTTTTAGGAAAGTTACTGACCGAAAAAAAAAACCTCATTGTAAAAACGAAACATTCCTCGCTAAAGCTCAGAATCTAAATTAGAGATTTTTAAATTACGGAAGCAGGTTACCGATCAAGTGCCGGTCATATTTTGGCGGCTTAGTTATTTTAAAAACAAAACGGCTCTATCTGCTCCAAGCAACAAAGTTGGGCGAGTTAGTGGAAAAATTAACTGCGATAAGTTATGTAAATTCAATTAAATGGCCTTCAGTTAAAAATATAAAGTTAACAACGAAAAAAAATAACTAGATAAGATAGAAAATTAAATAAACTCAGGCAAAAATGGTAATCATTCTTGTTAATGTTAAAATCGTTAACAAGTCATAAAACGCATGGTCTAAATGAGTGTTTTCAACTAGTGTAGTGAGAAAAATAAAAAAAAAGTCAACGAACTAGTTTTGGCCGTCGGTGCCACTTGATAGTGAAAAAAAAAAAACTTGACTTTGCAAGAGTGAACTATAAAAAGTAGAATTATTGCAGTAACATTTTTAACTGAACAAGTTCATAAGTTAAAAACATCTGATTAACTAGTTATGTCTAAAAGTTAAAAGACAGTTAACTTTTTAACTTCAACTGTTTTATCAGTCAATGCCAACACCTTTGCCAAGCGCGTTTGGTTATTACGCGTTATACGTTTATGACCGTGTACAGCTGGAAAACCACTTTTGCCGGAAT
Organism: Hormaphis cornu; assembly: GCA_017140985.1. Classification (NCBI taxonomy): domain Eukaryota; kingdom Metazoa; phylum Arthropoda; class Insecta; order Hemiptera; family Hormaphididae; genus Hormaphis; species Hormaphis cornu. The sequence continues at coordinate 14,546,907 of CM029363.1, read as the reverse complement.
AAAGCACCGCGGAACACTCGGAAATTCGAAAATGATTTGTTCCCTCGTACGTACATACACCGAAAAGGACTGTGTGTTTGCTCTGAGTAAAACAAATAGCGCGGTTTACTTGTATAGTCGTATCATAAATAATTTGAGAGAGCACTTTTACGGTGGCGTAGGACCGGCGGGTGGACCCTCGCCGACCCGGATTTGAACAAGCAGAAGAAGAAAAAAAATCCAAATAATTCAGTTTATTACAACGCACGCGGCGGTCTTAATGCGGCTGCTGCTGCGTAGTAGTAGTAGTAGTAGTAGTGCAGTACAACACCACGTCGTTTCGAAATCGAGTTTTTTCGGTTAATTTAGATTCCGAGAGTTGTTTTTTCTACCACCGTATGTAATCACGATAAGTTCTTTAACAGTGCTTCAATTTTTGACGTCGGCACCACTGAACGATAGGTGTATCCTCGAGGACACGGATGGTACGTTGAAGGGTCATGGAGCGTTTATAAAAAAGTAGCGATCGAAAAGCCAAGCGAAAATTAAGGAGAAAAACGTTTAGGAATTATGGCAAACGTGTTTTTTACATAATCGATTTTAGATTTTCGGCTATAACATCCACAATGGTGACCGGAATAAGCTGAGACTCGCACGTACGATGAATAATAGATCGGTGAAATTCAGGTCTGATACAAATTTTGAAAGTTTTCAAGCTAAGAATAGAACTTAGAAATTTTCGAAAAATTTTTGTTTTTAAAATATTTGTTCGATAAAATTAAAAATTTTCCGCAAAAAGGTTTGAAAATTTAATACAAGGTTTCCAACATGTGATTACATACGCTTCTACCAGCGTTGTATTTATTACACGCTTAAGTATAGCCGTTAGCGCAACGGTTTAGCTAGACCGAAAATTGTATCTGTACTTTTTTAAGGATCACCAAAATATATATATATATATATCCGAAATGTTTAGTATGTTCAAGGGGGTTCCACGCGGTATACTGTTTTTAAATGAATTTTTTGAGGTTTTTTTTTATCGATAAAATCGAAAACCCAAGTCCGTTTGGACTGAAAACATCATCTTCTATTATTTTGGGTAGAAAAAACGTCAATGAAATCAGACCGTTCTACGGGGCGTCAGAGTTTTTTGCACCGTCAATTTTGTCCATTCAAATGGTGTTCGGCGCCTCGGCTGTTGCAGCGGAAACGTTTCATACTTTTCTACGTATAAATCTATAAACGATTCTCAGTGCAGCGCGTTGTGCGAATGTAAAACTGAAGGAAGGGTCGATTTTCGCGAAACGTCCGTGCCGTCGTGTAAATCAAAATTTTAATAACGCGTAACACGGAGAACTAAATCATTTCTGGAGATTTTTCGCCGTCCGGCTTATTTCTGTTTTATACGGCAACGCGCGTATTATTAAAATGAATTTTTACCGGGAAGAAAGTTTATCCTCCTCTCGCGCAGAGCCATTTGGAAAATACTACGCGACACTATTTACAAAAATAAAAAAACAAAACAAAAAAAAATCGTTATTTATGAGCGGCGTGTCTCTGATACCCACAGGGTGCTATTAAATGTAAGGACTACATTTTTATCTTTAAAATTATACGCATAGAGAGGTACAGTATACATGCTGCGAGTCTCGAGGAAATTATAACGTCAATTTTCGCTAATTTATGCGTTTTTAGACGTGAAAATAATTTTCCACGCAAACCGCATATACCTCTACTTACTAGCGCTCGCGGTATAACTTTATTATACGTGCGGCGTCGTAACTTCGGCAATGATAAATCCGCCAGTTTCTCAAGTGACATTGTTGTATAAACGACCGTTGAAATTTCTAAGTCAAGGTGGTTCTTGAAAGTCATTTCGTTTGTTCAAAACGTTAGTGCCTACATCTATGTGGGAAAAAATGCGAATATTTCGCCGGAAAACCGAGAAAGGATCGTTCGTTCGGCACGAGAAGAGTTTGAAAAATCTGCACTATAAAATTATGACTGCTCGTAACGAATTTGTTTGAACGCGTGGCAAAAACAACATGATCTAATATCGCTTTATTTTACAAGCGTTTTTATTCCTACGCACCAACAAAAATATGATAGTGATTTGAGTCGAATACGTTTAAATAGGAATCTATTTATAATTCATAAAATGAATTTTTATCGATCTAGTTCAAAATTATATTGTCCTTTCGTCCGGCAGAATGATTCACTAGTGCTTAACGTACGGATATACTATAAGAAACTGATAGCGATACTGAAAAATCGGAAAACATTTTTTTTTTCACATGAATAGTTAAAGTCACCACAAAAGGTGTATATTTAGTTAAACACCTAATCGTTTTCTAAAGTTTTGATAAACGATTGTCAAAAAAAATGTTGGCTGGGCTAAGCCCCCTTCACTCTTCACCAACCTACCAACCTACCTCGTATATATTAGTGATGCATAAATATATAATAATTTAAATAGTACGATACGTTCAACAATAGTTTGTCACCAAACTGTAAACGATTCATAAATGTTGTAAATAAAAACGCCTATATATTGAGAAAAAATCCTTTGACATAGTATGGCCACGTGGACGTTATTCTCGGTGAAATCTGTCACAAAGTTAGTACAGGAATTAAAAAATGTTCACAGGTTATAGTCGTGAGATAATTTCCCAAGGATACACTTTTGAGATTCGTTATCGATGTTACCCTAGGGGACGAACCGTGTCTATAAATTTTCGAAAATCCAATAAATCGACGCAATAACGTAAGAAATATCGTTTGTCGACACCGATACAAAACTATTCTGCATGATTGGGAATGGTTTAGAAAATACAAAGAAACAAAATTGAATGAACTCAACGATATTATAAAGCCAAAGAGGCGAATATAAGTATTTTATTTTACGGAAATACTCGTCGTCAGGTGTATCGTTTATTTATTTTAATCCAATCATAAAACACCATTCGAACAGTACATTAAAACTGATTTTCTGTTAGTTTTGATTTTAAGTTTTTATTGATATTCCGGAAAGTTTTTTGTATTTTCGCCGATCACGCATGACCCCCAGACACCGAAACCACTCTGTTGATAAGTTTATATTATATACGTACCGATACACGTGTGTTGACATTTTTTGTGACAAAGATTTCTCAAAAAAACGGTTAAACACCTATTCGATTTTTATTTTCAGTGAAATAAATCTGTTTATTTGAAGTTTTATACCATCCGATTTTTCCGAAATCGATGGAGTGGTTTTTGACAAAGTTTAACTACGCTATCGCCGATTAGTGTCGTGTGGCGGCGGTAGACAATATGTAATTTTATTAACACGGCGACAGCAGCGTTGGTTGAACCGATTTTTGTTTTTGAAGTTGTGTTTTCCGAAAAATTTATCTTCACTCGTGAGCCCTGCTGACGGGATTTTTTTTAGTGAGGACGTTCCTAACACCTACGTCCACTCGCTGAAACCAAAACATATATCCCGGGCTACTACAACAAACAGTTTTAAAAAAAAAAGCCGGAATCAATAAAGGTCGCGTGGGTGAAGTAGCGACTACGCTTAGAGTGGGTCGCCGATTGTGGTTTGAACGTATTATTTGACATCTGAAAGCAATGATATTGCCTTCGAAAAAACGATTCTGAGCGAGCCATGTAATCTAATACGTCCAGGGAAATGTAAGCTGTAGGTATAATCTTAGCGTTGTAGTCATAACACAAATTATAATATTATATAAATGTGTATGATTTAAGTACACCTATCTGTACACAAATTGTCTCTAGCTATATATCCGTCATAGGCTTCAAACCGTCCGACGGAATTTGAAAATTCCATCACCAATAGAAAGTTACATTAAACGAGTGACTATACTTTTTATTCAAAAATGCCACCCTTTGTCCAAAACACAAATTTCGTCGAAAGTTATGTTTGTTTTTCTTAGTTATGGTTACTATACGCGTCGAATTTTAGTTGTTTATTTTATCGTTTTTATCTATGTTTGTTTTTTTTGATTTTTTGTGTATTGCCCTTTTTAAATTGAATCATTTTGATAAACGTGGAGACTCCACGGTGGAGTACGATGCACCAAAGATGGTTGAGCTTTCGGAACACGTTTCAACCGTCCAGATCCTAGGCTCTGCGCGTGTCACAGACACGAAAAAAACAAAATAAATTAAAAAAACCACACATCTTCGTGAAACCAATCGCTATCGCTCGGAAACTAAAAAAAAAACTAAAAAAAAAATCGCTGTGTAAAAGAACCTCCACCTCACCGATGCGTCGATCGTTAAAGACGCGATTTCGCCCCCAGAGCGCCCGGCGGCAACCGTAACCGCGTGTTTTAATGACCGTATATTATTTGATTTACACGCACACACGGGTGTTTCACAGCGCGTTTTCGAATACAAACACACTGCCAAAGTTCGATTGCTGCCGCGTTCACGTCCTGGGAAATTAGTCGCCGTATATATATATATACGTATTATATTCGGTGACCGTTTTATTTCTATTTTTTTTTTTTGTGCCGGAAATCGCCGCACCGTGACCGGACCTCGGGCTCCGGGTCACGGTCCGGCTGAGCCCATTAATTTAAGCCCGGACAGATAAATCTCGCGAAGACAACGGCGGCGGGACCCGTAACAAACACAGTGTAATGTCGGCTTATTGCAATCGCCGCCGCCGCCGCCAAACGGCGACGGATCGATACGGAAAACGCGATGGACGCTACGCGCTGGCCGACCAGTAACAGGACGCGAAGTCACGAAAACACGAGTGGCTTCGTGGCCGGTGCAGTATGGCGATGCGAAGATATTACGGTTGTAGAAAGTCTCGGGAGGTGTAGACCGAACGAGTGGACGGCGTTGAAGGGAACGAAGAAGTGAACAAGTTTGGTTTGGACAAATAAACCAAGAGTTGTTTTCCAAAGGTACGAGAAGCGCGTAATGAGTCGACTGCGAAGACGATCCGCGTTTTTGACATCCCGAAACGATGGTGTTCCATTACGGACAAACAGTCGATCGGGTTAGGATTCAAAGACGTATTGACACGCGTTTGCCGTTGAACGGGTTCGCGAAGAACGGCCGGAAAAATGGCGACCCGGTTTCTTCATCACGACAACGACATTCGGCGCTCGTGATAGACTTTTGGCTGATACAAACAAATACCACCCGTGTGCCCACCTTGTTCATATTATCCGGAGGAGAGTATTTTGAAGGAGACATATGCGTGTAACTTAATTTTTGTGTTTATCCCAAAACTTTTTGAACACACCTCGTTAGTATCAAGGTATCCCCCTCGTGGCTTGCACAAAGAGACGCGGTGATGGTCGTACGGCGGACGTAAAGACGTGAACGCGGTTGCATGGGGGAATTTCGACAAGACTAAAAGGTGAGTTTCGTCGGAGGGTCGACAGAAGGATAGAACGGAGAGTGGTGGAAATTAATACGCTTAAGTGGATGAGCGGAGGAGTAAAGATAGAAGGTGTATAGAACGAGGAGCGAATGTACGTAATGTTGTTGTTGTTGTTGCACGAGTGTAGAGGACGAGACGAGAGAAAATAGACCGAGATGATTTGGGCGTGTGACGAGGAGGTGAGAAGCCGAAGCGGTAAGAGCGGTTATGAAAACGAACGATGAAGGGAGAAAAGATATCGAGGGAGACCGAAAAAGTTGCAAACGATACGAGGGCTGATGAGGTGGTGCCTGTAGGGGATGTGAACGCGATAAGTGTACACAGGACAAGGGTGATCGACCCCAAACATTTGAGAGGAAGGTGAAAAAGAAGATGAAGAAGAAAAGGAGACTACATAATGTTTTATTCATTCTTCTTCGGGTACCTAGTAAATTTGCCTGTGGTAGCTGATACGAAAAAACCGTTTTGAAGAAAGATATTTCTCGACTTTAATTTTGGATAAGACAATACTCGTGCAGAAAAAATACATTATCACGTCACCTATTTCAACACTTCAAATTTTAGTTACACGAAAACGGAATCGTCCTGAAAATTATTTACGAATTTCTTCCGTCATTTAGAACATAAAATCTTTTCAATCACAACGTCAGTAAATTATCTCATTTCTGATTTTCTCTTTCTCATTTCAAACTATGTTCTTTCCCGCGTATTATAATAATATTGTGCCCATTTCGATCGCTTTCGACTTCGAAGTACCAGACAGGCAAACACAAATATATTTACACGACAACATTTAAGTTTGAGTCTTTTTTATGAAAAAAAAAAAATACCTTTATCTCATATTTAACTATTGCCCTGGAGACTCGATAAACCTTTTAACGAACGCATCCGAAACAGTAAGTTTTGTAGAAAAAATACCGAAAAAGTTTTATCTAGTACAAAACTTTACGAAAATAGTTAAACGGCTATATCTGTGTCACCATACCATTTCCGCAGGCGATGGCAGCTGTTGCAGTAACGTAGGTAGGCACCCGGTTCGACCAGCTGTGGCCGTAAAGACCGTGGAAAGTTATCAAAGCGTTTTTGCAGAAATAATTATCAGTATTAAAAAAAATTAAATAATTGTTCTCTTAAGACGTGCGCAGGTAAACAAGCATCTGTAAAATGATCGAAAGCAAAATTATACGTGAATCGTTTAACTCAAATGTGTGGAAAACGTAGGGTTTGGTTTGTTTGAAGAATCAAACACGCAATGTAGGTACGCATGTTTGTATAAATTATTTGAATATAAAATTTTAAAAAAAAACTGTTTCGTATTAGATTGCTGCGACGCGACGATTTTCGCGAATCGAGTTGGCTGTGTTAAAATTTTTTTAAAGTAACTGCAATAAGCAGAACAACGTTTTGTTTAGTGTTTGGTTAGTCGATTGATCAACTACCAACCACTAAACCGAATTTTGATAAATATATTTTTTAAATTGTTCAACAGCTTAATAAAAAACCGTTAGAACAATATTTTTGGTCAAAACATACGTCATTTGAAAAGTATTAAAAAACAGTTTGATGTTAAACGAAATAATTGTCGTCCGACGAAATATTCAAATTGACGACACTGAATTATTGAATCGTGTAACTTTTTTTATCTAAAATGATTGACCAACAAACTATACGCGATCCATGAAAAGCAAATCAGTGTCAAGAAAATATTTGGAATCAATCGAACCGCTACAATTCTGATTTGTTTTTCAGTTTTTTTTTGATACGCGAACATATCAATGAACCGATCGTTTTTTAGGCGCAAAGATAACAATACTATAAGATAACCGGTGTACCTTAACATTTTTTTTTTCGAAAAATTTTAACGCTCTACAAAAGTGTGCAGGCCGACTAAAGATGTCGATAATATGGCTGCGGAACGGAAAGTGAATTCCGTGCCTATTACCATAACAAAAAGAGAACTTCTGTGGAATTCAATCGCTATAGCAATCGGCAATCTGTTACCGTTTTATTTGTTTACTTTTATGAAAATTATTATTATTTCTTTATGTTTATACAGTTTATATATAGGTATGTACAATCAAAACAACTTCAATGTCGGATGAGAGAAAAAAAAAAAAACCGTACAGATGAGAAAAGTGTCGATTTGAATGCGTGGAGCAATCTCTGCACCCTCTCTTTGGTCTGTGATATTATATTAAAATGCGTTGTCGGGCGAAAACAGACTGTTTTGCATAATTGAGCGCGAAGAAGACATAAGTGGCACGCAAACTGTATATTTGATTTTTTTATCATTTTTTTACTCCCCGCATTATTATTAGGTGTACAGGCAATAATAACGCGGGGGCAAAACAATACTCGCTTTTATCGCATTCACTTTCGTCGAAGTTATAATTTTATTATTTTCCGAAAAGTATTAAAAACTATTTTTTTTTATTTTTTGCAACAGCTCGTGTCGAGCAATATATTTCGTACGACACGTTTTGAACCGAGCAATCACAAATATCATGGAAATACTTACCTGAGACGACGTCGTGTAGTTATTTGAAAACGACAGGTAGTGCAGAGGAAATAGATTATTACTTTTTCAAAATTTTCAAATTAATGAAAAACGACGCGCGTCTGAAAGTACCGCTGTAATATATGGGTTTATAATATTTTATAGACTTTTTTGATCATATATCTACGTTTATAACGCGCATACGTAGTCACAAAAATTAAATTTCACTACCTACTAGAACGATTTATGTATTAACGCGATGTTGGTTCCTGCACAAGTCCTTAGTACTGAGAGACGGCGCGAGTTCAATTAAAAAGCATATCGACTAAAACGTTGTAAAATAGTTGAAAAAAATGGGAAAAAGTGTTAACAATGAAGGGTACACTTTGATGGGAAAATATCGTGTAATAACGTTATAGATAGTTGTATGTACATATTTTGTGTTACAAGTACACTGAAAACAAACTCATAGTGCCGATGTGTTGTCATTTTACAAAAACAATACATTAGCAATACCTAGACGATTAACAGCCGTCCGGTTTGCGCGAAGTCACAAAATATTATGTTTTAAAGTGTCGCGATAAAACCCTACTCAATATCGTCGAATGGACATGGGGTGTGAAAAAAACAAATATTTTCACAATCGTGGTTATAATTGTCACCACGATCGGAACGGGAATCTTCATATAATATTATCGCGGCCATCCATTAACCAGAGAACGAGTCGTTTCCTTTTGCACTTTGTCGAGTCGTTCGCGACAGAAACTATAATCCATCATAATACGACGACAGAAGTTATTATTGTTTCAGGAGAAAACGGTTATTATTGTTTTTCTTACAACAATTTTATACTTATACCGACCGAAGCTCATTCACTTAAAAGTGACGATCTATCGTGTTTTTTTTTTTTGCGTACAATATTTTTGTATAAAAAAAAATCTAAGACCCTGGAATAGTCCGCAGAAAAGAAAAAAAAAACGATGTAAGTACCTACTGTTTACATTGTTTTCCGTGGTTCATGGCCGGTATCGCGTAATTTGTGTAGGTAATCGATTAAAATTCATTGGCGTTTAATTGGATTCGACGACAATATGATGATGATACGATAAAACAATAATGATATTCTTCGGGAAATCGGTGTTTTAAAACAGTATTGTTGCCAGTTATACTTAAATACCAACGTTGAAACGAATATATATTTACGTGTTCGACAACAACCAATAGTTTTTTTTGACTTTTATACACTGCAATCTTCAGACTCCTTTTAATTTTAGGTAGATTTACGTAGGCAAAAATTCTTCCTTTTGTATTCGATTCAATGACGACACTCCCGGACAATGTTTGTACTTTTGCCGATCATGAAACCCATATACCGATATACCGATATGTAAATATACATGCACATTTTTTGTAACCACGATTTCTCAAAAAAGGTTGAACCGATTTGATTTATTTTTACAGAAAAATAAAGCTACGTGTTTGAAGTCGTGCGTAGTACACACTTTATTTGAATCGGTCGAGTAGTTTTTGAGAAAATAAATTTTAAAATCTTACGATTACCGATTGAAATTGCGTGATAGCTATATAGTGTGTAATCTATAATGTCAACGAATCGACAGAGCAAAAACGGTCGAACGGATTAGATTTTTTGTTTTTTTTGTCAAATCTGTTCGTTCAAATTCGTTTCTATATCGTCTTATTTTTTCGAAATTGACGGAGTACTATCTGGTGGCGGTGGACATGTTATTTTGTTAACACGGCACGGTCGCATTGGATGAACCGATTTGACTTCTGTTTTCGGATAAATAAAGCTACTTGTTTCAAGTGGTACATTTTTCACCTATTTTAGAGTATTTTTAGAGATAGTTAAGTCAAAAATTTTCGTGTTGTGGGGCATGAAATCTATCCTAGGCCCAGCAGCCGGGGTTTTTTATTTTTTATTTTGTACTGCCAACGTAATTAACTATGTTGATCGTCACGCTCGGTATTTACAAACACACGCAAACGTCGTGTTTTTTTTAAAACGCAAACTACAAAATAATATTATGTTGAAAAAACGAATTAAATGTTACGGTGTGCAGTATGCGGAAAAGCCGATTCTATAATAATATATATTATATCATCGTACCGGTAAGAATCGTCGTTTTATCGAAATTAAACGAATTAAAATCGATCGCGTTAAGTTCACACGAGTTCGTTGGACATGGCACTGCGGTTCAATGACACAGTAGTGTGTAAATTCATCGCGTTTAATAAAACACAAACACGGAAAAACGCCACAGATAAAATAAAAAAGATTCGCCGATAAACGAATAAAACACAGTGCGTTCTCAACCATTGTTTGTCTGGCTATAAAGATAATTTTTCAACTATTCAAAGCCGACTGTAAAGGTCAACGAAGGTGGTTTTGCGAAATATTTTTTGAAACGTTCGAATACAACACGTGATACCAAAGATAATAGTCGCTACGACGACAACTTTTAAGTATTATAAAACCGAGCGAAATTTCAGGCTCACCGTTGAATACGAATAATATTAAAAAGTTTTTTGTTATACCTGCTTTTTTAGACAGTAAATTCCTACGGAGGTTACTGATTTTTCTGTGCAAATAGTCGGCAGCGACCGCCGATACAACTTGTTTTTGCGACTACAATAACAATTGATGTTTTTACGTTTTATATTTTTAAATTTATAGAAAATGGCGATTGACAAGTTATGATATTTTTTCAGGATGCGAAGGATACCAACCCAGTTTCACCGAACCGATCGGCAATATTACCGTTCCCGTCGGTCGAGAAGCTTTGTTCACGTGCCAAGTTCAAAGCCTCGGAGGGTACAGAGTAAGTTTCGTTTTGAACCCTTAGTTATCCTCGGAAAAAATAATTCGTTTTAAATCCGGTAAGTATATTGTCGTACGATTACAACTCGGTGAAATGAGCATGTATTTGTGTGTGGTTATGGCGACAAACCGAATTGGTGATTTTAAAACCAAACGCGATCTACCTTACACGGCTGTAATCAGAATTTTACGCTTTGCAAAAAAATAATGTTTGCATTTTTTGTGGATTGTGTGCGCAGCGAAAATTTATTGTTTTTGCCACGATGTTTTTTTCCCTGTGAACACTTTTCAGGCTAGGTGCAATGCGTTATTTTTTAAAGTCTGTAATTTTTCTGTTGGTTTTACGGACTGCGATAATAATTAAGGGGTCTCAAAATTGAAAAATTAACAATTACTAAGCGAAATTAGAGGGAAAAAGTTAAAAATTACGGCTCACGGGTTTTCTGACGTAATCGATTTAGTTTTTTGACAGTAACATTCAAAACACTAATCGGAACATGCTACAATTTTCACATAGTATTGACACAAATAAGGTACAAGTCTCATAAATCAAAATCGTCGAAAATGTTTTCATACCTTTGACTTATTTTTGGAAGAAATTCGTAGTTTACAAAAATTTGTTATTTGAAAATTAAATATAAAAACAAAATTTTCTATCTGAATCGAATTTCTAAAACAATAATTAACAACTCGTTCAAACGTCGGTGTTATTTTACATTGTGAGTGACGAGTTTTATTTTGTTTTTTTTCTATCAACAACTTTTCGCATGGAATGAAAGCTCCGATTTTCAAAAACAGTAACTTTTCTCTAAAAGGTGTGTGGACTCCGATGGTACTTTGGTTGAAATGTTTTATTTTTTTTAAAAATTTGACGGCGAAAAATTTGAAATATTCAGCTTTGCAATGACGTTTTCGGGCAGAAGGTGTGCTCCAATCGTTACGTTTAACACCGTATAAAAGTGGAGATTTCGGTTTTTACTTTTATTTCGTCTGAAGCATTTTTTAATATTTCAAATTAATTTCCGAGCTGCGTGCCGAAAACTACGAGTATGGCGAAATCGCCAAATCCGGCGTCAGAACGGATCTATACGCCCGGCCCGTTAAACTTAAAAAAAACTTTTCCTAGTCGTCTTCAAACTTTTACGTACTAAATCAATCGAAAAAAGTAGTTTTTTTTTACAATTTTCCAATAATTTTCCAAGTATATTTTTTATTCAGTACGGTTTTTACGTACCAGGACGTACGTACCTACTGTTAATAGACAAAACCGAGCTCGCTCAGAATAGTTTTTTCCGAAGGCAACTGTTTCTGTTCCTACGCAATGTGCTTTTTGCTCATCGGTGCACCGCCTCTTGGGCCCACATGGGCCGTGTTCTCGCGCGTAGGTACCGACGCGTTTTTTCGCACAATCGATCTTGACGGTGTAGTTCTCTCCGGGGACGACCGACGGACACGAGAAACGGGCACGGCGAAAGCGTCGATATATTATTGTTATTATTATTGTAGTTTTATCGCTATCGGAATTCTTCGGGATTGAGCAATTAATTCAAAGCGCGTTGGATTCTCCCGTCTTTACCGTCTCGAAGATCCATTTAAACGTCTGGTCGGCGGACGAGGATGCTCCTTTAATGTTCTCGCGACGAGTTATTCAAAGTGCAATTAACGCAACACCCGTAGTGTAAATAGATATATATATATTACACGGAGCGATAAATTATTCGGCTGCGTACGGCGTAATCGCGTACCGTCCTATAAAAATTAATTAATTAAATCAACTGCGTAATATGTATTGTAGCGAACGAAAACGGTTTTTCGACGAGAACGAAGCCGCCGCTGAATTTCCGTTTCTCGACCCCCGCGTTCGAATCGCCGTTTTTACAAAATTATGACGGAAAACGCACACGGAGTCACCTTAAATCGTAACCGTCCGCGCGGCACAGACGCGTCAAAATGCTCGTAAAACATTTTTTTCCCGTTTGGAATTAATAACGTGTTTCGTTTTCCATTTTTCTCGTTTTTATTTTCACACGGGGGTGGAATAAAATAAGCGATTGTGCGAAATGGAGGGGGACGTTAAAACAATACAAATAATAAAACGAGACAAGTAACACGTGTACAGCGGCGACGAATCGTGAAAATAATATATTATTGTTATTGCGACACCGGGGCCGATACGCAGAGCGGTATTGTTGTTGTTATTATTGTTGTTATTTCGGGACGTGGCTGTTTTGCATGGCAAACGATCGGCACGGCGAGGAGGAATGCCGCCGCGGTGTCTTCCTTGAATACGAAATCGACCGCCGTGTGTTGTGCCCCTGGCGCGCCTATTCCCCTTTATTAATAACACCGCGGGTGGGTCGTTCGTCGGTGTGGGCTGCTGTTTACCCGCGAAAAACGGCCCGAGAACGCGCGAGCCGGCGACTGATTTGAGTTCAGTGTTGCCAGACGCTCAATGGCAATAAAATAGAGGCTAGAAACGGCTAGAAACATATAGTTAGAGCATCAAAGCTCTCTAACCTGCGTTATCCTCGTATTGTACTCTATTAGTCGTTAATTTCAAAGTATCGTAATATTTATAGATCGTAACGGGGTCGAAATCGACACTACAAGAATTTAGGTTCGAGTCGAGCAGAACAACTACGACGATACAGATGAGACGTACTAAAAATGGATTTCAGTTACGAGCAGTTAGAGTTACCTCTGAGATGGGCGCGTGACGTGCACGGAATTAAAATGCCGTGAGAAATAATTGATTGCAAGAGTGTGCAGTTGGTCTTTTTAGTTTATACGATTCAAGATATATTCGAGAGATTTGAAAACAATGTTTTAATCGTACCATGATCAATATTATTTACATGCCATTTAGACGAGAATACCTAGACATTCAATCGAAGTGACACGATTTTAAGTAAATTTGGTTTTACAAGACGGTTGCATACAACATTTGGGTTGTTTCTACTTATGTAAAAGAACCATGCTTGTGACGTGTTTTTATTCCGAATTTCATACGATTAGTTCTTTCCGAGTTAATTGATTATGTATTGTTGCCAAGACGTTATAATGTAGCGTTAATGTTTTTTTTTTCTTCTTTCGGATAAAACGCTTTTTAGGGTGGCGGAGATAATCGGATTCTCTCGTGTACCTCACACGAAATGATGGTTTTCGTTCTAAGACGGTATGTTTAAACGGTTGAGGTTTTTTCAATGTATCACGCAAAAGTCAAAATATCCGATCGATTTGAAATATTCGCACGTAATTAAGTGTGAATTCGGAAACGAGTTCGAAATTTTTTAGCGATTTAAAGAGCTTTATGTAACTTTGAATTTTTTAATTTTTGCAGTGGTACCGTAAAAAACTCTTGACTTTTATTTTAGAGTCTCTAAACATCAATACGATCTTGTACGACTTTTCGGGATTAGGTAAAGTACGTTTTTTTTTTTAACCGTAACTCATTCGACAAATTTTTTTTTAATTTCTTATAACTTTCATACATCATTGGAGAACCGGATGGATCTAATACGTCATACGAAATTCGAAATCGTTAAAGCCGACTCCGAAACTATACACAACTCGTTGGGCTCGTACTCTACTCGGGGAGAATTTGAAATCCGTATCTTAAAAATATGTAATGTTAGCTTCAAACGAAAACTTTATAACTTTAATATAGTTGCCTACACAAAGTTGCGTCTCCAACGCGAAAAAGCTACTCCAAACCGGCTACCCGTCCGATCGGTACCTAGTCGTTATTTGTTTTTTTTTTTTTTAATTATGCTCTTTAAACGCACTGAAAACTTAACACGATACTCGATTTTGTTCGTATTGTTGTTCGCACAAATAATTTTATATACTTGTTGGCCACACAATGGCTGTTTCGCGTGAACGCGTTTTAAAAAAAAAAAGTACTTTGCTATCTGTACTGTAAAATCAACAATTATTGTAATATCGTCACGAAACCGCTACGTCTCGAAGTACTTGAAATCCGTATTGCTGTGACGCCGTTCGATTCCTTTTGATCTTCTTACAGAGCGGTTTGTACGATACACTATCGTCGAGAGTACCTCTCGGGAAAAAGCGACCTATTTTTTAAACGTTTCTCAATTTCATATTTTTAAAAACGGAACACAATAGGCGTTCAATAACACCTATCCAATCGCATTCGTAACGAACTTCCAATGGCCCTATCGACATACTCGCCAAGCGCAAAAACGTTTATCCGTCTTGCATACATAATAATATTGTGCGTTTATTTCTCTACAGATTGTTTAATTTTTTAAAACGTTATCAAAACTTTAAACGTGTCCATCTAATATCTGACCGTGAAGAAGAATAATAAATATATACATCTAAATATTAGCAGCAGCTACTTTCAATGTTCCTTAAAGCGATAATGTCCATCAACCGTATCTCGAAAATCCATCATACCCGTGAGCACACATTTTCCGAGTAATCTGTGATGAGTTAATCGATTTTACATGTTACACTCATATTCGATACAACGTACATAACAAATAGTACATCAGTTAAAATTGACAGTAGCGTGGCCAACAGTTACAATTTAATTTTCTGCACTAAACTTGTTGGCGGCGTTTACTACGATTCACGCGTGACACCTGTCATTTTGCAATGCGCATGGCGGTTCTAATTTGAGGCGTTGAATATAATTTGTGCACTGAACAAACTCAAATAATGAGTAAAATTATATCGATGTAAAATTCCTTGATTTTTTTCGTTTTCGTCTGTACCGATTAGACGGACACGTATTATTCTAAATATTTTAAGGTCTTGATGTAGCACCGATTTTTCGTGAGAAAATAATACTGTAGCAAAAAATATTTAGCAACTTAAAGGATTGGTAAAAATGTTCACTCGTTTAATTCTAATTAACGTCGGTCGAAAATTTCAAATACCATAAAAACATAACATTACGATAGTGAACATTTTTCAAAAAAAGAAAAATAAAAATTTGAAAAATTAAAAACAATAAAATGTTTACTATAATATTCATAATTTTAAATTCAAGGAAATTTCAATAAGTACTTACTTACTCTTAGTTTTCTTAGACTAAGAGTTCTTAATATTATGTGAAGTTTAACAAAAAAAACTTTCAATTCGTGCCGACTCGCGCGGCTATTCAGCTTATTCAATTCTTTCTTTTTTTTTTTTTTATCCAGTTTGGTTTGTTATGAGATCGTTATATTTATCGTTCTGCGTGAATAGAAGACATTTTTTATTTTCGTTTTATCTTGTGAACACGCATGAATCACAACAATCTTTCCTGAACTGCGCTGTGTAACGAGTGAGATCTTTATCAACCATAATAACATCGCATGATTTAAAGACTTCTTAAAAATTGGCTCAACAATTAGTGTCGAATCGGAAAACATTTAACATACGTCTTTATTTTTTTCACGCGTTAAAAATGTTTTTAATGCTGTGCGAGAATTTCCAGTTTCAGAATTTCTTCAACGGTTTAGATTTTGACGTCTATAAGTCCGAAATGGAAATGGAAAAACAAACGAAAAACATTCGAACAAAGCAGAAACCGCGTATTCGGGTCCATATTTAAACGTATCACGCGTATATAGTAGATCCGAACAATATAAAAAAAAAATGATTAATAATAGAAAAAATAAACACATCATCGATAAAATCGATACGTTCCTCGTCACGCTCAGAACCTGTAAGGATCGGCATCGAAATATTTTTGTGAAAATCGTTCGATCGCATATTTGAAAACGTAACTTTCGTTCGTTAAAGTTGTGCGATATCTGCTTTCAGGTGGGCTGGGTGAAGGCCGACACCAAAGCCATCCAAGCTATACACGATCACGTCATCACGCACAACGCCCGGGTGTCGGTGTCGCATGCCGACGACTCGACGTGGAACTTGCACATAAAGAACGTTCAGGAAGAAGATCGCGGCCAGTACATGTGTCAGATCAACACCGACCCAATGATCAGCCAGGTAACCCGTTTCCGTGTGTTCTCGTGCGCAGCTCCAAGTTACCCTTGTTCTTGTTCTCGTTCTCGTTCTTGTTCTTGTTCTTGTTCTTTTCCTCCTCCTCCTCCTCCTCCTCCTCCTTCGTCTTCCCCCAAACTGTTTGGAGTGGACCACCATTTTCCTGTACACCTCCTATTGTCACGATACTTCGCATCCCTTACATACAGACCAGCAGCACTCTCATCATGTTTAATAAAAATTCCAAACAATTACTACAGAAATAAACGACCATCCGGATAACTATATTTTGAAGGCGTTTAATGTACCTATAAAGATCGGAGAAATTATACTATATCGAACCCTAATAGTATTTGTTCACAGAAAAAAACGTTGTAAATGCTCATGTATTTTATATGAATCTAAAAAGGACCATACACGTTGTATTCATGTTCACCGGGATTCGTTAAGGTATGAGCTGAAAAATCAAAATCTTAACCCCCCAACTTGCATTTTTAGTGTATTAAATTATGGTTTTTCATCCATTTTAAATTTAAAAACCAAATAATATCAAACAACATATTACAAGCTGTAACGTTTGAATGTTACTTAATCTATAACTCGAGTCACAGAAGCGTGGAAAATGAAGAAAAATCGAATTAACATTATTTTTGCTTATTTCCGAACTCGACAGTAATATTTTCTTGTTACGAATATTTCATTTAAATCGCTAATCTTCACACTTGGCTTGTTTCCGACCACCGCTGTTAAAGTAACTAACTACCTATATATTACTATTCGGTGAAAAGAATAATATTATTTGCTCTTCTGATGGTTTTTTTTTTTGTTTTTCGTTATTTTTACTTCGTTAATGAAGGTCGTAAATAAATCGCAAAATAAAACGTAATTTGCAGAACTTTGTGGGCGCGTGATACGTTTCCCTGCGGACCAATGAACAGGAACGCGGATATTCTTTGTCGTGTACAAAATCAGACATTTCCGCTATCGAAAATACAATTTTTTGCCGAATTATAATTACAACAAAAACAAATCATATAAAATCGTTTAAAAACTTGGCACTTTTTACGGTTTTCGGGACTCATCACGGATAAAAACATACTGATTTTAGTGTGCCTACAATATATTATATTCATCGTGATTCGTTTTACGCCGTATAAATTACCAAAAAAAGATTCCATTAGGTGCTTTTTTGTATATTATTTCAATTCGACCATGCAATTTAGCTTAGCGTATAATCTGATCTATAGAATTCACAAAAAAAAAAAAAAATCAACTAACTTGTACATTATTTTACCTGATTTTACAAAACATTGCCGCTTTTCTTAAAACCAAATTAAAATTGTTGATTTTTTTTTTTCATCTATATAAACAATATATCTCTAGTAACCGTTTCAGGACTATTTCCATTTCCACTATCCTTGGTTTGAACCTAAGTAGGTGATTAATTTTTTTCCCCCAAATCTTCTATTTAAATGTTTTGTGTCTATTTAAAACCTAACCCGTTCGGGGTGATCAAAACGTTCACTTACCTAATTGACTCAATCAAAGCAAATTACGTTCGACCATTGAATTTTTGTGGAGTGTGTTTCTGAGCCGTTTTTCATTCCACTCATTCGGTGCTTTGAACCTCGTTAAAAATAGTCCGGAAATTCGGTCGGCACTAATGATAAATCATTAAAATTCGCATTTCAGATGGGATATTTGGACGTGGTGATACCGCCGGACATAATCTACGAAGACACGTCGGGCGATCAAATGGTTCCCGAAGGAGGAACGGTGAAGCTGACGTGTCGGGCAAAGGGCTATCCGAAACCTCACGTGCTGTGGCGGAGAGAAGACGGCCGAGAGATAGTGATCAAGGACGCTAGTAGCGCTAAAACGAAAGGTCGGTATTATAATATTAATTTCTTTATTCTCTGGTTGAGATTTTTCGAGATTTTCGCGATGCAAAATTGAAAATTGTCACCCTCATTTAAATTGTACACAATCGTTTACCACACGAGTTTTCTCTATAGAACAAAGTATTACAATTTGTAAACGACGTGTTTGCAGGTGTTACGATAAAATTTGAGAATGATCTAGGTGTGCTAACATAGATTAAACACAATATTGTCGCTAATATATCCATCATAACATTACCGTGATTGATTAGTCGTTTTACACGAAAAAAACATGAAAACGTTTTAATCTAATAATTGATTTCAAAGTCATCATATCGGTAGACAAAGCTTATTTTAAAGCTGTTGATGAACACAAATAACTATAGTGTTGGAAAAAAGTGTGACATTTTGAAATGTCGTGTATAGTGGAGTTTGTCGGGTGGGTTAAACATTTGAATTCATTATTGTCAAGTATGAGAAATGGTGTGTTTCAAGTGCAAAAACTGATGTAAGTCATTTTTCGTGCTATACACATGACGGAAAAACATGATATTATTGGCGTGTCTTTATTTGCTACTTGAAAACGTTTTGAAAACCAAACTGTGCGTATTGCGGTCTAACATTTCAACCCAGTCATCGATTACAGTCCCGTTAATAGAACGAATGCGTTTCCTTGAAGATCGTGTTTTTTATTCCGTTCCTCAAGACCGTATCAACTTCTGCGCCATAATACCACATAGTTTTAAGTATGACATTATACATTATATATACGAGTACACGTCGCTGCGACCGTTCGAGTCGCCGTAATATCGTTTGCCCGAGGAATAAAATATAATAATAATAATAATCGCAACAATACGAAAACTCGAATATCGTAATACGACTCGGCCGCTTATTTAGTTTTATAATCTTTTGCGCGCGCCTTTACACGCACACGTCATACCATTGGGACGAGCGCAAAAACGCATTAAAACTTTTCCAGGATCGCGCGCGACGTTCGCGTATTATACTCCGCAGTGAAATCTTCTTCCCGATTGTCCCGAAATCTTCCGAACCCGTATTTAACGAATACGTATAACACGATCGGGAACAAATAATTATTATTGCTGCGTCGTGTTCCCCTACACCGATCGTCGTCGTATACAGTTTTAATATAATATTAATCGCTTGACAAACCGCGGTTTGATACCAACAACGTTGGGCGAGTTAATGGAAAAAATGAACTGCGACAAGTTAAGTTAGTTTAATCGTTGATTGCCTCCAGTTAAAAAAAATTTAAAAAAAATTAAAATAGCGAAGAAATAAACTTAAAAAAAAAGAATGTTGATCGTTTATTATTTTGCTAAAATATTCACGTGTTATAAAATCTGTATTACGTAGTGTAACGCATCTATAGTGCTGTCGACTCACCCAAATGGTTAGGAGGAGAAATTATTGAAATAAATCAATAAATTCGTTTTCGTTGTTACCGCTTGACAAAAGTTTAGGACCTTGAATTACTGAAAAAATTTACCAGGACGTATACTAGACAATAATGAGCTGAATCGTGTATTTTCGATGGCAACGATTTATCATTGAATTCAGGTAACAAACGATGCGTTTGAACCACAACTTCCAAACCGGCGCGACCCACCCAAAGCGTAGTCGCTACTCCGTCAAACTATTCACGCGACCTACAAAGATCCCGTTTTTTTTTTTTTTCTATGTATAAACATTTGTGCAGACATATTTTTAGACATTCAATGATTGTATTGGAATTTTTCATGAACCTGTCGGTGTTAATATCGTTTGAGAATAGTTCTGATTTGGAGTTGTTTACTCAATGCGAACAGGGGATTCAGAGTTCGTCGGTTTATGGTAATTAATGTAAATTCGCGACGGACTGTGCGCGCAATGTATTCGATCCTACGCGTTTCTATTTTACGTTTGAAAAAACGTGTTCGGCGCTAATAAGATATTACGTTTGCATTGCAACACTGCAGTTGTTTTGAAGACCGGATTAAACACAACGTATGGAATAAATACAAATTCATCATAGCCTTTTCTTGTAATCCGTTTGCCGGGATTATAATATGTACCTATTTTTGAATTCAACCGAGAATAGAATATTTACATAGTGAAATAATATTATTTCAAACACAGATTTTACGACGATTCTTAAGAATAAGTTCAACAAAATATAATAGGTACTCTAAATATAATCGGCGTAAAATCGTTGAAACATCGAAAACAGTTTTTATTATTTTACTGATTGATATTATACAGTAAGGTACCATGTATTTACTGCATTTACTAGTTATGATAATCATCGTCGTCAAACTCCTCAAAACTTGTGATCGAAGATCACGTCGAATTAATCAAACCAACAGCCGCGGTTATAACGCGTTCCGGGCGCGTCGACGTCGCGTTCCTGTCAGAAACGCGCGCGTTTTTGCGAATGACAGTTCGCGATCGGCTGCTCTGACGCGTCCACAATAGTGCATTCGAATGCGTATTTCTCTCTCTCACTCACTCTCGTCTGTATAGAAAGTTTCGCGAAATAAAAAACTCTATCCGAGAGTCCCTCTGTCGAGTTCAGTAAGAAAAAAGAAAAAAAAAAAATCCCACCGTTAATAAGAAGAAAAAAAAAATTCGATCCCTTTTAATCCCGGTTTTAAACTCTCGATAAAAGTTGCTGACGCTCCTGGGGGGGACAAGGCTAGTTGAAATAAATATGTATAAATATATATATATATATACACGAAAAAAAAATCAAAAACAATGGAATCATGATGAAACTGTCGAGATAAGGGAGAAAGACGGCTTGGACCGCGACTACGTTGTTTTCCGTCTACAGCATAGGGTGGAAAACAATGGAGAAAAATATAACTCATCGTTAACGTTTTTGCATTGACTTTTTTCAATATTATTTTGTCGTTGTCGTTGTTCTGTATTGCCTCGCTTCGTTCCGCATATCCTCGCGATCTTAACCGTCTTTGACCGTCGTAAATTTTTCCAACTAAACAACTCACAAAAATAATTAAGAACTGATAAAATGTTATTTTTAAAAAGGAATATACGATGGTAGCAAAGTTTAGAAATGTTTATCGATAATGATTTTTTTTTTTGGTCACTACAAATATTATTTACGTGTTTTTAATTCATTTTGAGTTGTACTGTTTCTTTGATGTAAAACACAGAATTGCGGTTTTGTTCTTTCGAGGAGTTTATAAAACTCATTTTTACTCTACTTTAATCTTTATATCGTGGACGTTGTGAACTAAAACGTCCACCTCACTTTAGATATGAAATCTAACGACGAAAACCGAGTTCACCGGTTGTTTACATTATGTTAACCAAAGGTCGATCGAAAACTTTGTTACGTCTTTTTTTTGAGACATTTGAGACTCGGGAGCGGACGTTTTTGAGTGAAGTCGCGTACGTTCTTCAAAAACTGTCGAGAAGACGCGATCCAAGATAACGGCTGACGATGAAAAATTGCAGACTGTTACTAAAACACAGCGATAAATGAAAACGATTGAAAATCGTAACAAAAGTTGTTGACATTCTGTTATTTTCAATTTTGATCGGTGAAAAAATGCGTTCCTGTAGTGACCGTCTGATAGTACTTAATTATAGTCCATAATAAAAATAAAATAAAAGTTTTCGATAAACATTCGCCTGTTTTTATTTGTGTAACTATATTTATTAAGCGCGAGCTCGTTAAAATAAAATAATGTTGACATTCTGTTATTTTCAATTTTAATCGGTGAAAAAATCTGTTCCTGTAGTGACCGTTTGATAGTACTTAATTATAGTCCAAAATAAAAATAAAATAAAAGTTTTCGATAAACATTCGCCTGTTTTTATTCGTGTAACTGTATTTATTAAGCGCGAGCTCGTTAAAATAAAATAAATATTAATTTTCTTCTTTGAGTGCATTTCATGAAAAAAAAAAAAAATCAATCTTGTTTGCTCTAAAAAACAAAACGATTTTTATGTACGTTATTCATTGCCTACCGAGTTTCTGATTTTTCATAAAAGTGCACTTTACATAAACTAAAACAATGACATTTTAAGAAGAAAATATTGTAAGAACGCTCCACGAATACAAAATATGGATTTAGGGTTATCGATATTATAATTATCTATTGTTTTTGACCATCTTGACCTTTGAGAATGTACTTTTTTTTTTTTTTACATAATAATACTTTAAACTGAGAACGTAATTACACGTACTAATGCTTCTTGACGACGAGCTTGATGATACCAAACCGTTCCTCACCGCGAGTGCGCTTGCTCTTATTTCGGCAGATTATAAACCGCCTGTATATTTACTACCTATTCGTTCAAAAGGTTTTCGGTATTCGTTTCGTGTAGAGTCTTAACGGTTAGATTAGGTTGAACAATAGTCGAGCGACTTAAATGGAAGCGTTATTTTCCGCTGTACCTACTTTAGAATTCGAAAATGCGCTTTTCCCATGCTGCAGTTTTAAACTCGTCGAACCAAAAAAGATCGATAAAGTTTTTTTTTTCAATTCACTACAAATGTATGGCTTTACAGCATGGACTCGCGCTATTATTTTTCTCGTATTTTCAAATATTAACTTTTTAAAACCATTCTGATTATTGTTTTCGGCGACTGTTTGAGTAAACGTGAAGATGATAAAATCTTAATTCTGCGATCTACTGATAGATGTGTATCGAGTTAAATTATATTGTCGCGCTTTCGCTTACTTCGAGAACATGATGTTTTGTATATGCTAAACAAAGGTATTAGTCGTATAATTAATTGTAACGAAACCGAAAACAATTTATTTAGGGTTTACAATATTATTGTTATTGTTTTACTACTAATGAACATTCTTCTCGCCCCCAGTTAATGGTCGAAGTTAGCTGTCTAATGATTAAAACTTGGAGTAATTTGTCTTAGAGTCGTACGCGACGTGGCGAATGGTTGTTAAATGTGAAAACGAGTGGAACCATCACGAATAAAACTTCGTTCTGGGCGTTATGTTTACGCGGCGAAGAAATAAAACGCCACCCAGAGTCGGGGACGTTTTCAATATACGGAAAAATCGAGTTTGGCACAGGATACGTAGTAGACGAATTGTTTACCGTATATTAAACGAAACGCGTTGAAATTTCGTTTATAAAACGAACGTAAAAAAACGTTACTGGGGGAAAAAAAAAAAACGAAAATTTTGACGAATCTGAAACAATCGATTAAAAACGTTAAACGCAGAGCTCGTTTCAAACGTTTTGTTCGTCCGACAAAATTCAACTTTTCGAAATGATACGCGATTCGCGAACTCGATCTTACTGATCTTCAAAGATAAGCCTGTTGTACCGGTGAAGAATCGGAAATTTTTCCGTTTCTTCCGTTCCGAACCACCACGGACACACGGTGTAAACGTTGACACTCGTTATCGGCGATATCAAGCGCGATACGCACGTAGGCACGTCTGACCACACGTTTCGTTCGATCGAGATGAATTTCGGAAGAGATGTTCGACTCGTGGAAAGGGCGTATCGCGCGCGCGCGAAACTTGGTGAAAGGAGATGCGGACACAAAGAGGACGCGAATACGGCTGAGCGTTTTAATTGAATCTTTACGCAAAGTCTGCAGACTGTACATTCAGAGCGGTTTGACGCGGCACCGGGGCGGCGGCGACCCTGGGCTGCGGCGGATGGAACTGCGCGTCTCGGGAACGCGCACAAGCGGCTTAATTGAAAAACTATACACCGCTGACTCGTACACGAAAACCTCATACAGGTGTGTGTGGGTAATTTTAATCGGTTTAACGGTTCGATAGTCTTCACCGAACTTCTTACAAAAACTCGTCCCTAATATCTCTCGCGACGATTGCTATAGCGTTTTCGGGTAAAATTTCAAAGCGGATTTCAAATCGATTTCGTGAGTTACACGCGAGTTACGGAGTTTAGAGCGTGTATCGTATGATCGAGAAAAACAAAAACGGTCCGATTGTAGTAGGTATCGTCAAAAGTCAACGCACGAATTCTACAGCGATGTCGCGGGGAAAAAATTCGGTTCTAAATCACGTTTTTTTTAGATTTCGAGCAAAGTTGAAAGAACGCGTTACAATGCTAGTTTCTGAAAGCGTATTGATATAAATTGGGTATTACACGCGTTATTTCAATAATAACTTGTTTATTTTATACTTGTATACAAATGATAATTGGGGTCTTTTACATCAGCTTGTCGAGAAAAAATGAATAACACGAATGCTTAAAAAATTGTAAAATATAAACTTTCGTATGCGTAAAATTCGGATCAAACGCGGACGAACAACAAGTTTTAATCGAATTAAAATAACTCGCGTTATAAATTAGTCATTTTTTCCGTCTGTTTGTCATGTTTTATCGTTATTACGTTTTTTACAAAATTGTAATTTACACGGTTACGGGGGTTTTTTTTTTTTTATTAAAAAATAATTTTAAAAAACAGCCAAGAGCTGGGATTACTTATAATTTTAAATAAATAAAAGCAAACAATTTCTGCAGGGGCAAATCATACTAATGATATTTCTGGTTAAAGAAAACAATTATTTGCTTTCACAGGAAGAGATTATTAAAATGTCTCGAGACATTCGCATTTACATTCTGACGTGCAAATTACATTTTTCCGGAACCTAGGAGCGTATTTACGGTTCCGTTTACCGAGCAACCTTTAGTGGTGAACGAAAAAATACAAATTATAATTATGATGAATGGTGAAATGATACATAGTTTAGTCGTGTTTAAGAACTTTTATGCAAAGTTTCTAGTTTCAATTCAAGTAATTTACAGATGGGTAATGCGTTTGTTGATTTTCAACAAATGTTAGTTATTATATGATATTTTTTTTATAAAATTCGCTTGAATCATTAAACGCGCGTGAATTATTTCTATTTTTTTTTTCGAAACACGGTGTTTTAGAATATCACTTTATTCAACGTATGACCGCAAAATAAGAAAATTTACATATGGTTTTTAAACTCTTAGTTTTAATTATTGTATCTTACTGTAGTTGATAAATTAATATAAACTTCAAAATGGTGCAAATTGCCTATTTTTTTTTTTTAATTTTTAATTAATTTTACTATACGCTATGACGATTTTTCAATCCCGATCAAAATGAATACTTCAAAAAAAAAAAAAACAAACAAAACAGAACCATTAAATTGTGATTAACTGGAATAAAACGTACCTCCTCACTCAAGCAAGACACTCATTCAAAGTATGAACTCAACAAGCTAATCCTAACCTTGTTATAAACGTATTTTTCACGTTTCGTTTTAGCTTTTCAGAAATAATAAAACGCTTTTTTCGCATCGCATCCGAAGCAATCTGACGTGTAACGACCGATTTACATCCGAAAAAAAGACGTTCGTCTCCATTTGATATTTTTCGATTTTCAAACACACTCCGCTCGCCGAGCGGCAAACGAGGTTTGCACTTTTGTGAGAAAACAATACCCGTTTTATTGTTATTTTTTTTTTTACTTCGACAAATCCTTTGAAATCCAATTGAACGATCTTGTGAAATTTTTAGTAAACACAATAACATATTACCTGCGTGTCACACTCGTATTGCTACTTGAAGAGTCGCGTTTAACGCGTGCACAGTCTCTAATACGATGGCAGACTTCAAACGCGTCTCAATACGTAAAAGTGATTTTCGCCATTCTTATTTCTTTTTTCCCCGATCGCTCCAGCAAAATGGAGAAAAATCCGCTTTTCATCCATACCGGAGATGCTGCACGTGCCTTAGAATCTCTAGGTCAATATTTAAAGCCGTTGGTTGTCTACACAAAATATACACTGTTGTTAAGTATAATATAATACACTAACTAAAGGCGTGTGAACTTTGGAGGAACTTCGGTTGAAGGGTTTTTGGACGTTTTTGGAAAATTTCGGGTTTGTAATGACATTTACGGTAGAAGGAGTGCTACAATCGTTACGCGCTGAATACCATATAAATGTTGGGATTTAAATTTTATTTTAACCCATGCATTTTTTCGTAATTTTGATTTGAGGTATTCACCTAAAACGACGGAAATAGCAAATTCGCCAAATCCGTCGTTGGACGTATCAATTAAGTTTTTCGGCCGTACAGTTTAAAATAATGATTAGAACGAGATGGAACTTTTATATAATATTCAGACACGTATGATAAAAGTTTCAAGTTATTTCAAACGCTTTCGATCTATGTATTATAGAACTTATAAAACGTTATTTAAAGTATAATATTTTTTTTTTTGAAACGACTTTCGGTGTTTTCCGACCATTTTTATCGTTAAAAATTTGGTTTTCACCGGGACGTGTTCTCTAGACGAAAACTGAGCTCGCTCAGAACCGTTTTTTCGAAGGCAATATGATTTATCATATTATCGCTTTCAGTGTATTACGATTGATCCACGATTTCCAAACCAGCGACGCGCCCAAAGCGTAGTCGCGACTCCGTCAAACCGCCCTTGACTGATACCCAGTTTTTTTTTGATTTTTTTCGTTTCAGTGATCACGTACCAGGGCGAAGTGTTGCGTTTGACCAAGGTCAGCAGATCCGAGATGGGAGCGTACTTGTGCATCGGGTCGAACGGTGTGCCGCCGTCCGTCAGCAAGCGTATCACCGTCAGCGTTCACTGTGAGCCCGCAAAAATTCTGTTGCATTTTTATTGCACCGCCGGTGATATCACCGTGGAGTCGTTTTTTTTGTAATAAACGTCACAACGATAAAGTTTTTTTGAACAGTTTTTCAAAAATAAACGTGCAAACACCGTATTACGGTTTTGGGGTTGCTTTCGCTGGAATCGAATTTCTCACAAAACCGCGTCTAATCTAACGGCCGTAAAAAATTATGGCGTAAAGAAAACGTGGACGTGAATTACGATTCGGTTTCAACGATTCGTTCTTGTCCGTGTAAAGTCGAAGAAAAAATTATTTTTAATTGTAAGTCTGCTATTCGAATCATCGCATAGAAATTTCGTTGTTCAACTAAAAGACATTGGAATATACAACTCGTACTTGACTTGCCGACCACAAACGTTATTTTCGCGAACAAAGATTTAAATTTATAATCGCGTTCCGTGAAAAACCTTTAGTATACTCTCTCGAGATTATTATTTTTACGGCGGGATGTAATGATGGGCAACTTGACTACAGATTTCACGAAAACAAACATTTTGTAACGATGTAAAAATTGTTATTCATTCAGTGGCATGATATTTTTATATCCGTTATTAATTTATTATACTGCCGTACGTCTGTCATTTACCATCAATAATATTTATCAGATTTTATAAGTATAATGTTGGTAAAAAAAAAAAAAAAACTGTTTTTCCGTTTAACCGTAAAATGTTAAACTACGCAATGGTAAAAATATATATTGTCAAAAGAGAAATGGATATTTTCAGAACTTTAATTCCAATGCAATAGAAACGCATTATGTTCTTTCTTGGTTTATAATTTTAATAATTGTATTGTTTTATACACGTTGCATGAAACACAGTATATACACCCGAAACCTTTATATTTTTCATTAGATTTTTACCCACTATGCAAATTCGGCGATTTACAAAACTGTTTAATAACCGTTTAAATTATAATCGATTAAAAAATTTATACGTTGGACATAAGCCGCAACGTAATGTCATTGTTGTTATTATGTGTGCTCACAAACACGCATTGTTGTTGTTTGAAGAATACAAGTGTTACAGAGCGGTTTGTTCAATTTTATAACTGCTCATCGTATTGATTTACCCAATTTTTCTCGAAACATGTAAATTTTATTTCTCTTAAGGTTTATAAACATTTTCTAAACTATTTAAAATTTAAAACGTATTAGTTTTGAAGAATACAATACATGATATTAGTTTATTTTGCCTATGATAATCAAGCTGTACATAAAAACATGTGCAATGACATAGTTAAAGATTTTAAAAAAATGTTATAAACATTTCGACGGTTTGGCTAATATATATACATATAAATCACATATTTTATAAATTTTTACGAATGGTTATTTATTTACTACCATTATTTATCTTGGAAAAAAAATCCACTCAAAACAAAATATAATTTTCACAAAACAAATACAACACGACATTTACATATTTTAATAATTTATCCATACAAAATTAATCTAAAGCCCAATAAAAATAGTATCTATAGTTAGATTTTTTACACAAAAATATTTTGATAACGATTATAGAACACTAATAAATCTGAGGTTTCACAAACCTGTAACGCGTAGTATAAATTCTACACATTATGGTACAAGAGTTGTTGAAGTACAAAAAAACGTGCGAAGAAATCAACAAAAAAAACCAAGTGTTCTTGGAAAACATTTTGCAACACGTTTGATACGAAGTCGATAACTAGTGATTTTTTGAGAGTAATTAAATTCCCGGAATCACGGTTATAATATAGTCCGCAAGCACATTTGTAACTAACAAATATTTTTTCGAAGTACTGAATTTTCAGAAGAATTTGTAAAGTTTAAAGCATTCGGGCGTGGATTTACCGGCGAGAAGCAAAGGGGAAAAAGCTACTTTGAACGCGCGAATCAACTGCTTATTTCATCCCTTGCTATTCGGAAATCTAAAAATCTCTATTTTAGTCTCTATAACAGTTTTCTAGACCTGCGTCTAAGAGCGTTCAATGTTTATGTTGTGGTTCTCGTTTGTTTAGTCAAACCTTTAACGCAAAGTAATAACTATCAATTCTTCTCTACAGAAAACAATACAGTCACGACTGTCCGTAAATTAGGATTATGATTTTTTTTTTTTTTAATTATACTTTGAGTAAAACAAATGAAATATATCGAGCATAAACGTTTTTAAAACTGGGTTTTCTATACACGTCAAATTTTTCATTCATTCGACGTCGAAGTGGTTAAGGTTAAAAATCGCTTCTTTCAGATCCTTCAGTAAAACCCTTATATCCGTAACGACCGTACGTACCCTGTCGTCGACCGTCTCTGACGAAACTGCAGTGTTCGTGTCAGAACTGATGGAAGTGTCAGACTGCGGAAACGTTATGAATACTCCAACGTCGTTCAATCCATCGAGTATTTTCTGTCTCGCATCTTCCTTTGCGTCTGGATCGTCGTGTCTTAAAACATAATCCGAAATTTGTGATTCTATGTCCTTATACTTTTCGGGAAGTTCACGACGGTCGGTACTGACTTTAGTTTCTGCTATACCCGACCTATCGCGGTCGGTCAAGACGTTTCTATCTACTTCGTAGAACAATACAGCGAGAAAAAACTTGAGAGAATATTCTAATAACGCGAACGCGTTACACGTTAAAGTACGTTCGAGACATTCGTATAAATACACCAGGGTCACTTTTTCTCCTCTCCAATTTTGTTTTATTATCTCGTCGTAAGTGTGGAACTCTTTTATACGGTTCGATATCCGAGTTATTGGTGTGAAAACCGTCTCGTACCAATCGCGGTCGTCGTCCGTTGCCCGTGGCTCGACGTTTTTTACGATTCTCATCGCGTCGACCGGGCCGTCGATGAGTTCGTCGACGTTTCTGAGCTGCGGTATCACACCGAAATCGATGTTGTTGAAAAACAAAAAATTATGATTCGGCGGATTGCAGTGCCTGATCCCGTACGCGTTCAGTTCGGTCATCGACACGTACAACGTTCGTTTCAGTTCGTCGTGATTTCGCTCGGTGAACAAAACACCGTCTCTCAGCTCTATACGGGCCATTATGTTCAAAATGGTTTTCAAGCCGTTCGGCGAGCCCGTCGTAGCCGGCGATAGTTCTTTGAGTTTTTTAAAAACGGTCGCGAGAATCGTTCGTATCCTGAGATAGTAGTCGAACCTGTCCGTCGTGCCGGTTTCTTTGTTTTCGTCGCCGCGAGCTCGGTTCAGGTCTGTTGCGAATTTGAAGAAATAGTGATACAAGTTGGTGAACAACCGACATTCGTTTGTGGTGTTGCTCGCGCCGTTTCCCGCGGATATTTCACCCGGCGCGGCGGCGCTCGTACCGGAAGTCTTTGAAAACTCGGCCGCCAGTATTTCTCGTTCGAATATTTCTGTCCTGTCCGCGAACGATCCGTTCCGTTCACCGAATTCGCGGGACAGATGTTTGTAGAGTCGCGCGAAACACGCGAAATCGCCGGCAAAAGCGTTCGCGCGAACCGGAAAATCCGCGACGTCCACGACGTACCTGACCTCGGGCCAACTCCGCTCGTCGATTTCTCTCGCCAAGTGTTCGGGCCACCGATTCGGTCGCTGCCGCGGGTCGCCGACCGCCGTGTTTCCGAACAGACCGGTCAACGATACCAGTTGCTCGACGACCGCCGCCGCCGCCGAAGAATCGTCGGACGAACGTGACCGGAGCTGTCTCAGCGAGAGTTTCGCGAGCGCGGCGATCACGTGTTTCTGATACCAGAACACGTTCGCGGCATCGTCCGTGGACAGGAGTCTTTCGACGACCGTCGACGGTCTCACGTCGCGGCCTCGGATCACCCACCGAAAACGACCGTCGCCGATCTCGGTCATGACGTCTATCAGCAGCATCCGGTTGACACCGCAGTGGCCATCGGGTTTTTCGTTCGAAACCAGCGTTTCGATCGCGCCGAGAAACGCGTCCATCTCGCGGTCGTCGCGGTCTTCGTCGTCGTCGGTGTCGTCGTCGCCCGCCCGCGCGGAGATCCCGTAGAACTGTCTGTGGCCGTAGTCCGTGCTCGTCTCGCAGTTCAGGTGCGCGAAACGTTGAACCGAGTTCAGCGCTTCCAGGAGGACGCGCGTCGCCGCGGCGTTCCCGTCCCGTCCGGCCCCGAAGACCGCGCCGTCGCCCGCGGACAGGTTCAGCTTGAACAGCGCCGCGGTCAGCTCCGTGTCGGCCGACGAGTCGTTCGCGTCCGCGTACGCGTTCTGGAAACGCAGCAGCGCGTCGACGAAACGCTCCGTGTTGGCGACCGCGCGGCGCAGCCGGAGCCCGCGGCCGTACGACGCGAACGGTTCCGCGGCGCTCGCGGCGGCGAACGACCGGTGGTACGCGGCCGGCACGAGCTCGACGATCCGGAGCAACCGGCGTCGCGTCCACCGGGCGAACTCGCAGTTCGCGCACGTGTACAGCAAGTACAGCGTGGTGTTGCGCCGAAACCGGAACGTCGCGTCCCCGTCGCAACGGCCGCCGTCGAACGCGTACGCGCCGTGCTCGCGGCCGTTCACGCGCACGTAACTCGCGCGTTCGTCCGCGCACCTGCTGGCCACACCGTTCTGGGCCGCGCGACGTTCCAGTTCGTCGAGCTCGCGCGTTCCGGCGGTCGCGATGGCCGCGAAACAGCAAAACGCCGAAAGCGGTCGCATCTTGCGGAAAAAATATCGCTCTGCGAGATACGACGAAACACCGACACGTGCGCGGAGCTTGTGAGAAAAATCCGTCAACAAACGCGATTGCCCTACACGTCGTCGCGCGCGTACGAACAACAGCGCCGTGTCGTGTTCAGCAAACAACAGCGAGCCAGAAACTCGTATACGAAATTTTCCGAAACTATGTCGACCCGACGAGTTAGAAAAAAATATAAAACGTTAATGTAAAAAGAACGTAGCTGAAGCCAGTTTTCAAAACCATCAGAAAAAATAATGCAGAATTAAGTTGTCGGTTTCAAAAACAACCGTATTTCCGATTTGGAAACGTCGCATAATGTTTTTATACCTGCGATCAAAAGCTTTTGTTTTACATGATACGTACTTTGTCTAATCCGTCTTCCTTCTAAAGTTCGTTTTATAACTCCACTTCACGTCCACCCTACGCGCACTAACAGCCTATCATTTTCAATCGTTTCTCTATCTTTTTATCATCGGTCTTATTCCTCCAACGCCTCTTTTTCTTTCGTTTTTACGATCGCCCTTACAGCTTCGGTTTCCTCTCTCCTCCAGCTTCCTACGTCCCTCGTAACCCGCGTAAACCGTTCTCGCAGTTTTTCTCTACCAGTTTTCGGTGCCGTCCGACGTTTTCTTCATGAATCAACAGACTATCGCTGCGCGGTATACGCCCCATCATCTCGCGTTATTACTATCTCCTTTTAGTCTATACTGTTTTCCAACTTTTTTTTCTTTAACTCGTCCCGAAACCAGCCGTTGCCCGCTCTGTCGCTCCGTACAGTCTTGAGCGTCTTCCGGTCACACACCATACATTTCGAAAGATCGCTTTCCACGTCTCGCATCCGTGTACACACGGTGTTACACGGATATCTTCTGTACGGTTAGGTTTTGAAACTCTCTATTTAGTCTGTTTGTTCAGCTCGCTCTCAACATCGTTTCGGGGTGAACCCGTCGTCGGTCGCTCGTGAAAATTCGCCAAAAAAGTGGTTTCGGGGAGCACGACCGGAACACGTACCGCACGAAAGGGTCGCGCGTTATACGAATCGTCTCGGTCTCGCCGGCACCCGCGAGTCAGATATTTCATCCCTCCGCTCCGGCGGCCCCGCCACCGTATCGACCGACCCACCCCCTCGTCCCGCCGCTTTGTGTACCGTCTTCGTGGCGGCCGCCGCACAGCCGGACGAGATGCGGTCGGGGTAAGCGCGTATTATACACACGTAAAGGCGAATTGATAAATAGCTCGGTTCGGAGGAGCGATCGCGGCGGGAGGACGTATAAAGACTTAAGTTCTCCTGCTCGGTGCCTCGTTAATAATTAAACGGCGCCCGCACGTCGCGCCACGTTCGCGCGTACAAATCGCGTCGTGTAGCTTAATACGTACGTAAGTCAAGACGGGCGAAACGCCACCTGAGACACCTCCGGGGATCGTTTTTCTCCGGGGAAATCGCGAGCCCTCCGCCTGAAAAACAAAAACATCTCTTCGATCCTCCACGATTTTTTTTAGGTTCCGAGCGCGTTCCCGTTCACCGTGAACAACGTTAAGGGCGCGCTCCAATATTTTCGCCACGACTCTGGCCCGCGCCGAGAAGCGACGGGCCATTTTAACCTTTCGGACAACGGTTTCGCGACAACATTTTTCCAACAATGCCCCCCGTGGAAATCAATTTTAATTTACACCTAGGTACCGATATTATCGGCTTGACTTTTTTAAAGTTTCTTTCGACAGTATCGAGTACGTTTTTACCTCGATACAATTGGCGTACCAATAGCGTACCATAATCGTAATATTATATCCCGCTACAATAACGCTTGTTTACTACCGCGTTTATGAGTTCGACGTTTGTGCGGCGCGGTGTCACGACGTAACGTCATAATCGTAATTATTATTGTTGCAAAACTGTTGTCAAAATATTTACGTTCGTGGGCAATAACAACAATACACCCAGAATCAATACCTCCGCGCGCACACGGTCGACCGATTTCCCGAGGGTCGAAATTCGATCCGTTCGCTACGCAGAACTTTGTTGTTGGTACACTACAATAATATTATATCTCGTGTTTATTGCTCTGCGACGAAAATCACGCGCAAAAATACACGTCGCCGCGCGTAAAATTGCGATGGATTGAACGTAATAAACATTTGTAATGTGTATTATCTACACAGCCTGATTCAGTAGGTACAAAAAACACAAAAATCCAAGGGCGTTTTTGTTATTTGTCGAGAAGGATCACCGCGGTGTACCGTACAAAATGTTTTTGCGATGTTTGTTGCGTGGGTACGGAAAAACACGTTCGGTTGTGCGCAAATTGACGACCGTGCACGTTAAAAACACATTATTGTTGGGCTTGAACACACGTGCACAATACACAGGCGTGACCTAGTCATATTTTTGTAGAACATAACAGGTTACTAAACCGAACGTTTAGAAACAACACTGAATTCTACTCTAAGAAATGGCATCTTCGTACGTTTGAAGGGGCAGTTTAACTGTTGAAAAATAACCATTTCTACTACTGCTGCTGGACTGCTTTGGAAACAGCTAGAAAAATATGATTTTTGAAAATAAACACTTTTTACAGCAACATGTTGAATTTGAAAACGGATTTTCAGTTTGTACCGTCTAACGGAGGCCCTTTGGATTCTTATGACAAATTTGTTGTTGTGTAGGGTCGGGGTGAGCTCAAAACTCGAAAACGCAAATTTTTCCGAAGACCCTGCGGACGAATTCTCGCATCGAAAAACCTCGGAGTGCCTACGGGATTTTGACGAAATCCTTGACGTTTTCGAGAAATTATTTAGGTACAGGAGGCACACAGTTATCGCTCGGTTTATACAGTAAACCTAGGTCGAAAATAACACGTTCGTGGTTTTGTTTTTAGATATTACACGAGAATAGTAGTCTACACGTACAATACGTCCTCGAGTACAACAAACCACCGAACAAGAGAGACTAATGATAATATAATATGTACGTTTATGACAAGGTTCAAAATGCATAATCCGTTTCTGAGAGAGAGAGAGAGAACGAAGGGCGTAGAATCCGTTTTTGAAAGATGTCGTTTCGACGCGGTATCTCTTATTTTTGGTCGGTGGTATACCTATAATAGCTACATTTCTACAATATAGTGTCTCTCTCGAAACGGCTTCACCGGTCCGATAGGTACGTTTTAAGCAATATAAAATAAATAAAAATTTCAACCTTTTTTTTTTTAAATTCTTAAAAAAAAAAAAATTGGAAAATATTTGTTAGAAGGCTGCAATTTCATATGAAAAAACGAAAAAAAAAAATATATTTTTCAAACGGAGGATACTATACAGGTACTGAACCATGCTGTGAATTAAGAAGATATATTGTATACGTTATTTCATTGTTTTGAGTTAAGTTAATTTTTTTTTTTTTGATAGTTAACTTTTAATTCAAATACATTCAAAAAATGTAAAAAATTAACTTTTAATCAACTTAAATTTTTGTTTTTTCAATTAACTTAGTTTTGATACAGTGGCGTGGACCTTTTTTTTTTTGAGGGCCGATTTGATTGTATATTTTTCAACAACATAACGAGGAAACGGTGCACATTTTTTTAAAAGTCGTATAAAACGCTTGCCAGACAAAAGTCAGAATACATATCATCGAGGTTTTATTTTCGGCGTTTTATTTCAATGTCTTTAAACGTGAATTTCAACCAAGGGCAGCAAACGTATCGAACACGTTTTGTTTAACGGCAAAACCAAAGTGGTTACTACATTCATACCGTTCCATTATTTTTTACTGTTTTTTTTTTTTTTTGGGGCAAAACATCAGAAAAAAAAGATTTTGATCACCGAGGGGGAGGATGATGCCCCCCTGGTTACGCCACCGACGGGCTCGATATAACGGTACGATTTTCCCGGACGACCGAATTTCCGTGGGCGTTTCGCCGTGCTGCGGGCGAAAGTTATTTAAAACCGTTAGCGCGGTACAATCGCTTATAGTAAAAATTGCAAAATTCGCAAAACCGATTTCGATTAATACACGCACCTACGGCCGAAACAAGAGCACATACAACGGCTCCGCGAAATCTTTTTAAATTTTCCCGCATATAGCTGCGCGCTTAAGCCCCGGGAGAGATAAAAGTTGTACACCGCACACATAATGCCGGTCGGCGAAGAAAACTTTCGAGCAGCGAGAGCGTGCGCCAGCCAGCCAGCCAGCCGCGGGATCGACAAAAACTTCAAAAATAAACACCGCGGACGCGGTATAACAGCCGTCGCTCTCTCCTGCACTCTCGCTGCGAAAACTTAATAATATAATATCGCCGAGAAAATGATATTTCCGGGGATATTTCCCTCGAACGCGACCAACAGGGTGACGCGGTTCGGTTTAATTTTCAACCGCACGATTCGTCGAAACGATAAACTTTTCCCCGGTTTCTTTTTTTTTTGTATTTACAGGGTGTGTGTGCCAGCTGGAAATAACTCTCTATGTCCATCGAACATTTTCAAAATCTTCTTCGCGTTTCTCCCAACTATTCGGCCATCCTCGTCCTATCCCTCCACTCGTCGCGAACGTTCACATCCCCTACACGTCTTAACAGCCCTCGTACGTTTTTTTCAATTGTTTCCATCCGTCCCTACTTCGGTCTTCAATCTACCACTTTTCCTTTGAACTTTTCTTCTCATAACCACTCTTACTGCTTCAGTTTTCTCCACTCCTCATCGCACGTCCGAACCGTCTCGGTCTATTTTCCCACATCTTATCCACTACTGATGCAAAACCTACGCTAACTCTTCGTTTCTAATTCCATCTTCTCTTGTAATTATCCACTCATGATTTGCATCTAAGCATTCTCATTTCCGCTACACTCGAGTACTATCGTTCAATTTTCCGGTCGACCAACACTCCTGGAAAACTTACCATTTAGCCTTATTGGAATTCTTCTGTCGCGCGTAAAACACCTGACGATTCTCTCTATTTCATCCGTAACCGCACTTAATCTTAAGTTTCACATCTCTCTTACTTAAACGTGTCTGCCCATTTTATTACGTCACCACTACAAATGTATCAAATAAACTTGGGCGTTTTATGTTTTGATGGTTGCTATTCTCTCGTGTTAAAATTATTTACACCGGCAGTAATTTTTTTTTTTGTCTTAGCCTTAGACGTAATCCAGTTCCTATTCTCCACTGAACGATCTCATTGTCAACGACGCTGACACCGTTTTGGCTTTCGACTTTCGCGCGTTAAAGAAAACCGGAATTTAGTTTTTTTTGTTGCACTCGATGTAATAAATTTGGTTTTGGTTGCAATTCCGCCGTGGAGATCGATGGCGATCATTATTATTTAATCGGCGTAGCTCGTGACAAAGTTTGGCCACGGCTTTGACGTGCGCGCATGACGGTTTGGAGGGTTAAGTCGATTCGAGACTTCAAAGTTTTGACGGTGGTTTTCTCAACGAAACTTTATCGCTCTAGCCGTAAATCCACGTGTATAATAATATGTTTGCGTTAAATAAATTACTATCCTTCGAGATAGAAGGACATACCTACTTTTCAAAAGTGACGGGTACGTATTGTAAAATTAATACGGAATTGAAATAGCAAACGTTATTGCTGTGATATTCGCAAACGAATTTCGTTCGGTTTAATTTAAAATTATTCACTTTTAATTTAACCGGACTGACGTCTTACAGATCTAGAGAAATTTTGTTTAAAAAAATTTGCAAAACGATTTCGAGTTTTGCGCGTGTTCGGATATTATGTGATTCCGAGCGCCTCAATAGTCCCGCCGTCGTAGGTACTAATAATATTAATGCATTTTCACTGACACGAGTCGACAACTGTCTTTTGTTTATTATTTTTATGTAACATAAAATCGAAGAAACGCTTCCTGCAATTAGGGGAAAATTCGATTATTTTATCATCAGTTTACACGTTTTGAAAATTTAATAAATTTTTCGCGGATTGATGTATCGGTTTTTTGTACACATCAATGTTTTTAAATACCTATATCATCCAACTCTTAAAATTGAACTTGTAATGGCACCGAGTCGTCGAGTTGCAACTGAACACGAGTGGATACATGAAAAGTACAAATAAAACCAACTCTCGAGAGGATTATATTTAATCAAAATTAATAAAAAAAAAAAAATTATTATTTTGTTTTTGAAGCAGAGTTTATATTTAATTTCACTGATGTGAAATAGTTCAATCGGGTCTACTATTTACAATATTCTACTGTAACTATGTACACTTTGTATCAGAACAAGATTCGTGTTGCTAACGGTGACAATTTATTTATGTTTTGTTACAGTTCATCCGGTGATTTCGTCACCTAGCCAGTTAGTAGGTGCACCGAAAAACACAGAAGTCACGTTGGAGTGCAACGTTGAAGCGTTCCCAAAGTCCATTAATTATTGGGTCCGCGAGAGCGGTAAGTCCGCGATATTTTTTTTATATATTTTCGTATCGAATAATAATCGAAAACAATCATAGCTCGTTTTGTATTTTCAAATCGTGCGGACATTTTTTTAGTTGGAATACTACCGCGGTATTTCACTGTAAGTTCAAATACGCGTATGAAAAATCTGTTTATCAATTTCATAATAATAATAGTTGTTCGACGATAAGAGCAATTTAAAAAAATAAATAAAAATTTAATTTTAACTTTAAAAAAATTCGTGTTACAATTTATGCGGTTATTTTAATTAATCGCTTCCGTACCGAATTGTTTTTAAAGTAAATGATTCGTAGAGAGACGTTACGCTAGAAGTTGTACGTTCTTTGATTTGCGTTGAGAAAAACAAATACGGAATGAGTGTTCACGTCAGACCGACCACGCCATTGGACATCAATGTAAAAATTATTGCTGCTCAGACCATATCGTCTGTACAATAATGATACTTTTTTTTTTTTAAATTTGGCAGTTTCTGTACAATGTCGAGCAAACATTTTTTAATTTTGAATCCAAAAAGGTATAAAAATGTAACACAAAACATTAAACCATTTTAAACGTTTTGCTGCGTATATTATCAGCTATACATTCCGAACTTGTTAATAATAATTATTATTATTATTCTGAAACAATTCCGTAACTTTACCAGTCATTACAATTTATTTATATGTTTTACCTGCCGCGTTAAACTTTGAGTTTGAATATCCTCCCAACAAACAATACAATAAAAGTTTGAGTAAAATATGCTTAAAACCGTTGACATGTGAGAACGTCTTGTGACTTCGTACAAATGGATTTCAGAATTCGTTTGCCCTAAAAGTTATTCATTCTCCCGTAAGCAAACGCGTTTTATTTATTCGACTGTTACGGAGTATACTTTTCGTGTAATGTTTGTAGGATATTTTGCAGAATGTTTTAGATTAAAAACGAAAGTACCCTTATCTTTAATGCGGTCGAATCGGTATTGTACTTAAATTGATTAGAAACTCGTTTAAAATATGAAAATAATTTGAACATTGTCGACGAACGATCTTTCGTTTTTGTATCAACGGGGACCATAATAATATATACCTAATACAGAATCATTCAGAAATGTATAAGTCGAATATTATTTATATTTGTTTCATAAAAAAAGTTTCATCGTTTAAAAAATAGATTAAAAATTACCGAAAACGACTGACTATCGGACTTTTTCACAACAATTTTCGGAAATTTTCCAATTCAAATCTATTTTTTAAACGCTCAAAACTGCTTATTACGTATGTGGTCGCTTTATGAAACGCGGTGAACAATATACGAGTTTAAAAAAGTGAAAATCATCGTAAAATTAAAACCCCAAGTTAGTCTAATTTATGAAAAATTTTATATAGTAAAATTATTTGTTTACGACACAAATATATAGTCCTCAGCAGCAGTTTCATAAATTAATAGAGTTACACTTGTCCGATTTTAGTTTTAAAAACTCGTGATAATGTCTAATATTTTTCACGGGAAAATTATAATTATAAAATTATAATTTTTAAAGAATTTAATAAAAACTGAAATGTTATGATGACATTTGATCAATTTTAAACGACGAAAACTTGTTTATTTGAAAAATCATCTTGCAAAATGAGTGTTAAGATTCTTTTTTTTAACTCATTAGCGTTGTTTGTAAAATCACCAGCAAAATCACAATCTCGAAAAACGACGTTTTAAAAAATAAAGTGTATTGGCACGACCTAAAATCACGAGATGAGAACTATTTTCAGACAGAAAATTGGAATAATAGATAACCTTGGTCACATCAAAAAATCAACGAGTGATGAAAACCCTTAAAAAAAAATTGTGAGAACTGCAGTAATCGACTAACAATATTCTCAAAAAATCTGAATAATTAAGCTATGACAATCGGTATCACACTATGGAGTCGTGTCTCATTAGTATATGAATATCAGCAGTAAAAACGATTTAATTGTGTAGAGCCGAGCGAAAAATGGTAAAATTTTCGGACAAAGTTTTCGTTTGACTTATTATTATTTTAGCATAATAAATAAAAACATATTATAACGCATATTATACTGTATAGTATATAATTATATTTGGCCGAGAAAACGGTGGAAAAGACTGGCGATGACAGCTTCTTGGCCGAAAACCAGGCATCCTTTCCCGGTTCATTTATGGCCCTGCCAAATTCTGCCGGTCATGTTTTTAATCGACCTCGCACCACCCTAAGAATATTAAGTAAGCTCGACGCGGCTCCGTTTAATTATTATTATAATATTATTATCGTCGAAGCCAAGAATATTTTACATTTTTTCGTATAATTATTGTTGTGCGCGTATTATT
This sequence comes from Hormaphis cornu, assembly GCA_017140985.1. Taxonomy (NCBI): domain Eukaryota; kingdom Metazoa; phylum Arthropoda; class Insecta; order Hemiptera; family Hormaphididae; genus Hormaphis; species Hormaphis cornu. The sequence goes on along the minus strand of CM029363.1, from coordinate 14,506,258 downwards.
TTTTTTTCTTTCTCGCTTCGGTTTGCGTAATATATTAGGTATAGCATAATCAGGCGAGGATTAAGCGAGACACGCACGACTGGACTGCAGCTGAGTTCGTATTGTATTATTACGCCGTAAATATGATAATAATGAGAAGAAAATGTATTATAATTCTTATTGTTGGCAGTTCTTGCGGGCTCCGCGATTGTAAACTTGTAAAAATATAAACACGAGTAGGCATAATACAAATTATCTATCACATGAAGAGTTAATTTAAAAAAAAAAAACTCATTTCAAGCGAATTGTACCTATATGTATTTAGTTAAAATAATTTTAAATTTCGTGGTTCGAGCGTAGCAGTGGCGTACACAGTAAAGTTTTTACCTGTCAAATTTACAATTAATTTGGTATTAAAACGAAGCCTATACAATGCAATCGATTGTATGGACACTTATAGAGTCTAGTTCCTGACATTTTATGAGTGACGAGCGTAATAATTACTTACTGAGTAGGTACTGTCCCTAAAATTTTTAATTTAACTATTTGTGCCCCATAAAAAAACGAAATAACCTTATACAATTATAAATTTTAAATGTGGTTTTCATTCGATTCGATGTGTAATTAGTTTTTTCGTGACCTACCATTAAAATCTCACGGATTCAGGGAGACCGGAATGCAGTCTCTAACTAGCCGATCTCAAAACACCTAAAATACAACTTTGTTAGTAATTATCATTAAGTGCTAACGTTTTTTACTCAAAATCATACTTTGCTGCTTGCTTCAATACGAGCGATTCAGATTTCAAATCGATTTGACGTTCGATTCCCTCCCATTGAAATCTATAAATGCAGCGAAACGTACCGTATGCGCATTATGGTGGGCTAGAAGGGGCTTGGCCACCGGTCAGTCTTAAGCTACTCATTGAAAAGCTTCATAGAACGGGCCATTCTATGTACGAGACGGGCCGGGTCTCAGCGGAATCCTTATACAAATCATTCCCCTTAAAATTATTTTATTTCAAATCTTCAATTTTAATTTAGAAAAAACAAACGGAAAAAACGCAACGAAAAATTAAGCAAAAGAAAATCGGTAAAACGGGAATAAGAGCAAATGGAAAAAAATCAAAAAAAAATTTTTTTCCAGTATAATTTAAAAAAAAAATAGAACCATCAAAAAATCATAATTTGGTTGCTAATTACGTAAATCGTATTGTGTCAATTTATAGTTACGTATTATCGCTTAGAAATTATAAAAATTGTTTATAGTAGTTATACCCTTTCGTTTTGTTGTCGGTCCGTTTTAAGTTTTAAACAACAGTTTCGCGCGAATTCCGTGAAACAGGAGGGAAACTTTAGAGTATATACATATATATGTCAAAAATCGGTTTGTTTACCAGACCGTTAAATCCCCAAACGGGTCTATTAGCCACTCCGTCAAACGATCCACGCGACTTAGCCAGTGATCTCGGCCTTTTATTTTTTTTCTATTCGCTTTTTTTCACTCGCGTTTTTCACTGTTGCTTTACATCCCTCCACACGAACCCCCGTCGAGTTATCCCGGGGGTAGTACACTGCAGTGTTTAAGATATATTGATAACAAACAAAATATGCGTTTGCTTCTCGTTCTCGTACTACGAGACGTGAGACCGCGCGCCCTCGTCGAGTGCTCTTGAGGTTCGTCTGCGGGGGTGAGTGAGGGACGTTTACGCGTCTCCTCGCCTACGACAGTCCTGGCTGCTATACGGCGGAAAACCGATGAACAGTATGTTATTGTTGTTTTCTTTGTCTTTGGCTCCCCGTTGTTGTCGCACTCGTGCGAACCGACGACAAACGTACAACAACGATAAAACTCCCCCGGGGCGCGCGCGTTTCTCGTCCTCTCGCAGCGTCCAGGCCAGTTTCGTCGCGGTACAGTTTTCCGGCGCACATTTCTCGAGTTTTACCCCCTCGTTTGCCTATCCGCAATAAGGGTAGCCAACGTTTACTGCGGCTTCGCAATTATTCCAAAACGTTTTCGTCTTGTAAAATATATCCGGTATAATATAAAACAGTGGACGATATGTTACAATGTTCGATCCGCAGTCGACGGATCCGACCGGACTGACTGACGTTTGCACTGGGTGTATGTGTCTTTTTGATTCCCGGTGATGTCGTCACGCGAAATCGTAAACAGCCTTTTGCCTTCTAAAGAAGTCGGGTTTTGATCGTTAGGAGCTGTTGGCACCTTTGGTATGGCCGTCTTTTACCATCGCCGTTAGTCGTTATTGTGTTTGTGCTTTCGTTTCGGGACACAACCCTGTAGTTTTACCGGAAGGAAAATTTTCCCGACGCGTCATCTCACTGCGTGGCGCCGAAAAACATCCCGCCGGGTCGTATGATCTGTGTCCGTGCGGTTTTTCTTTTTTTTTGTGGAGACATGTGAAATCAATGGTATGGAAAAATCGAAACAGTCGTTGCCGCGATAACACGCCGGAACTGTCATTGAAAACGGATCGGATTTTGCAATGTTGCGCCGGTTCGGGTGGCCCGATGTCATCTTCCGTGCTTAAATGGCAAGACCTCCACAACAATATTTTCGTAAAAATTGAGTTTTGTTTAAAAAATGATTTTTTTTTTACAGCTGATCGAACCACTTAAGAAACGCCCCTTATAACACTACTTACTATTGTAATGTATTCTATTTTATCGATGACGCGCCGTGTTACACATTTTAAAGTAGAATAATCGTATTGTATTGATGCAATTGTTATTAATGAAGCACGGGCGCACAATATGTTGTCGTATAGGTGATATGGTAATAACGAGTGATAAATACCAAACGGCCAGCACGTCTAAATCAACGTTCGAGGATCGAATGGTGCTGACCATCAAATCGGTGGAGAAACACGACTTGGGCTCGTACAGATGTATAGCGAAGAATTCACTGGGCGAGGTCGAAAGTAGCATTAGGTTGTACGGTGAGTGACTGCTTTATTCGTTACGTAAAAACTGCTAAATTAGTATGCTTTTGACGTATTTTATCTGGTCTTTTTCTTATACTGTCGATGGACTCCAATGTAAATGTCTCGGAAGCAAAACGAAACGACCGCGACATAGTCACCAAAATTACGTGGTGCTGAACATTTGAAAGGTCCGCGATCAAATTGAAAATGTATAATTTTTTTTATAAATTCGCTTTAGTTACGACGTATTTGTGTAAGAGCTTGAGAAATTATTCACAGATGGGAAATAACTTCTCTACGGGAATCACAATGTAATATATAGGTACGACACGTGTAGTTTGAAACTGTATTTAACCGTACAAATTAGAATGTTAATGCTGAATTTATTTGTTTTTTTGTTTTCAAATAGACCGTTGGACAAAAAGTGCAATCCAGTAAAGTAAAATAGAATTATTTCGAGTGTTTGTGTCTGTCTTTCGCCAGAAATATATCCGAATTCATACTCCTTTGAACGAAATATATTCATACTTCTTTTGTAACGAAAAAAAAATTCTATTTAAATTATTTAATCGTTGAAACTTTTGCTGACTGATAACATATTTTATCGTTGATGTTCACTGTCGATAAGAAAATACGTTGATTATGGTCGATGAAGTCAAAAACAATCACGAAACATTGTGAGACGAACAGTATAGAAAATAATTTTTTAACGATAACATATTATACACATGTATCGCAGACTTACAGTTTATTGTAAAAATATTTTATACCATTTACGGATCGACCCAAAGAACAAAACAATCATGTTTTTTACCACATAACACATAGAATGAGATACGGCGATGTATATTTGCTGATTTTAAAATCCTTAGGGCTTTTTATTACACTGCCATCGTACACTTAATCATATTAACTGCGTATAACTTTAATCAAAACTGTCGCGCAGATGAAACAATTTTTTGTTTACTAATAATAATAATCGTAAAATAAATACGTTATTTACATTTTATTTTGATGACGGTAAGTTTGTCGGTGGTCTTAAAGTCTCTGTCGGAGATGAATTGCACTAAATTAATTATCAAGTTATATGTTGCGAGCGTAAGCTTTTCTTGAGAAAATTAAAAACAAATTTGTTTTTTAGCTATTGTCGTCAAAAGCCACTGCCATTCAGATATTTGTATTTTTCACACGCCTACTATCCATAACAAGTAGGTTAGGTGTACAGTGTGTGAATTTGTCCGTGTGTCGATAGTTAAGACATAAATCAATCGCATTAAAGATTGTTGAACGTTTCAATTTAAAATTTTAAAACGCGCGTTGAAATAATACTGCCGTTATTTGTTTACTGAACAAAAATACTAGTTCCGAAAATCGTTTTTACTTTTATGTTTAAAGTTTTAGTGTGTCGAAATCATGTTTTTACCAACTAAATAGTGTTTGTAGTAATAAGAAGCCAAAAGCGATGTCGCACTATTACACAATAATCGGAAAATTTTAAAATATCTCTAGTTTGTTGATCGAATCGCGTTTCTCGAGTATGTGTGTTCTTAAAAATGTCCAACCACAAAAAAACAAATAATTTTTCTAAAAATAATTTCAAAGTGTTCGATTGAAATGTTATCCGCCGATGGTATTACGAATTTATGTTTGTCCGAGTCTTTCAAAAATATCATCATTTCGATGTATTCGTTCGACGCGATAATATTCGTGTTGTCGCAACAACGTGAACCCGCAGAGTTACGACCGAAAGCCGTTTTTTTTTTTTTTCGCGATTCGTTTTAATGTTTTTCAATCGCGATTCATCGAAAAAATGTTCGCAGAAATACGAGGTTTGGACGGGGACGGTGACGATGACCTGGCGGATCTCTACCAGGAAATGTTCACGGAAACCCACCGCGGCGAGCACGCGGTTGACGGCGGGAACGCCATCGGTGACGACCGGAACCGGACTAAGCACAGACATCGCGCGGACGGATCGCAGCCGCCGATCCCCGCCGTCACGCCTAGCGCGTCCGTCCGGTTGGCACCACCGTTCCACGGCACGTTCAAGTACCTCTGACACGCGGTGACCGTCTGGTAAACCGGGACTTTGGAGATTTCCAGACGCGACGTCGCATCTCAGTTGCGCGCAGTCTCTCCGCGCGGATCCTCGACGGTCGATCTTACACCACGGTCGCAAGAACACAACTCGTATTTTTTCGGGGAGAAGAGAGAACTTAAATTTTTTTTGTAGATTATTCCGAAATGAGATAGACAAATTGTTTCAAACCCCTAACCGCCGTTATTATAGCTATAGTTTGTACGAAGATCAATCGCGTTCCTACGATAGTAATAATAATAATTGTTCCTGTGTTTTTACGTAATCGTTAATCTCTAGTTTTGATGATCAAGCTGACACCGTACACAAAACCAAAAAATAGTCCGATAATGCGCTCCCGCAAACACCGACCTACGACGATCCCGCGTGTATACGTGAAAAATACGAAACACGAGTGAAATTACTGACGTTAGTGAAAATGCAGTTGTTTAAAATTTTTTTTTAAACGATTATATTCTTCTTTGTTTTATTAACACGGACCGTTTAGATCACTTTGACTCTCGAAAAAAAAAAAAAAAAATATTTGATAAGAGAAAATGTGTATTATAATTTTAAACTAATATTAGACTGATATATTAGTATTTAATTGCGGTTTTTTTTTAAAATTATCGCGTTATTGTAGTAATTAACTCTGTACAATAAATTACTACAAAATCACATATTATGCCTAACTAATTAGTTATTTTAAGAGAATTCAAACTATCGTAATGTCAAAAAATATCGTTTTTTTTTTTTTAATAATATGTTTACAATTTTACCGTGTTCTAGCCTACCTTGAAGTGAACGTGTCTATATTATCGCTTATCATATTCTATAATAAAATCTTAGAATATTTTACTACGTATTGTAATAATTCCACCTCTAGCTGTTAAAAATGTCTTTTTTCATGCGCGTATATATATATTTAGAAAAACAATTTTTTTTTTTTTATTCAGTTTATACTTTACGTATTTCCAAAATCTATACATATATATACCCGTATAATGATCGATATCACGAATTCCAGGCGTTCAAATAGTATTAAAAAGTATCGCAACGTATAATCAACAAAAGAAATTAGCGCTTTAAGATGAACTCGAATCGATTGGAACGTTTGCAACGTTTAAATTGATAGCTTATGCGGTTTTAAATTCACAAAGTTCATTAATCGACTTATTTGTGTCACAAAACCGCGGTCAACATCGCTGACAGAGCATTTTGTCGTTTTGTAGTAGTACCAATAATATTCGTATTATTATTATTACAATTTGTCGGATGCCTACGTCATCGAGATTCGTAATGAACTTATCATCCCTGGTGAGTACCCCGAATCCCTCTTATATCTTATAATGTACGCAGTTGCCCATTATTACCTATATGTTAAACAATACTCAAGGCTGGGAAAATCAACTTTCTAATGTTAATTGAAAAAAAAACAAAAAAAAATCAAGTTAAGTTGAATTCATTAATTTTTTTAAATTGATTAAATCAAAATTTAACTAATGAAAAAACAACTTTTCTAATTTTTTTTTGTTTGAAATTTTCTTTTTACTTTGTGTTGAAAATTAATACTTTACTATACCAGTACTTTGAGTTGAAAATTTTTTTTTTTTAATTATTACAGATTACCTTAGAGTCAACAAGTTAAATTTAAGAACAAATAACAATATATCAAGTTATAAGTTAAAACAATAATAATAAA
>CM029363.1:14471039-14494556 GCA_017140985.1 Hormaphis cornu | reverse complement strand
CATAAGTCATACGGCTAAATCCGACTTACTGTCGCAACGAGATTTCGACAAAAAAAAAAAAAAATATAAAAAACAACGATTTTAACACCGAGATTTCCATAAAACCAAACGAAATGGTTATCGAGAGTGAATTTGTACGCTATACACGCGCGAATGGGGTGGACAAAAACAATTTTCCACAATCGGCGACAATGCTCCTCGCAGCTCAAAGATTTAACGCGAATTATTGTATTTTCTAAATGAGATTCCCATACGTGATCGTTGCACATAAACGAACGACTAAGGAATCAACATCGACATTGAAATTCTATTACTTTGTTTTACTTTTTCTTTTTGTACAACGGCCTCTTCAAACTCCCCGAAAATCTCTTTCTCTCTCCCTAACTTACTGACTACCACTGAAAAACGCCTGGTATAAATATTTTTATAAGGCTGGGAAAATGTAAATAATGTATAAATAATATCTGTCGAGGACTAAGATTCTTAAGAGTTTTTCTTTGGAAGTACCTACCGTAAACTCGTTTTTTTTTACCGAAATTTCGGCAAATTATAATTTTATTGACTTTTTACCTTTATAGCTGCCTTTCATACCCTGAATATCTTATAAAAATCTCCCCTATCTCCCTTACTCTCTGACCACCGAATATCGCAATGCACAAAAATATTAGTAGAAAACTGGGAATATTTAAATAATATATAAATATAATTTCTATCGAGGGCATGGGTTCTTAAAAATTATTCTTTGGAAGTACCGTAATTTTTTTTTTTTCATCTATTTTCCATCAAATTAAAATTTAATTGACTTTTTTCATACGTTTCTTTACAGAATTTTACTCTAAAATGATACGTGATAAATCTAATCGCCGTTAATATTATTTTGTGATGTTTTGCAATGTTTTTACAGACAATTAGCTACCAACAGTTTGTACTAAAAAATGGTATCCTAATTAATATTGTACCTAGAAACATTTTCGATTGAGTCCAATCGGTCAACTATAGTACTTAAGAAAGCAGTTCCAGTTCTAACTTGTAAGATACAGCACGTTTTAGCTTTTTGTTAATATCGTGTTGCATTTTGAATCAAAACCGATTTTTAAACAAACGGACGAAAACGTAAAATTGGAATTTTTAGACAGTTTTCATTGGACAATTAGCCCTAAAATAATAGTAATTAAGGTGAAATAATATCATTTATAGGTTTTTTGACACGACTTTTGGGAATGATTATATCAGAATATATAACTTAAGCCTTTTGGACCATACGGAAATATTCATAACCTAGTCAAGTCATATAATACGAGCCTAATGATGTTGTCATAATATGGTCGGGGAAAAATTTGTTACTTGTGGCGATAATGCAATTTATTATTAGCTTTGATAATATTGAACAAAAGCTATTAACTCGTTCCCGCATATACTACGCAAAGTAAAAATAAATAAATAACAAATAATACCAAAAATGGATTTTCAAACGTAATCGGATTACGCGCCAACAAATATTTCATATTTATACTAGTGGAATTTCTGTATAATTATTTTATTTTTTTTTTTTTTATAAAAAAAAAAATAGAAATTAAACGGAATAATAGTTTATTATTTTCAGCACCCAGCGTTGCGATTTGGATGAATGATTTAAAAATTAAAACAAGCCAGACAGGAAAAGTGCATTATACAATATGGGATATTGATGCAAACATTTCGTAGAATTAATTTAGAGATAATAGAGGGCTTAAAAATTAAAGAAAACAATTGAAACCCACCGGTTAGAATGCAAATTACTTAAAAAAAAATACGCGTTTCTTTTTTCTGTCTTTAGGAACGCGTCCTGTAAAGTTGTTGAAGTATAAATTGCCTTTTTGCTTTTTGATTTCCCACGGTCTTAACGCTCAAAACTTATTAATTATTAGCCATGAATTTATCTATTCAAAATTCGAATATTTTAAATGACAATGTTTCCCATATTCCGTTTTCGTTCTAACTTAAACCTTTCGTTGATTTCAATAATTTTTCACTTTGCCTAGGTACTGTTTTCGCGAAAAAAATATTTTTATGTTAAACCGTTATCGGTTTTAAACATTTGTCACGTACTGTAATAAATACGGATTTAAGAAAAAACGTAGATTAACATGCACATGTAATATGTGTCCGTTCAGTAAATGAGTTTTGAAAATTTGATTTAACGTCAGGGATTTATTTCATAGGAATTTTTTTCAATTATTGGGTTTGACGAAACTTCTATTGTTTGGTTTTGCAGTTCACGGTGGTGGAGGAAATCGAAACAGGAACTCGTCGATCGTTTATGACCGATATACGAGCATTTTCAAGTTTTGATTTACAGTATATAGCGGCCATGTCATATCCGATTAAGTAAAAAAGAAAACTTCTAATTTTCGATTTTATGTTCGACAAAGTTTAGTAAGAAAACGTTTTGTGAAACACGTGTAATGTGTATTTAGTTTAACACGTGAATAGTTTTCAAAAGACAAAAACAACAAGTTGTTAAGTCCAACATGCGACCGTGCTGAGTTCCCGGTACTTCTAAACGTATTTTAAACGGTAAACTCCATAAAACATTAGAAAAGAATACGCGTCAATACTGTACACAACATATCCGTTCAAATATTGTTTTAGTTTTATGAATATTTATTTGAAGACACTGAAGTTAAGGCGAAATCGGAAGGAAATTTTATACTTACCTATAGTGCATAATTGACTTCACGAACAGCTGTGTAATTTTATTCGACTTTATTATAATATTATGATTGATAAACTCACCGTGTAAACAGTATGTACCCACGGACATTTGATTCGCGTCCATATTATTATTATGTTTATTAGTTTTCAATTACATACCTGGCAGATACCGTCGTCAGGCTTATCGATTTCCAAACGGAAATTCGCTCGGAAATTGCATCAGAAATAATCGGACCTGTACTCGTACATAGCGCCCGGACACGCGTCAAAACTTGTTTGCAAACACACACGCGCCAGACACTGTCAGCGATGAAACTGTGTGATTTTCAATCGAACATACAAATCACGTTTGTATTCACACGCTAGTCGCACGCGTTTATATTTCTTCGAAACGAAATGTCAATGAACCGCGTGTAATCGCAAGCCAGACGGTTCGCATTTCTGTTTTTATTATCCGAACGTGGGTGAAGTGGGAAAAAGGTCCGACGAGAACGATGGGAGGAACAAAAGCGAAAGTTTTGCGAGGAGGACAAAAAAAAAGTGTGTAAAAGAGTGCGAGAAACACTGCAATATGTGTGTGCGCAAGAGGATCCGGACGGATCGAGAAAGTATCAAAACTTAATACATTAAGCTACGTGAGAATATCATTATTGAGGTTTGTACACTCACCGTCGATTATAATCTAAAACCGTTCTGCAAACAAAATATTCTAAACTTTTTAATATTTTTTTTTTTTTTTTTTTATTTTTCATAAAGTAAATGTTCAACAGGCGGAAACATAATCGGGTTCTCCTTAAGATTTCGAATCGTGAACCGAAGACGATTTTATATTTTTCACGTTTTTTTCGGATAGATAAGTATAGTAAGTTCGGTCCAGTGTCTTTTCGTATTATTAACTGAAATAAATTATGAACACAATGGCGCTTTATTTATTACACATCGAACTGTACAACTTCCAAACCCACCCGTAACAAAGTCACTACTCCAACAAATCCCAAATATTAGTCTTTTTTCATTTTTTTGTCATCACTTTATTGAATTTTAAATTATAAAATAACTCTTAGGTAATTATTCCGATTAGGTACGTATCTAACGCGAAAGGTTTAAAAAATGTTGTTTCCGTCAATTTTCAGCAAAATCTAGACACAAAAAGTTTTAAAACGTCCAATTTTTACTGTTATTTTTTCGTAACAAGTTAATTTTTCAGTATTGAAGAGTTTGACGACTGAGCTTAGCACATTTTTCGTATTATCTTGCGCAATATTATATTTTGTTGTTCATAGACGATTTTACGTCGTCATTTTAAAATATTTTCTTTTGGCAATAAGGCTCTTCCAAAATCGCTCAAACCGATTACCAACGTGATAAAAATGTCGTTACATTTTTTATTTGCATTTAGAACCTCGAAGTTTTCGTTTATATTGTAGAAAACGAGACGACGTTACAACGGACGGGCCGATTTCTAGATCGCGGCGTCGTAATTTCATAACGGTCCAAGGATTAACCGCACCGTTTCGCCGGGTTGATTTACACTTAAACGTTTGTCCATGATTATATTATACTCTTAGGATAAACAAGAAGCCGTCCGTCTTCGGAGTCATTTTGGGTTCCTCCGCGTTCAGCACCAAGTCTCGTTTATACAACGAATGATCGAATGTTATGTTCTTATTGTGTATAATTTATTCTCACGCCATCCTATCGTACTAAAAAAATGTGACGAAAATCGATTGCTTTCGTATTGCTTTTTTTTTTTTTTTGTGTGTAGCAATCAAAAGTCTTCGATTTCAACAACGTAATTTCTCCGAAAATAGAACTAGAACGGTCTCTACGTCGAAATTGTTTTGAAATCCCTCTCGTTCTTTTGCGTTACGGTCTAAAACCAAAAGTGCCAACGTTTCCGTGATCGCTACATAAATAACTCGAATCTCGTTGGTAACAGGTTTATGTCGTGCACTTTTTGCCCGATCGTTCGTCGAACGTTTACAAAACGTTTTTGCGTAGTATCCGAAAAAAAAAAAGGCACGCAAAGAACAGGGGCAGCTCCAGAGACTCCAGGTTTGGGATCGTTAAACCCTCTAGTCTTCAGAAAAATGTGAAAGTTTAAAAAAAAGAAACATATTTTCGCGCCGTTTTTCGTTAATTTATTTATTACGCAAACTTCAGCGACTGCGGACGTACGCATTAAAAAAAAAAAAAATAGGTAGTTATTTTGTTCACATCTACGGCGTCTGTGGCGATTGTTTCTTTTGTCTGGTGACCGCTACTTACTGTTTTTTTTCTCTCGTTTTCTTTCTTTTAAGAACGATCGGCCTAATAGGTGTAAATATTATTATCGCTACAAGAATGCAACCGATCTCCGCACACACGTAACGCGGTGAGTTGGCCGCGCGCTTATCGTCTCATCGGACCCGGTGTGTGCGGGCCCCACGCGCGTTCCCCTATTATCTCTGCGCGTTTTTTCTCGATACACGGGAATCATTAAAAATAATAAATAATAAAAAAAAAAATGCCAACCGAACCGTACATTATTCACGGGCGGAAAACCGCCATACGGTCGCCGGATTTCATTCAATTCGGTCCTTCGGGATCCGTGCCAGAACGTACGTATACATAAGTCAACCGCAGAAGAACGGTCCTGCCAACGCTATCGCAACAACAACAACAACGACTACTACTACTACGCCACCGCCGCCGGCCGTGGGAAACCGTTAAATGTCCCGAAACCAAATCGATGAATTACCGTCTTATCCGCCGCACCACGCACGGTCCACGGTGTGTTTATTTTATCGTCACTTTTCGCCGATCACGCGGGAAAAATGCGGTCGGCCACGTATGTATTGCAGGACCGCTTTTGGCGTGGTCTGAATAGATGATCAACGATGACGAGAAAAACGAGCGCGCATTTTATAATGTTTTTTTAACACTAAAAAAGCAAGGCTCGTTAAACAGTCGAGTCGATTCGATTAATATCGCTGTATCTACCTATTGTCGGTGTTGTTTTTTTGTTTCTCTTTTGTATACCCTTAAGGGTACGAAAATCGCTCCGATTTTTACGTTCAACACCTCCAACGGAAGTAGTCTTTGAACTCTGAGTGTACTCTGAGGGGTGTTAAATTCGAAAATTGAAAACATTACAATGAAAAAAGCGTGCCGAATTCGACCAACAACGTTGTTAAAAATTACGACAAAACTCGTTTTTTTGACGTAACCGATTAAGTTTTTTTTTTTAGCCATACTATTTTTAAGCTGAGTTTATGTTTTTGTGTTAGTTTAATAAATATTTCGAAAATTCAAAACACTAACTGAAAATCAATGGAAACGCAATAGTAGTGGCTGAAACACCGCGCTGTTGCCACTTGAAGGGCACTCGAGGGCAGATGGAAATTTACGGCTGAGTGATCTCTTGACATCCGAACGAGACCGTCCACGCGACCAGACGCACCGCGGCAAGTGTCCAGTATGAATATTCGTAGGTATTCATTTGCAGTATTGATTGTATTTTAAACGTAAATTATTTCCCATCGAAAAGACCAAAGAAAGATCTTGTACGCGTTCTTACTATAATAGACATTTATTTGAGACGATCTGTTCGCCTCAAATGAAACTAAAAGAATCAAAAAGCAAACTATTTATACGAAAAAAAAAATTAAATAAAATTGAATTAAATATCCAGCCGTACTATAAGATTCTGAGCGAAGCGAGGAAGCTATTGATTTTACAAAGATGCGTTTTTTTTCTTTTTTTTGTGCCTGTGGCACGTGTAGCTCCTAGGGAATCGCTCCGATCTCTAACAACAGTACCTCTTTCCGGTTGAAAATTTTATATCGTTGGTGCATTATTGTTCGTGTTTTTTCGAAATTTTCAATTCCAAAAAAGTTCTTCAGGAAAAACAAAGAAAGAAATTTAAGAAAAAACGGAAAAAGTACGGAAAACGTGTTTTTGACAAAATCAATTTAGTTGATTGGTCATAACTCCCAAAAAAATGATTAAAAAGACTAGCTATTTACACACAATATTAACAATAGTAATGGACAGGTGTGAGGTAAATTTCAAAACATTTCACAAATTTTTGAGCTAAATATAGAACTTTGTGAATTTGTGTCCATAAAATGGTGCGTCACACTATAATATTATATATTGTTATAATATATAATATTATATATTGTTCGTCGACTGGGTGCCGCGCTGGTTCGAATCCCGGAAAAAAGTTTTTCGCGTTATTTTTCAAGTTTTTTTTATTTTCAAATCTTGTAGTTAACATTTAACTCACATTCTATTGTGCTATCGAGCTGAAATTTTGCATACAGCTTTGTTTAGGATGACAACACATTATGGAAAAGTCAGTAAAGGGGGACCCCTAGGGACTATGATTAAGTTTTTTTTTTTTATTTTTGTGATCACTTTTTCTAGTAGAAAAAATGCTCCATATCTAACGTACATTACCTCAAAAGATCGATAGTTGATGGTACTTTATTTGAAACGTTGATTATTTTTTGGTTCTGAGGAAAAAACGAAAACGGTCAAATTCCCAAAAGTGCTCCGTTTGATTTGAAATTTATATGTGTCATTAAGGAGGGTTTAACGAGTTATCTGCTTAGTTTTTAAACTATTTTGATCATTTTTAAGGGAGTAATTTAACTTGGGGGAAACAGATAATTACGGGAAACGTGTATTTTTCACATCGTTTTAGATGTTTTTGATCATAACATCCAAATTAAAGATTGGACCAAACTGAAACTTATACACAATACCAAAATTGGAAAGATACAGATTTGATAAGAGTATTTATTGTTAAATTTGTTCTTATCACAACGTATACTAGACAACTGAGCTCGCTCAGAATCGTATTTTCGAAGGCAATGATTTATCATTGCTTTCAGAAATTAAATAATGCGTTTAAACCACAATTTCTAAATTAGTGACCTACCCTAAGCGTAGTCTTTACCCCGTCAAACTACCCACGCCACCTAGACTGATCCCGGCGGTCCCTTTTTTTATTGTTATTTCCACTTTGAATATTGAAAAATGAAGGATTTTTGGTGGGTTGCATTTTAAAGATGTAATATGTACAAGGCTAGAAGAATATCTCAAAAATGAGCATCTCGACACACTATAAATAATGAATAAAAAAACATAAATCGTAGTGGGTAAAACGGACGGTTATTATTGTTTGATTTAGTCCATATTATTTTGAAAAAAAGTTTCTTGGCCAATCCAATAGAGGGCGTCGGTTGCAGTAAGAAAAAGTGTTTAGAAACTCCGATAGAAGTCGCAACACGTAACAGTTGCTATCCTGTTATACATAATATTTACACTTATTTCTTCCACGTATAACCACAATATTCTAAATAAATATTACGAACAAAACATGGATTTATTCATAGTCGAGAGATTATACTCGTATGTTTCTGTCTTCGTGTTCGTCGTTTGCAGCAATGTAGTATGTGTATTATTGGGGGTCTTTTTTATTTTGATTGTTTCGAAGAGTTATGTACGGATTTTACAATGATATTCTTTTGGTTCTGCGAAAAAAATTTCGAACAGTTCTCCAACATTTTTGATTTTTTTTGTTCGTAAATTTTACAAAAGTCTAATTTTTCCGAATATTTGTCTTTTACAAAATTGATAAACATAAATTAAAGGATAAAAATCAAAACCATCGGAAAGTCGTTTTTAAACAAACATAAATCAGATTTCAGACTCCTTACTCCTCGCATTTGGCAAGAGTCGCGCGTCCTTATCTCTATTATTTTGTGTGTGATGGAAAGAAAAATCGAAGTTCTCAATCACTTAAACCAAAATTTGTACATTGAAATTAATGACACGCTCACCAAACCTATATTAACAAAATACAATCGCTTACCAATGTATCATACCTTTATAGCTCGTATTATATTCTTAAATTATTGTTTTTAAAATGCTCGAGACATTTATAATATCACTTCATGTACAATATGCTAATGTACGGAAAAATACCGATAACTGTTTGTCTATAACACTTGTATATGTTTTGTTTCTGTTAAACGTTACACATTTTTAAAAGGTATTTTTCTAAAATTTTAAAATGCTCTATCTCCTTCAACAAAAAAAAACACCGTAACTATTGTCGATAACTTGTAATTTAAAATAAAAAAAACTCATTTTTGTACATTTTATTAGCGACTAAAAGGTAATAACTTATAAGAAAAACAATTTGATTGCATTAAAATCTAATGAATACATTTGTTTCAAACTAAAACAGACTAATATAAAGTATGTCGTCCCTATCTCAATTTCTAGAAATCTTTCTAGAAAAATGAAAAAACCCATTGTGATTTGGATCTCTTAGGTACAAGAATTTCAAAATAAAATTTATTCCGTAATAAAAAAGTTTAATCGCTAAATAGCTATATTTCATGTAAATACAGTTGTTAACTATCATCTAACTCTTTAAGTGTTTACTTAAACCTTTCTATATTGAGCTAATTGTTTTCATCATTGGAGCAAATTAAGCGCCTATTTGATATTCATAATAATAAACGTAAAAAAATATGAAAATCAATCGTTGTGATCAATGAAAATATTAAGTATGTTTTGTTAAGTTTATAGAAAACTGTTAAAGTATATTTCATAAACGTCTTTTAGCACAAAACTTAAAATAAAAAGGTGGCTTTCTGAGATTAATTACTCGCTGGCCCAATCCGGACCAGGTAAGACCAGGAGTTATAAAATTATTGTTTCCGTGCATAAAATTCCCTCAAAAAGACAACGAAATATCCGGTCTTGAATATTTTTATAGTAAAATGTCAATGTCAAATTACGTATATGTAAAAATTGTGAAACGAGATATGTTATGAAAAATAAAACCCTTACAGAATATGTTTTAGATTTATATATATATAGATATACTCGAGTGTTGGGAAAAGGTATTGCAGACGGTGACATGCAATGAGAATACGATAGGTACATATTTTTTGTGATTGTGTAAATAGTCCAACATAAAAAAAACTACTTGGATTACAATTAATTGTATCCAATTGCTGCACTTGATCCAACACTCAAGTATAATGGTATATAGATTATAGATTGTTTTTTTTTAATTTTCAGTTGATTTTTTTAACGCAGTCGGAATATTTTTTTAAAATAATTTAATTTTTTTTTTAAAGAAGTCCTCATAAAAAAAAAAATGTACAAATATTGTTGATTTGTGAGCAGCTTACAATGCTAAACGTGAACAAACAGTTGACAATTTTTTTCGTAAAAAAAAACTATATTTTTTTAAAAAAAAGAACGAACCGCTTTGGCACATCCAAATGAAACCCAGGCTAAAATGTGTACCTCAATATACTTCAGTATAACGTATACTCAGTGTTTGTTCCTATGCTGAAAACGGTGTACATACCTACTTTTTGGTGATGATTTATGACGTTCAGACCCAGAAATTAATAAATAAAAAAAAAAAAAAGGTTCGATACGCATGAAACTAAATATCTTTTTCACAAAATAAATCAACTGATATTCCAATAATTATCGTTTTCATTTATCGTTTTATTTGAAACGTATCGTGCGGAAGTATATCTGCAAATTTAATTGTAATTATTTACGCTATTTCAAGTTTTATAAAGTACAAAAACAAAGCGTTGAAATGAACAAAACAAAATATGAGTGTGACGCATAATTCAAACAATATACATATGGTATTTGTACACATACGTAGAGTTTTAAAATATAATTGAAAATACTTGATATTGTAACAAATCGTAAAAGCTCCAATTCAAAATGCCAAAATTTTACTATGCTTAGGAATTATTCGAAGTTCTAAAACATCAATCGTACGGTAAATTTTAAATCGTTAAAAAGGTATAAACCTTGTAGTTTTTGATTCAGTCTAAAACTGTAATGTAAGTTTAACTGAAAATATAACTTACATAGATAGATTATAATACCTATAAGGTTCGATAGTTTTTGTAGATTTCGTTTTACATAAAATTTGATTTCAACAATTCAACACAAGCTAGAAAACATTATATATTTCCTTATACATTGTTTAGAAATTCGAAAATAATTTAACACGATTTTGGTTTATATTTTTTGCTTCAGGTAGAGGTAATGTTGTTGTCATTTTTTATTATTTTCTAATTTGTCTTCTTTCTTTTCACAGTGCCTCTTTCGAAAAATTGTATAACGAACACGTATTAATTAGAATGGCCAAAGTAAAACGTGATAAAAACTTCAAACAATTTTGACAATATTTGAGCTAACTCTTTAAGTACCAACCTACCCCATATTAGTCCGACTGAGCGTGTTTTGAAAAGTTTTTTTTTTTTAAAATAATAATTTATCAGTGTTTTTTTAGTTTAATACAGAACGTTAAAATATATACCTTTTAAAACAGTGATCAACCCGAATAGGTGATTTAGCATCTATTTTTTTTTTTTATATAGTATCATGTAACTCTAAGATTGTAAGGTTTTTATTTTTAAGGTGAAAAATGAATTACTTCATTGCTGTGCAATTAATTATAATGTTTACATCAGTGGTCAATGACGGTTTGTTGATTTCGTTATTTGTATATTATGTATATTAAACTTAGAATTAAATTATTATTGTTAGCTATCGGGTAACGTATGAAAGAAATATAAAAATCATTCTGATTTCAAATATAATTAAATCACTTTCCTTAGAATTTATAACAACTTAGCTTAGATTTTAATACTCTCCAGCGGTATCAAAAGCGTGAACAGCGGTGGCATCACGAACAGGTTGCAGAAAAATTCATTTCATCGTATTGTTATATTATTTTACTATAAAATCATTGTTTTCTCGTGGCATGCACAGAAGGGCACCGTGGATAAATTTGGTCCATTAAAGTGTGCAAAAAGTACCGAAAAATTTTTGGAGCCGCTAAAGCGCATGCTGAAGTACGGCATAGTTTAGTCGTGTTGGTATATGATAAAAAATAAAATATACGTTTTGCGAAATTTAAATTTGAGACTTAGCAAGCAAACGTGTATTTTTCTTCAAGAATATTTGTTGGTTATTTTTTTCTGTATACATTAGATACAGGATATAAAAATATATTTATACATTTTTAAGAAAAATATTGAAATACATTAATAATTTTTATTGTTTGTGTTGTTTGTAAAAAACATGTTATTTTTACATATTTTATTGTATATTATATATTTAAGTGTGTAATAAATCATGGTGGGAGTTGCAATTTAATCGCATTTCAAATCCTGACATGTTGGACAAAATATCAAGTGGATTGAAATTTATGTTATGGATTATGTACGTATAAATTCTTGTTATTATTCAGTCTTGTAAGCTTTATCTATAATTTGATCTCGCAGTTCAACCGATTAACCGATTCAACGATAATTTTATTTTTGTCTGTCCGTCGCTGATTCTCATTTACGGCCAAACTCTTTGATAAATTTTCATGATTTTGGCTCTCATGCACTTAGGCTGAACGATCAATATGTAAGGTTTTTTCTTTTTTTCATGAACAGACAGACAGACAGACATTCATTATTTATATGATAGATCATGGTGATCATACGCGAGTACCTATGAAAATTGCACAGTTCAAAATTATTCCTTTCTATGTGTTCGGCTTGACCTAACAATCCAATAAAGATTCTGAAATTTATTTAAATGTGTCGTAAAGTCTTCTTTAAAACAATATAGGTTCCTTTATTTTTGTTTATACTCCCTATACCATCCAAGTTTGTAAAAAAATAAAAACCAATTTTTGAAATACGACCAAAACAAAGTCGCTACTTCAACGAGCGTAATATCACCTGATCGGTTACGGTCACTTCGAATTGAATTCCATCTAAAAATGTCATATTGAAATGTAATTAATCAATAGGGCAACAGACGGAAAACCCGAATACATAGAAATTAAGTTGAATGAACAATTACCAGTAATAAACCGTTTCATATTCATACATAAGCCATTGAAAATAACGATCCATAGTATTAGTACCACAGAAATGAAAGAACACAGAATAAGAAGGGGTAAGAACAATATATATAAATATTGTTTTTTGTTGAAAAATCGATAACAGCTTTCAAATTGACTTCTAAACATTTGGTTGGTTAACAATTTAATGTTTTCACGTCAGAAATTCGAAAATTCAGAAAAAAAACTGTGTACCTATTAAGTAAAATAAAAGTAATGACGAACCCTAAATACACTAATCATTTTGTCGACCAATCGATACTGTAGACTAATCGTTGGGTCGATTAAATATCGTGTCGACCAAACGTAACTGTTGACCAAACGTCTGTCGACTAACCGTTACGTCGACTATTCGTTTGTCGACCAATGGTTTGCAACTCGTGCAGATTGCAGTGGCCATTGATTTGGATGGACCACACATATGTTTCCCGATATCGAGTACCATTCATTTTTACACGGGATCCTATAACGACGTGGCTATATTATTATACATGTTGGTGAAAATTATGTATTCTGAACGGTATTTAGGGTATTGTAACATCGTGTTCTAAATAGTTTGTTTTAAATTTAATAAATACAATTATTTTTTTTTACCGGGCATCGTTTTTTTTTTTTTGCTTTCAGTAAGTAATAAAAAAAACCCGCAAACTATTTTTTAAGGGAGTAAAAGTACATTTTTATAATTTATCATAGCGAATTAATATCGTCATTTCTCGGGGATTCTCTAACCAGCAACATAAGATAATATGTTACGTACAATCTGAAAATAAAAACCGATTTTTATTTCCATTATCAAGCTTATTTAAAGAGATTGAACGAATTCAACGTCATTTCCGTGGATTGGAGCACATTTGCATACGGAAAGACTTTTGGTACGACGGTCCAAAACGCCTTACGCGTGGGCATAGAGATCGGATACTTGTTGAAGTATTTAGTGGACCAACTGTTCGTATCGGCTGATAATATACACATTATTGGAATCCATCTCGGTTCTCACGTGGCCGGATCGAGCGGCAGAGCTTTCGCCAAATTAACCGATAAAAAAATTGGAAGGATCACAGGTCGAACACGTTAAATATAATATACACGTACCACGTAGTCTTACAAAACGTTTTTTTTGTTGAAAATCTGAACGGTTTTTTTTTTTAGCTTTGGATCCGCCGGTTATTTCCGTGAAAGCCAATGATTGCGTCACGAAGCGAAAACTGTTACGTTTAAATAGAGACGATGCAAAATTTGTGGATGTTATATATACATCAAGAAAATCGGTCATAGCAATGAAACGGGACATTGGCCATGCAAATTTTTTGCCGAACAACGGTGGCCCAACACAACCGTTTTGTGAACTTTTACAAAACCCAATTTTGGAAAGTTAGTGTGGCTTTCACTAGCATAGAGATATTTTGTATGAAGAAATTTATAGTTTTTATTGTTGATTGGTATAGTTATTTTTTTTTTTTTTTTTTTTTTACAAATCTATACAAATTCTCGCGAAGATTGCAAATATTGCAATTACGAGCGAGCCCACTATACTTGTCTAAAGCTCCCTCGATAATTGTCCCTGTTTTTATTAAACGAGGTTTCCGAAAAAGGGAGGGGGGAGACGTGATAAAAAACCCAAACTAATTAAGCTTTTCTGCAATTTCATTATTAATTTATAACTTAAAATAAGTTCACTGTACAACAAATTGCGTTTACTTTATTTGCGTACCTATATATATATATATATAAACTATATTTCAAACCGATGAATCGAAATATTCAAGTTATAATTCAATAAAAACCTCATGTAAACAATAAGATCGAAAACATTTTCAAAATGATCAATTTTCTATACCTATTTAAAAGAATTTCAAAGTAATTTAGACCTGATATCTCTACTTTATTCATCTGTTAATAACAGCCCACAACATTTCATGTTTTTTATTTCATCATTCATACAATACACTTACCTAATGAAATCCCAAATGTAGTTAAAAAAATTATACTAAAAAATGTCATTCCCCTCCTAATATAATACATGTTATAATAGATGGTTATTTTTTCACAGAAAAATGCACTCAATCGATGGCTGTTGCCTATTATTTAGAATCTGTAAAGAAAAAAAACAGTTTTAAAAGTGTATTTTGTCCTTCAAAGAAAGAATATAAGGCTGGTAATTGTAAAAAAAACTTTACATCAAACATGGGACACGATGCCGATCCTACGTAAGTACAATTATTTTTGAATTACGTGTAAATAAAAATATAATTATAATACTATAACTATGTTGACAGTTATGTAAGAAAAAGTGTTTTTACGATCAATAATATGCAATAAAAGATAGAATGGTTTTTTTTTAGGGTAGAATTCATACTGGGAATTTAGTCGGGTTCAACCACCTTCCGTTCAAAAAAAAAAAAAAAAAACTTATAAACACAGTAAAATATTTCTAAGTTTTTCTTTCAACTCCCAATAATAATAATTGAATGTTATGAAAAATTACAAAATATAGTCAGATCCATTCCTCGTGCACAATCTGAGAGATATCATTTCCCAGTGTGGATATTTTTGTGTTGTTTATGGAAATTTGAAATCGTATTGGTTTTACAAATTTACAAGTGTATTCAAATGCGTAGTATACAAAATAGATAATTTTAATATATACTATCACGGTTATGAATATTACCCATCACATCTCAAAATCACGTTTATTCTGAAATATTAAATTTAAACATGATGTACCTACCTATATTTTACAAAATACAAAATTTTAAAGTCTACATATTTTAAATGCGACACTTTTCAATATTTTATCTCATTACAATTGTATTTTCAATGTTATTGTCAACGTGATATAGTTATTCGTTATTTATATTTTTACAGAAAGCATGGTCGATTTTATTTGACAACCAACGCAAAAAAACCATACAGCAGACCTCTATCTGAATCACTTAACACCATGAGAGCTCATTGGAAAATAGCACAGAACGTTTTATATGAATGACCAAATTCTTATTCTATATTATATATTTACCCATTGTAAAAACGTGTCTGTTGTCACTATATAAATACACCACATTGAGTAATATCACGTCATATAAAATTATTGTTTATAACGTAAAAAAAAAAAAAAACATATTATATATAAATATTGGTTTTGTGTTATAATGTTGTCACAAAACATAACTTTTATAAAAAATTATTAAAAATTGAAAAAACTTTTTAAATTATGTACCATCTCAGGCAACTTCCCGAACGATTTCATTTATGATAATTTACGATTCGACCACTATTTTTAACCAAAAAAACGATTTTTTAAAAACGCATAAAATCATTTTAAAAACAATACAGTTTTCGTATACGTTCAGTATCTGATAAATGAACAAATTTAAAATAAAATAAATCAACCTAGTCTCCTAAGAATTATTTCATTATGGTAAGGATCAGTGCGATTCCACTATGCAGTTAATCGTGACTGTTCTCTTATTTCATCGTGTAAATGATTACGTTTTTCGACACGTTAAATCTAAAAAATTAATTTAATTATTGTCATTTAATGGAGTTTGTAGTATTCAACTTTTAATAATGAAAATATGGTTAGTGACCAAATTGATCAACAAATGTTTTACCGCGACAAAATTGTAATAGGTACTGTTCTATTCAAACATTTTTCCAACCTTATACCTTATACCGTACTATGCTATCAAGAAGACTCTGGAATATTTTCATGTTTTTTTTTCGGTTTTATCTTCGTTCACAAATCACATTATGAGTTATGATTAGCATTTAACCCACTCTCTGTTGTCATTTTGTGCTAAAATTTGGCTCACAGTTTTATTCAGGTTGACACATAGCCATATGGTTTTATCAAAATCAGAGTCAGAGGGCCTAAATGAACTCTAAGAGATTTTAAAAAGCTAATCTCTTAGCCAAAAAGCCCACTTCCCTTTGTTCTATCAAGCTGAGATTTTGCTCAGAATCATTTTTTTGAAGGCAATGATTTATCAAAACCACCAAAAACGTAGTGGTAACTCCGTCAAACTACGCACGCGTCCTAAAGTGATTCCGCATTTTAGATTCTGAGTGAAGCGAAGAAGCTATTGATTTTACAAAGATGCGTTTTTTTTTTTTTTGTGCCTGTGGCAAGTGTAGCTCCTAGGGAATCGCTCCAATCTCCAACAACAGTACCTCTTTCCGGTTGAAAATTTTATATCGTTGGTGCATTATTGTTTGTGTTTTTTCGAAATTTTCAATTCCAAAAAAGTTTTTCAGGAAAAACAAAAAAAAATTTAAGAAAAAACGGAAAAAAGTACGAAAAACGCATTTTTGACAAAATCAATTTTGTTAATTGCTCATAACTCCATAACTGAAGCATACTTCAAAACACTTCACAAATTTTTTAGCTAATAATAGAACTTTGAAATTTTCAAAAATTTCCAATTTTATTGTCATTTAATTTCAATAAAAACTTAAATTTTTCAGAAAAAGTTTTGAAAATTTAATACAATGTTAACAACATACATAACTGTTCGTAACTAAAAAATTTAAAAACTCGTTAGTCACAATTTTTTTTATAGTCGTTTTAATTCTGAAAATTGGCCGAAATTTGTTATTTTTAAGATTTATTACAATATTTCAATTAAAAATTAAATTAAGACAGAATTTTAGGAAAAAGATAAAAATTTTTACACACAGTTTAATTTTGTACTGTACCTACACTTTTCGTACTACTCGAGATGTCGTAATACATACAATTTTAACCAATAATAGTTGTTTCTTCATCGTTCCGCAATTTGTTAACTTTCGGTTTTAATAGATGATATGCGGCTCCGAGAGTCCAGCTTACTTCGTGTCCGTCAACGGTGTTCAACGCCTAAACAAAGCAAATGGACAGTGGAAAAAATTTGAACTAGATTTTAGTTTTAATGAATCACACACAGATTAGATTAAGTTTGTGTAGTTACACCTTAGATTAACTGATTTTTTTTTTTCACTTTATTAGCTAATAAAAATTAATAATGTAGAAGAGAAAATCGCTCAAACCAAAAGATGAAAGTAGGAGATATATAAATAATTAGATACAAGTATACAACGCAAGGAAGTTTTTCAAAACGACTGAAGAAATAAACTCTGGTCTCAAGCCACAAACAAGGATCATAGTAGATGTTACAGGAACTATGATCACAGAAGAAAAAAATAATCATAAGTCTTTTCAAAAAGCATTTCAAATCCCCCCTTTATGTATTTGTTTTTATGATATCGGTATAAAAACCGTAGATCTTTTATCAAAATAAAAAAAAACACTGTTCACATTGGATTGTTTTTTTTTACGATGTCCTTATATTTAGTGTTATAATTATTAATTGACTCACGTTTATTTTAGTGGATTTGGCTAATCCAAATCCTTTTTCTAACAACACAGCTATGTACAGCAAATCCATACACTTGAATGCTTTTGATCTTTCAAACTCTTTTTTACATTCTGAAATACTTTACAAATGTATACCAATACATAACGCAAAAACAGAAAAATAAATTAAATAAAAACCTATTTGAGCAGCATTATAATATGATTCGACCATTATGTCTCCATCTGGTTCTCCTAAACAATAAGATAATTCTATAGGTTTTGAAGTAAAATATGATAAAATATTAGTATAAAAAAAGGTCAAGCATATATTGTCAGCAATAATGTGAGTAATTTAGTTTTTTATGCAGTCTACACAAAAAAAAAAAAAAAAAATAACTAATGTTTAAATTTTCCACTAACCTACTAGACCTTCTTCTTCTGCAATATAAAAAAAATTTGATATCGCTACTACTTTCTGATCGCCCATATCCGTAGCTGGGTCAACTAGTGAACTATAAAAAATACTTTCAATTGTTTTCATACAGTCGTCGTAGTTTATACCAGAACTGTTTTCTTCTCCGCTAAAAGATACAAAGCAAAAAGTGATTTTCACATTCACAAAAATACAAGTACATCAAATCATCGATTTTTTCAATACTGATTTATTGAAAACTAACCATTCTGGACCGGCGACGCCCAAGTTTATAGTTTTTAATTTTTTAGATACACTGGTTTTTTATAAACTTTTTAAAATATGGATTTTATAAGACTAACTGAATTTTTAATTCAAATTATTCTAATAAAAATGTATAGAAAAAAAATAGTAATTTTAGATTAGGGGAAAAGCTAATATAAAAGTAATTAATCTTACCTCACGTAAAACGTTTTTGGACCAAAAGTGTATTTTACTTTTCTGGCGTCGTTGTGAAGACACGGACTTTTTGCTTCAAATATACCGCTCCCTCTGTTATACTCGTAAATATTTTTATAGGTGCCTTCCCGGCCGGACATCAAACCTAGGTTCGGATAACTGAAAAAATAGTTGAATAGTTCAACGATTCGTTTCTCGAATTATTTATATAATGTTTTACCCCAAGAATAGGTATCAATCCGTTCAAAATTAATGTTAAGTTAAAAAGTCAAGTTAATTTTAATTAAGTAAATAATTCACTCGCTTGTTATTTATTTTTTCGTTAACTTTCAGCTTAATAAGTTAATTTTTTTTTTAATTAAACGTATTAACTTTAAGTTGATTTGTAGGTCTAATGATTAAAAAAAATTTTAAAACTTTCTTATAAAAAAAAATAAAGTATCTAGGCTATTACTAAGAAGAACATTTCAAAAGAAAATACGGATACAAATTTTTTTTTGTAAAGGAGGAAATTTTATACTAGGAACAAAACTATGTAAATTAGAATTATGAAGATATATCTTTGTTTTTGTTAGGTTCGTTAACTTTTGAATCAACAACTTAACTTTTTGTTTTTTGAATTAATTTAACTTAACGAGTTAAAAAAAATGTGTTGATTCGAACGTAAAAGCAGATACCTTTTACTGTACAAACAAATATCCGTGCCCATCATCTCGTATTTATAGATACAATTTTCAGTGTTATGTACACCTTTAGAGATATAGCTGATCTGTACGGAGCCACCGCCCAAGTCGATAACCACGGAAGTGTTGTTCAAATCGCCGACCAAACTGTCTAGAAAAATATGAAAATTGTGTAGTTTATTTTTACCTATACGATATTGTTTAGACAAGGGTATTTTACTATTAAGTATGTTAACAGTGAACCACGAAAATACCCCTTCATCATCGCCTCCCATTATATCCACTGAATTGTCATCGGTAACAAAGTCAGATTTATTAAATAACTCTTTCAACTGGAAAATAAAATTAATTTTAAAACATAAATAGATTATAATAAGAAAATGATAGTTAATATTGTGTGCGACAAAACGATTAAATAATATTGTATATACCTCATCCAGGATGCGTTTTGATTTTTTTTCTTCCAACTGCCTTAAACCGGCCGTCGCTCTCAACTGAATGATCGTTTTATCCCAATATTCTCGTTTGACAAATGTTTTTGCTCTGTTTAACAAACAAACAATCGACCAGACAGCCTGTATTGAATAATAATAGTAGATGAGTTTTAAAATTTTAAAAATATGATTTACGAAATATTTACAATTTTTGGATTGTCGGCGTAAGCAGATAAACCGGGTTCCGTTGAAAATTTTTTTGATCTTTTTAGATCTAGCTCACGATCTACAAAAAACCAATTTTTAATTAATAAAAATGTTTGTTAATGTTTGGCACATTACAAATCAGTGTACTCGATGTTTGAATGAATTCAAATGCTGTTGCTCTAGAACCAGTACTTCCTGCATTAACGATAATGGCAAAAACAGATTTTGGTTCTGATCGGCTTTCCGCGTCAATGGGAGTGTTTCCCACGGTAACATCTGACGAAAAAAATTAGATTTCAGTAAAAACAGAAAAAATAGGCTAATACATTATAATTTCAAAAATTCGGTAAATGAGTAGGTCAAAACATATGTTTAACCTATAACCAACAGTAAATAAAACATTTTTCAAAAAAAATCAAATTTTTATACTTAACTGTTTATTGAAAAATTCCTAGTAGAAAATGTTGTTAATACAGACACTATATAAACTTAAGCTATACAAAAATCTAGAAAAATTTTTAAAAAACTTGAAAAAATAAATTTTTTAAAGGAAAATTGGTGTAAAATTAATAATTGTTGTAACTTATACATGAACCTATCATTAGTTTTGAGTGTTAACAGTGTAAAAATATTTATTTTCAAATATCATATTTTTTTTTAAAAAAAAGAATTTCTTGGATGATACTATTTGGTCAAAGATTTTATTTGAATTTTGATTATAGTTTGGACCCAAAAACTAAAAAATTTCTTTAAATGGCTTGAAATTATAACAAAACAATGAGACCGGGTATCACAAATTTGTTTTACCAACCCATTCAAAACCGTGACCTAATTTACCAACACAATTGCTTTATTCTTTTTGTTAAACTGTGAATAGTTAAAAACGTTTTTTATTCAATTATATTTTAAACGTTTTTCTGTGAACCAAAAAAAATTTAACATTTAACGTCATAATAGTATAAATACAATTCAAAGACCTAATTTTTATAGTCACATAAAGTTTGTAACTCTTATTAATTATAATATGTTTAATGGTTTTTATCCAGAATTTCTATAACTTTGTAATATAGAAAAGATTTAAATACTGTTTGTTAAGCCATGATTTTTTATGGTAACAGTGTTTTTTTTTTTTTTTTTAATTCAATGTGTTTTAAAAGAAAAAAATAGTTTAACTATTTTGAATTTGGTTAAAATTTTTGAAATAAAATATATGACAGTTGTTCATATCAACATACAATCATAATGGTGTACTATTTGTTTGAATTTAAATTTGTTATGGATCGTTTCAAATGTTTCATAATAAAAAAATTAAGTTATTATAAATATTATAAATATTATATTATATAGTATTTTTTATTGTCCTCTTGGAATTATTATATAACAACCTCATTATAATATTTTAGTTATTTTGAAAATTTATCGCCTGAAATACACAAGCAATAGCTCAAAGAATTAATGCATACAACTAAACAACAATAAAGATTGGAAAATGAAATGATAAACATAATATGTTTGTTAGCGAAATGTCTATTTATCCATCCAACTTTATAACAGATGTTTGAATATTTAATATTATTAGTAATTACATTATTATAAATAAAATATATAGTAATAGTTGTAATATTATACCATACGGTGCCGTTACTATCTATAACTTATTTGAATTTTATTCACGTACAAAGAGTGTTTGCAGGTGGCAAAATTGAAGAGATTATACTAGTAAAACCTAACAAAAAAGCGATCGATTTATAGTTGCGGTATTTCATGTTTATGTCGAAGGCAGTATAGTAATAACTGTTGCAAAATGTTTTAAATTCAAAAATTATGGTGAATAACTTTATTACATAGATATATTCTACAGAGCTCAAATTTAGAACAATCTTGGAACAAAACGAATGCATACGCAACTGAACAAATTGTGTGTTTCGACATTACCGAGTCAATTTGTTTGCTATCACAAGTTTTGAAATCTAAAATATTTCTTCATCTTAAATATGACTTTTGAACATGATATTAACTCTTTTATATAAATTCATTACAAAATACAATAAATAATAAATTACTGCCCAAATGTTTATCAACCACATCTAAGGTGACAAATAGATTCAACGATTTGAGAGCTGTTGATAGAGGTGAAAAAAAAGCCAGCTTTGCCTCAAAAAATCTTAAAAATTTATGGCACAATAAATTGTTTTAAACTTTAGAACTTTGAGCCAAAATTGTGAAAATAAGAATCACGAAAAACGTTCTTAGCAAAAAATTTTTGTTTCTATGTCTTTTTATACATACAAGTTTGAATAAAATTTAAATGAAAAAGAATTATTGTGTTCATATTTTATACAATACGGTTATACTCCAACTTTAAAACCAGTGAACTACTCAAAACTGTCACTTACTCCAAATCAAAATACCATAAAAGGTTATCCGTCCGATCAATAATTATTTTTAAGCGTTTTTTTTTGGCAAATACATCTTAAAAGACAGTTTTATTGAATTAACAATAATATAAGATTAATTAAATCAAGTTCAAACGTGATTTTATTCTTATCCTTTATGGGGTGTATAAAATTCTTTAAAATATTCAACTTTTTATTCAACTTTTCACTCATTACATTACTTATAATCGTCAAATTCAGAACCAGGTTAATGCTGCCAAATTTGATTTAGAACGTTTATAATAAAAATATCCAAAAACATTGATTTTCTCAAAATTTTCTTATCTATAGCTGAAATAAAGCACCATCAAAGCCCACATCTCAAACTTTTTATGCTATGGACTTTAAAAGACTAGACCATTCTTTTAACCGAAAAAATGTTTACAGACAAAAACAATTTACTGTGAAAACAAAACATAACCTTCACTGCTCTCAGAATCTAAAAAATGTACTAGAAATGCATGTTAGGGTTGACTGATCAGAAAAAATAAGTATTATTAGAACCAAAATTTGTATAAAACTATTCTTTTTTGTAATATAAAAGTACTTGAAATATTGCGTACTATTTTAAGTACTGTATAAAATGTAATATATTTTAATTTTTTGACTTCAAATAAATGTTGAAAATACCAATTTGATGTTTAGCAATTAAATATTTCTTTAAAATAATTTACGTTCGTTAAATTTATGCAAGCTGTGAATCACTAAAACTACTCAATAAATTTAAATTAAATATATTTAGAATGTTTTGTAATTTAGTTTTGTTAGTTGTATAATATTTTTCTGATAGATACATATTATAATGGACGTTATTACAACAGAAAAAAACATATTATTCTGCACTTTTTTTATTTTTATTTAATATCCTTTTTTACTCAAAAATTTAGTTGAACTAGTTTCACGTGTTTGAAATCA
>CM029363.1:14441190-14471029 GCA_017140985.1 Hormaphis cornu | reverse complement strand
CTTGATTTTGCATTGAAAAAAAAAAAAATTAATATTGTACACGTTAAAACGTCTGATTTGACAACATTTAGACATAAAAAAACCATTAATCTTTTAAATTTTCACTACTATATGAGCAGGTTACCTACAACGAATATAAATTACGTTAAACGAGTAGTAAGTCAAAAAAAAAAAAAAAAGAAAGAAAGAAAGAGAGAGTATATTTTCTTTAGAGTAGGTCACCAATTAAGGTATATTTCGAATTTGAGATGTGATATTTGATACTTATATTATATTTGTAAACAGTTAATTTATTTCGATTATTTTGATTTCGAGCAAACACTGTGAATCTATACTCCAAGAATCGATAAAATAATTAATTAATAATATATTAGAGAAACGAAATTATATTACCAGCCGATAAAAATTTGTAGTAAATGTTTTAATCGAGTTTTAGCTACTTATCTAATATAAATAACTCACATTTATCAATTTATGAACAACTATTAATGTAAATCAAGTTATTGTTAGGTCGATCCAAAACGAAAATAAATCTTATACACCCCGTTAAATATCCAAAAAAATATGTTTTGTAAATAATTATATTTTTTTATCTCCAATAAAGTTATTTTGTTGTAAAAGTAACGTGATACAATTTTTTTTTTTTTTTTTCAGATTTTGGCATCCTAATTTTTAATTTTTTGAAATTTAAGTTACTTAGTAATCAATACTTTTTGTTTATAATAAAAAATCTCTGTTCATAGGTACTTTAAATTGTTACAATAACTGATGTCTAACACCACTCGTTTCTTTATTCAAGTGATCGTAGCGCTAAATAAATTTTGCTTCAACATATGTACCTATCATCTAATGAAAAATTTTTTACGTATAAAAGATTATTATAATGAGCCATCGAACTTACGAACTATAATATTATCAACTTTGGGTACTAACCCTACATAAGTCAATAAGAAACATTTTGACGTTTTTCATAGCTAAATAACTGTGGTGATTAGAATCCACAACATTTGTGTCCAATTAATTTTTATCTTATTACTCACAAAATTTTTGCTGTACCGACAATATATAAGTATAAATATAACATATTTTGTTTACATATATTAGGAAATCTATTCGACAATGTGTAAAGTATTTGTGACTGTTATCGTTGCATACCTAACACTCGGCTGTGACGCGGAAGATGGTAATTATATTATTTTAATTTTGGTTTTTGAACAGTTAATTTCTATTTTCAAATAATTGAAAAAATGTTTTGGCTTTGTAATAAAAATATCGCCTTGTATACCAAGGCGTCAAAATGTATAACATGAGCATTGTATTGTCTTTTTTTTTTTACTTTTTAAATCGTCGTTTAGTTAATAAATGTATATTTTTAATTGATTATTGATTATTTATATGTAAGACATATCGGGATGTAATTTATTTTTAGGTTTATGTCTTTTATTAATACGAAATTCGGAACCCTTGTCACTCTCGTGTCAGTCTGTTCGTTAAAAAATAATTTATAAAGAACTACGGAACAAAACGAGTTTAAACTTGGTACATATAATATACAACTAGGTGACCCAACTACGGACTTATAATTTCAATGGATGAATCCCAAATTTTTTTTTTTTCGATTTAACGTGTTGATCTTTGATTTGATGGATAAATAGAAAAGAAAAAAATTGTTTCAAGTAACGCATCGAATTAAAGGACTAGTTATAATAATTTCAATTACTTATGTAAATATTTTTTAAATTGAGGATGAATAGCTTTAGAGCTATTATTCAACAAAATGTTTGAAAGTTTACCGTTCCCCTAATCACTGAAAATATTTGGTTTAAAATTTTGAAAAATAAAAAAAGGTGGATACCATGCCTCACTCATATTTTGCGAGAAATCCTAAGCAAATCACGTCAAGCCAAAGATTTGTTTAATTGTTTAATATCTTTGTAAGTTTCGCAATGTGTTTTCACGATGGTTTATTTTAGATTTAATGCCACGGCATAGGATACTGTTCCACACGCATGCTAGTATAATTTGTTGCTTTTTTTATCAATATGTTTTTATTAAATAATTCATAATACTAAAGCAACGATGTCGAATTATTTACGTATCACGCTCATCTGTTAGTAAAAGCAACACAATATTACGAAACATTATTTATTTAATGGTCGAACACAGCGTATGTTAGCGATAAATTATATATTATTATTTATTATAGATTTAAGTTTTTTTCACGTCATACTACTTTAAGTACCTACTATGATTAATTTACAATAATTTTTAGATATCGGAAGTCCATTAGCAGAATGCTTAAGTACATTTGAATCTATAATAGACATTAATATTATTATTACTGTGCATTTTCTACTGCAATTTTGGCATTTTTATCGTCAAATTCGTCGTACAAAATGATATTATTATGATTTAACTTTTTGTCATCTAGTTATCATGCGAACTTCATGTTTGATTGCTTGGAACATTAGATATAACTTACGAAAAAATAAAAGGAAAAAAATTAAAAATTGACAGTCATACAAAAATACAAACACACGTCAATTATTTTTATTTTAAAGCATAAGAATTGTACTGTATTAATTAAGAACATTACTCTGTAGATAAAATAGCTACATTTTTCCATAGTAAGTATATTAAAATTATAGTTAAAATTACACGATCAACTAAATCTAAGATCAGGTCATACATTTTTCCATAATTTAGATTGCAAACAAAAAAAAAGGGTAGATTTTAAAATGATGTTTTTAACAATTTTTTGGGAACGATATTACGGGTACTTAGTAAAATTAAATAAATCCATTTTCATAAACACACAACCGGCGTACGTCTAAACTAACTTACAATTTTCTATTATTGTCGCTTACACTCAATCGGTGTGTCCTCTGATTTGTACGTTGCTTACGCCCAATTAAATTGAGATACAATTTGATTGAAATATTGTTTATTTTTAAAAATTTAAAGGAAGGTATCAATTTTTAAGTACAAATAACTAATGCTTTCTTTGGATGTGAGTTTTAGGGGTATTCAGTCGCTTACACAGCTATTGCAAAACTAATGTAGTTTACAACGATTTTGGATGTTACTAATTAATTTACTCGTTGCTTACGTAAAATCTTTAAACTTATAATTTAAACTACGGTCTCGTCAACTTTAGGATTTTTAATACAATGATTGCGTCAATGAAAAAAAATTAATTTTTTTTTTGGGTTAAAGCGGGTAGCAAAACTCGTGTAATCTAGCGGTGTATTTCCACAAGTTCGTCAAAACCACCGATAAAATTTAATTTAGTTGAATCATTGATAATATTCATTGCAATTACAAATAATGGTTGAATTAATATTCCAAGTCAACATCTAAAGTCTAAACGTATATCAAATTTTTATTTTTTTTTTTTTTTTAATTGATAAAAATATCTTAAAGGAAGCGTGTTTATCCAATTTTGAAACTATGTTTATACCGTATAACATTATATAAAAATAAAGTAATTTTATGTAACTTCAATTTCAAATTGTAAACTAATAGCAGCAAAATTGCAAAATTGCAAAATCGGAAAAACGGGTACCCTAGAAAAAGTATTACTCTTTCAAAGTAAAAAAAAATTGGTCTATTACATACTTTGTAAAGGGGTTTTGGGTTTTAGTATTTTTCAATACAAATTATAGCCGCACCCCTTTTACCCGGATTCAATTTGAATCCGTTTTGTACTAACCTAATTTTATAACGTTCATCGTCTAGTCGATGTTAAGGATGAGATCACAAAACACAATTATGGTAAGTTATTGAAATACAATATGACTAACTTTCTAAATAGTACAAAATATATACTTTTATTAATAATTTAAAATTATTTTTTCTCGGATTATATATCTATACGTACATAATTTATAAATATAAGTATTATTTTATGTAAATACATTTTATTTATACCTAATGTATTTTCGTTCATAAATATACTAGAAAATAAATTGATTTAATTTAACATATACTATAGAAGAAAATAACAATCTCATTGGAATGAACTGCGTCCAGCACGCTATCAAATTATTAAGTAAGTAAAAAGAAAGGTCGCATTAGAGGGTAGATGAATAACTGATTTGAAAATTGTGGTTAACATAATATTTAATAACAAAATGGAATGATAAATCATTGCTTTCGAAAATACGATTTTGAGCGAGGTAAGTTGTCTAGTATACGTAGAGGTAAAGCACACATTTAACAATAAATATGGTCCGAAGATTGAAATAATTTATTTATTCAAGAAAATTCCAAATCAGGAAAAATATATGTTATTGAAAACTATAATTGAACAGCGTTAAAGGCACGCATTTATTTATAATCACAAACGGTGAGAGTGTGATACTGTGATCAAATCGAAACTTGTTAATCGTTACGCGATGGAAATTAAAAAATTAGGTATACCACTAACAAAATAAAGCTCAAAAAGCACTGATACACACGTTATAAAATTTGTCGAAAAAAACTTAAATATATTTTTAAAAAACACTCCTCAAATTGTCTCAACTCAAATTCACCACAGTGAATCTTACGTCAAATCGTTTTTGTCAAAAAAAATTATTTATATTATTTATATTCAGCATGATCATATTTAAGTAATTTTTTAGAGTTTTCAAATGATTATATAATTTCTAAAAGTAAGAACTTTAATTATAAATAATGCGACAATATTTAGTAAATAACATGAATGAATATATTATGTAGTTATAATTTATAAAATTGTATTTATTATTTAGTTTATTTGACAAAAAATTAAGAAAATTACCTGTTATAAGCCTAAAATGTGCTTAAACCACATTAGTAAAACGCATGTTTATCAAATTATGAAATTATTAAAACAATGTAATTTAATTCTAATTAATTGTACTCACTCCAAAATTATATTACTATCACAGTCATTATAATTCTTTAGATCCGGCAGTCGTTTACTATTTAGAGATAGGAAGCAAATTGGATTCACGTATGCAAAAAAAAATTTTATTAGTATTTCACAAACAAATTTAAAAGTTCAAAAATATATTGCGAAATACACACAAAAGCAACTCGGTTACTTACCACTAATTGTATTTTGATTTATGTTTCACGGTAATAAATATTTAAAAAGGGCAAATTAGAATATTATCATAGACCTAAACTAAAACTTCTTTAGGCGCGCTTTAGTGAGGAGTTATCGCGCAAAACGACAGAGCGAGCGGCTTGCAAGCGTCACGAAATTATGATCAAAAATGATTCGACTTGATTTTTCCATGGAAAACTGTTTTCCGCCGCTGCAAAAGATATTATGCTCACCCCTTCAAATCTTGATGACACCATAAATTTGTATGGAAAAAAAAAGTATAAAAATTATTTTATTCCAGACTTACGTCATCATATTGGCAACAAGTACTTGTGTGTTCAAAGTTTAGGCGTAAAATATACATATTTTAATCTTAGTAATCGACAGCAAAAAGTGTATACGACGTAAGCTAATGAATAATTAAATTCTATCTATTTTTATATAGAAACGATAAAGAAACCACAAGAGTTTTGCAAAGAGGATAATCCATGTACGTGAATTTTTTAAACAGCACCGTTAATTCTGGTGCAAGTGCTGAGATAAAAAAAATTTTTCTTTTGTTACAGACATCCAACTTTATACCCCTGATCTTTTCAATGAATTTGGTACGAATATTGTATATTTTTTTTATCTAACAATATTTAATTGTTTATTTTAAAAATTTGAGAAATTACGAGTAGTTTGATTGTAGGTTAATATATAGATTGGTGGACTCGGAGCGCAGTATATTAATACATTAATTTTGCTAAGACGTTGATTTTTTTTTCCAGTCATTTCCTACTGTTTCGGCAATATAAATAAATAACACTCCAATAATAATATAAAATATTACTTACTGCAGTATTTATGTTACAATTATTGTCGTTTTGAAAGGTATAATTCAATACCGATAAAGTAATGCAAAGTCCGAAAATGATACACATTTTTACACTTGATTGAAATCAATTTTGACACAATTGTACGGTTTAAAAATCTGTTAAATAATTTTAAAGTTTTTAAAACCTCTTAAAAATAAATTAATTTGGAATTTTTCGATTTCCACGGTTCTTGTTTTGCAACACATTAAATTTTTAGCTCAAAGTATACAGACGTTAATAGACTAATTCAATCTAAAAGAAACAAATTCCTATTAGTGATTGAATAGTTGCAAAAATCTGTTTCTACGATCTTGCTTTATAATAATTTTCAGGGTGTTTTTTCTTTTTTGTTATATTTTGTTTTTAACACGAACTAGCGGAGAAAATTTATACCTCAAGTACTAAGATAATTTAAACATAAAATTCCTTTTTAATAAGTGGTTTATATGGAATTGTAACAAACGAGAGTGGTAATTTATTTAAAATAAGGAATACACAAAGAAGTATGATTATTTTTAATTTAAAAATATTAAAAATTATATTGTTTAAAACAAAAAACGTTTTTGTGCCATTAAATCCAGTTTGTTTGGGTAAGTAACGCGGAGTAATTACATTATAAGCGATGTTAATTACTTACTATACGAGTAAACAGTACTGATAAAACAGCGAATTAACCAAAGCTGATAATAGTTTCTCCAAAACTGTAAACTTGAAAATAATATAATATACGAGTAAATTTTTATCAACGATTAGCGTGTAGTGATCTCATTTTTTTTTTTTTGTTATTATAATTATTACGATCAACAAATTACAAATATGTTTTATTCAACAATATTATTGCATAATACAACTAACTTAGTTTTAATTAGACCATGCAAATTGTTTACAAATACAAAAATTTCCTGCAAAAAATATTTTTATTTAATAACTATCTATCTTTATGTATCTGAGTTGAATAAATTATTGCTATTGTTATTATCTATAAATTTGCGCAAATGTTGTCATAATTGTAGCACATTGGTACACTGTAATATGTAAAAATGTATGAATAAAAAGTTGAAAACAGACTTAAAT
The DNA here is from genome assembly GCA_017140985.1 of Hormaphis cornu. Taxonomy (NCBI): domain Eukaryota; kingdom Metazoa; phylum Arthropoda; class Insecta; order Hemiptera; family Hormaphididae; genus Hormaphis; species Hormaphis cornu. Next base: position 14,464,024 of record CM029363.1, on the reverse strand, counting down.
ATGCAAAGGTAAAAATCAATAAATAGTATTTTGAATAAGGAATTAAAATTATATCCATAAAACAGAACAAATATTGAAGAAATTCGGTGAGTGTAGTTATTTATTATCATATTATATTGAAATATTCATTCAGATGAAATGTTTTTGCTCACAGGTTGGTTTAACACGCTTCTTTATTTTTGTTTTCTTGCAGGTACATCGCCTGAATTATATCCTGCGAATACCTTCTTTAATCAATTTAGTAAGCTCAAACATTTCGAAGCCCAAACAAAGTTTCAAAATTGTTTTATAATATGTATTTATTTATTTATTTATTTTTTTTAATCCATTAATTAGTGTCTAACACAGTACGCTATGATTTTCATTTTAACAGTTGTGTTCCTAAATAAAAAATATCGACTCAAATATTAAGATATTGACGTGTAACGTTTAAACTTAGTAAAATAATAAATTTAGTTTGAACAACAGGTTGGCTAATTTGTTTGTGTGGATTTATTTTTTGTTTACAGAGTCGTTTACTGAGAAAGCCCTAGGGAATTCTTTATATACATTAAGTGAGCTTATAAATATTAAAAAATTCCTAAATCACAACAAATTTATCATAAATAAAATGTACAAATTGTGTTCTTCACGAATACTGTTTTTTCACAAAATTTTCACAATTAAAATAGTGATAAAATAAAATAATTGTGTTATTTTGGTTCAATATGGGTAACGGCTTCATTGGAATTATACAATTAATATAATATATAATAATATTACTTTGTTGTTATAACTTTTTAAATATTTTTTCTAAATACTTAAAATATTCACAAAAAGTATTAAAATTTTCAAAATGTACCTATATAATATTATCACTAAATAGCATGATGAATTTTAAAACCGTTTTGACTAACTATTTTGATTTTTATGTCATGCCAAAAAAAAATATAGGTACCTAGGTGTATAATACTACTGCTAATTTTCTAAAAGAAGTTTATCAATTAAATCTATGTATTTCAAATACATCGCATAATTTGTTATCATATGAATTGAGGTTTAAAATTTTGTGTAAAATAAGAAATCATTGCTTTTACGCCGGTTCTTTTCCTTTTATATATTTTTAAAACTTACCCCAAACTTTTCATACAAATCTCTCCCAACATAGATTGACTAAATATAGTTAAATATAGTTATAAGAGGTTAATTTTTTGATTATTTGAAAATTTTTTTTTAGTTACAATATATATTTTTGTGATCAAAAAGTTAATTTTAAATTTACTTCTCAATAACTAAAATCTTTTTAAAAATGATTAAAAATTATACAATCTATTGTCTATTTTAATACATTTTGTGTTAAGAAGTATAATGGGTCAAAATTACAGTAAAAATGTTTAGTTAATAATTAAGTCAAACTATATTTTATATAGTTATAAAATATTATATATTTTTTTTTTTATATATTTTACGTACTGATAATTCTTACTCAGTGAGTAGGTTTATCGTTTTTAGTCAATCGAATTGCTATAAATTGGATTTAGACAGTAAATGAAATGCTTAATTATAATGTTTTTGAAAATTTAAAAAATTTGTATGATCGTCATATTAATGATTATTGTATTTACTTGCTAGGCAAAAATAAAATATTATGAATAAAACAAATTCTCAGACAAAATTATTACTATAATAGACCAAGATAATATGAACAAATTAATTTAAAATTCATAAAACTTAAAATACTAGGTGTCAACGATTTTAAAGATGGAGGTGAGTTACACTTTTAGTTATTTAACGATTACTTAGATTAAGTACTGTTTAGCTAAAATAATATTATGTTCTTAACTTAATAAAAATCCATTATGTATAATCGGGTCAGTTCATCATGAATCAAAGTGTATCAAAGTTTATAAATACGTTTAAAGTTAAATGGGATCGTTTAATTAATAATGGTTTTTACCATAGCTCATTTAAAAGATGTTAAAATTTACCTAATAATTGGATTAATTTGTTTCAAATTTAAGTATTAAGCTGCCTAGTTTAAAAAATATTGATATCCACCAAACGTTGTCTAAAAATCGCAACAGTCATTTTTTCATACCTTTTTCTGTATTTAAACCAAACCAATTTTTTTTGATATATTATATCCATCGATACAATAAATCAAACCACTATTCATATTAAATGTAAATTTGCTGAATGAAGTGAAAACATGATGTTTCTTAAATAAATAATTTGAATTCCTATCAACCACTCATAAACTGTAATAGATTATTAATAAAATATATCAAAGTTGTGAAAAAAGTAAAAACCTTTACATTTTTTGTAAATAAAACAAACAAATGCGGAATAATTTAAAGCTTTTTCAAAGATTAAATTTTTTTTGCTTTTGATCCATAACAAATTAAAACAAAACACCAAATCAAATGTTTGTATAACTTATGGACAAATACGATAATGTTTAAAAAACATAATATGTAAGGGTAGGATACAATCTAGACGAGTAAAACTTGATTACGGAAGAAACGAAATGAAGAAAATCCTATTTCGAGTGTGTAGTTTTTAATGAAGTACCGACTACAACTCTGTAGTGGATTATTTTTTGGGAAAGAATAGTTAGAAGTATTTTAAATTTATTAGCATGTAAAAACAGATACAAAAAGAAAAAATCACGATTTTGTAAGATCAAAGACTTCCTCGTTTCGCTCAGAACCTACTCCATAATTCTAATGTAAATTGTACACACAATGTATTATCTAGATTATGGAGCAGCATACATGACATACATAGGACTTGAAGGGATAGGACAAGGTACGTGTAACAATATAATTTTTTAAATGAAATTTAATTCAATAGAAAATTTGAAAACAAATAAAAATCTGATATTGAACGATAAGTTATATTTTTTGTACTATTGTTTTGGAATAATAAGATCTTTAATAATGATAATTTAAGGATAATAAGACAAACGAAAATTACGAATCCGAGCAATATTTGTGTGACAAATACTCAACAATTCGTAAATTATAAATTTTTAAAATAAATACGGGATCTATTCTTCTCTTAAAATATTGCCTTTTACTGGAAAACCTCCCTCCACACATCGTTAAATGGTGAAATTTTTGTAGGTAATAATTGTTTTGTTTGCTAGGAATATAAAGTACTCTTGACAAGCTAGACATCGATTTCTTCTATTCTTATAAATTATTATAATAATTTCATTTATTTTATACAAATTTGTCTGATTCTCTATAGGTTTCTTAGCGATAGAATTAAAAATCCAATGCGTCATATAAAAAGTTTCTATTATTTCTGTCAAAAAAATTTTAAAAATATTATGTTAGGTAAATTGTGTCAGTTAAAATGAATTAAAAGTGGTAAAAATTTCTTACATTTGCCGCTTGAAAAAAGATTCTTCCTACACACGCACCAAAAAATTTGCATATAAGCGATCGACATATTTTATTGACACTTTTCTAACGTTTTAATAAACACGAAAAAATGTCTTAGTCTCGTTTAGTTTATGAGAGTCACGACTATGACTTTGTCACAGTTTTCGATAGTTTAGTGTGAAGTTTTGTTTAAATATGGTAGAGTAAATTTGTAAATTAGAGAGGAAAATAGCAGTTCTGTTGGAGCTAAGTTCAACCGAGTCGTATAACAGTAGAATCAATTCTTAAAGTCATATGTCAGACTACTCTAACGAGAAAAAAAAACACTTTGTTCTTACCTTTACCTTAGTAAGACCCTTTTCGTACATTATGCTTCACTAATCACCAAGTATCTAATCGCATGCATGTCATTATGTTAAATATTAAATTTTTATAAAAGTATAATATAAACTAAACGATAGCTTTTCAATTGATTGATTGCAGGCAACTTGGAAGAACCATTGGAGTTTTGTAAACGTTCTTTGTTAAATGCCACTGCACCATTGACACTCGGTAACCGGTCAATTCCTCGTCAACGTTCCCTTGCCAGACAGACGTCGACCAGACCCGTCACTATTGGTTACAATATTATTTATGATTAGTTAAATTATAATATACTACTAGCTGTCATAACCCGGCCTTGCCCTTGTATAATAGTTTGCTAAGTGTGTATACCTATAAAATTTATACCTAGTAGCTTTTGTTACCTTACAGCGTTGTCCACGTGTTAAAATTTTTTCCGTTCCATGTGTGACTTATACATGCTATATTTTATTATTTGTGTTACAAAAAAATCCGACCAAAAATAACGCTTTTTTTTTTTACTCCTTTTAACACTCTTAGGGGTTGAATTTCGCGAAACTGGTTTTAGTGCACATATTCTATTAATATACTACCCACCTGCCTAATTTTAGTTTCATAGGTCAAGCAGTTTTTGAGATTTCTTATGTGAAAGAAAATACCACTCACTTCTATGTGTATACCAGACACTAATGTTGCTAATGGTTCTGGTGGAGAATAAAGTTCAGGCAATACTCGATCGGTTTGCAATCTAGCTTCCCGTTTGTTTCCATTGATCTTGATTTATTTTTCTTTTTTGCGTTGGGGGCATTGTTCTACCTACCGCTGCTCATTTGGAGGCATAATTGCGTAATGAATATGTTTTAAACAACAATATAAACTACAATACAACAAAAATCAACACAAGTGTGTTACTAAGACAACTATTTGTTATTTTTAGTTGTGGCTACAATTAGAAAAAGGCCGATTATGTTATTTTACGATTTACATGTACAATTTTGGTTTTTTTCTTCATTCCAACTACTTATAATTAACATTTTGAAAATTTGAAATTTTGAAAACTACCTACGGAGTCCAAATAACAACTTCAGAAAATTTCAACGCAATCGAATGAACAGTATTTGAACGCATAAGAGACAAACATACATACATACATACATACATACATTCATTTTTATACATATATATATATATAAATAATATAATAACAATTATGCGCGGAATTAATTTTACAAGCGATTCTGTACCTATATGTTAAAAATAATAATTATTTTTATCATTTTGCATGACGTATATTCTCAAAACTATTTTGTAACATTATAAACATACATAAACATTATTTTATACTTCAATTATATATTCTATGTTTAAACACAAAATTGTACTTTTTTTTATTAATTCTTTGAATATTGAACACAATAATAATTGTAAAACGCAGAGTTTGAATATTGATAGAATTTATTAGTTTCACCGCTATAAAACGTATTAATAAGAAACATTAATCATAGTCGTAATTCATTAAAATTAAATAATATTTGCCAATTTTCCGAGTTTTATATATTTATTACCAATCAAACGAAACAGAATGTTCCCCGGTCTTTGAAATAATAGAAATTAAATTATATTTTTCTCTTTTCCATGATAATTTGATTCAAATTATAGCAATATTTTAGAACGTCGTGAATTCAACGGTGAAAACAGTTGTGTGTTCTGTTAAATTATAGTGTTCACTAAAAGACAACACTGTAATTACTGTAAAACATCAATATATAAGAATTATTATCAATGCAATTTAACAACTTTTTTCAACTTGTTATGTAATAGTTGAAAAACAAAAAGTTGAGTTAAGTTAAATATTTATTTTTTTATTTTTTTTAGTTTATTAAATTAATAGTTAACAAACAAAACAAAAATAATAGCTTATATTTGTATGACATTTCCAGCTCTTCAAAAAATTTATTTCGTATTTTCCTCTGAAATTTTTTTCATTCTAATACTATACATTGTTTAATAAAGTTGAGAAAAATTTTTAATTATTACAAATTGGCTTGAAGTGAACACGTTACATTAAAAAAAAAACTAAATTATTAAGTAAAACATTAACAAAAATATAATTTGATTAGTTAATGAAGTTAATTAAAAAAAACTCAACTTTTTAGTTTAATTACGATGATAATTATGCTTCAGTTGGCACTAGTTAAAACGCTTTTAAAGAGTTTGGTTTAGGCAACACAACGAGCATTGTGATTTGTGTTGCAGGATATTGTGTTAGTTTATGTGTAAATTAAATGTACATCATTGTGCACGAGCCACGCCTGTGTAAGGTAACAGGCAAAACACGACTTAGTATTCATGAATTTATCACATTCACACTCACAACAACGTGAAAATGTATCAAAAATTCAATTTGATAGCTTTTTCAAGCAGAAAATCTTTGACAACCTTATGAGACTCGGGCCGATTGGATTTTAGTTCTGTAAAAACACTTCTATACTTGGAATTTTTTTTTTTTTTAATTTTGAAATGTACAATCTTAAGCTAAATATTTTTACGTTCAAATAATTTCTCTTTCAAAATTCGTATTTTCAAAAACGTCTCGATAGTTCTCTAGAAGAGATGCAAAAAAAAAATCTTACAATTTAAAAGAAAACCAATATGAAACGGGACTCATCAATATTTTAAAATATTTCCGAACGTTTAAAATATTCAGTTTTCGGCCGACTGCGACTATATTCATTTAAAAATTCTAAAAATCTTTGGAAATTCATGTCCTTTTTTAATATTGAAATATTTATTTTAAAAACCTATTTTTGAAAAGCATATTCCACAAAACTAGAAGCCTAAAAGTTCAAATCCAGCATCTGTTATGTCTCTGCATGTTTGTCTAACAAAAAATTTAAATGCAATAATTTAAAAATGCTTATATTTTAGTAGTAAGCATCGTACGTTTAAGCCGTGATAAAAGCATTTATGTACACGTTAGATAAACAGTATAAAAACAAACACAATACTATATTTTTATTAAATAATATAATTGAACAAGTTTAACACGGTTGAGATAATTTATTTCGGGTCAATAACTGCATGTACACAGATGTAGTACATTTAACCAGTCACGTGTTCTGTTCAAATAACATTTACACGTGTAAAAAACTGTTATATATTCTAATTCAACTAAAACATAAAATGCATAAAAACTTGATTTAAGCTTAAAAAGTATCAACTAAATAAATGCCAAGAAAAAAGCATTGATGTACGATGATTTATTTAGTGAATTTGGCTAAGTCAATAAAATATGTTATAATATGTTATAGAACAAAATTATATATATATGTATTATATAGAGTTATGTAATTAAAATGTAACTCAACTATCGTATTAGCAATAACTGCATTTTAGTAAAGAATAAATATTTTTTAGCAATTAGAAAAAATTACATGTATTGACTATGAAATGATTGATGCCCACTTTTTCGTATGGTACATTATGAAGGTCTACATATTTAAGGATTTAAAAAAGTTACAGTAATAAAATTAAAGAGAAAACAGTAAAAATTACGACGAACATGTTTTTAATATAAATAAATTATTTAACGTTCTGACTATAACGTCCAAAATAACTATTGAATGTAGCTGACATTTTCATGTGATATTAACTTATTGTATGACATAAGTCTGATAAAAACTATAATTCCACTCCGAAGCATAGCAGTCGCTAACTAATTTACTCCCCATTTTCTATTGTTCCGTTTCTAGAATGTATTCCTTATCTTAAACTTTACTCCCTTTCTCTTCTTATTTTCTTCAATGTAATTCTTTTTTATTTCTTCCTTCCATTTCGTACATTTTTTAAAAACTCCATTTCCATACAATTACAACTCAATTTTTAGATAAATGTATGAATGTTCATGTTACTATAAAAAAAAACAAACATTTCAAGTAAAAATTATTCATCAACAAGAGCTAGCAGAAAGTGGGTATGAGTATTTATATATAATTTGAGGTTTTTTTTTATCGTAATAAGAATGAATAAAAAATGACAATTCACTATAAGCCAATACTTTCAAAATTATGTTAGATTTTTTTTTTTTTTTATTAATTAACTAAAATCTAAAATTGAATACAAAATACTTCAATTGTATAAATAAAAATGTCAAATTATTTGAAAAATTACGTGAATGGTACAATCCACGAAGTACGTTCTGAATTAATATTTATCTTTAGTTCTCGAAAAAAAAAAATTTAATTTTAATTTTAATGATTTTTTAAATAAGCGCTTCATTGATTGATTTCGAAAAGAATATTAAACGATGGATAATTTTCAAAAATGAAGCTTAACTATCCAAAAACGGAAATCAAATGAAATATTATTATAATTATATTACATTATAAGTTGTATATCAGATTGGTACTTATTTGGCCTATTCTTCAATTCTTAACTTGGCGGTCAAAAATATATTTCTAAAAAAAAAAAAAAGAATAAATTTGAGAATATCCCCTTCCCTTCCAACTCAATTCATTCATGTCGCTGTATAAACATGAAGTTTAACCCGTAAAACGCATTTAAATTATTGATATTTTTGAGAAAAAAAAATTTAAAAAGTACAAATTCAACGGGAAAAATATGAATTTACCAAAAAGTCCCCTCTAACATGCCAATAGCTTCACTTTGGCTTGTGGTCACACTGATGTCAATTTAAAAAGTATTGAAAAATTATACACAAAATCGATTTACAGTAAATGTATTTTTCTTGAAAAATCTTGACTAGATTTACAAATGGAGAAATATATAAGTTTATTTAAGAAGGGAAATTAGCCCCTTATTTCCCCTGTTTTTTTAATTTTTTACGTGTACGCCTATGTGTCACTGTGACTTTTGCTGAATAAATTGTTCCTCTCTCCATTTATTACACGTTTAGAATATTTCATTGTCATCACAGGAGTGTGTGCCGAATCGCAGCTGTACGGGACAAGGGAAGTCCATTAAATGTTATTAATAAAATATTGAAAATTATAATAATGAACTTTCTCATTTCGCTTTGATTCTAAAAATGACATTACGATTTCTTAAACTTAATCCGAAATATTCTTATCAAGACAGGTGGTAAATGTAAATTATGACTAAAACGTGATATAATGAACGTAAACATTAAAATTCAGATGACAGATACAAAAATTTATCCATATCGAAAGCATAAAAGAAACATTTGACGTAGTTTGTACATACCAAATTTAGCTCTTTGTGCTAGATATTGAACCGTTTGAGCACCTATATTTATCTTATTTTTTTTACTCAGGTACGATAAGCACCTACGTAATAAATTCAAATTTTCAAATCGTTTTAAAATATATTATATGAAATGTTCTACTGAAACTTCCAAATTGGTAATCCATACAAAAAAGGTGGGTGCTATATTTTTTTAATTAATATCCAGAATAATAACAATTTCAAAAGTGCTACGAAGTATTTTGAAATCTTTCCATACCACTATGTGTGTAAAACTAATATGAATTTTTAAATGATTGCGTTTTTTATAAATTTTTAATTTTTTAGTCTCACAACTATACAAACAATAAACGTTAAAATTTTCGTTTGTAAAATTCAAAAAATTTATACAAACAATATTTTTTGAAAATTAAACGTCTGTATAATTAAATTCTAATATGGTTGATTATTTTTTTACTCCGTTAGTCTCTATTCTTACTAAATTTTCCTTACCAATTATGTATAGTATTTTTCTTTTACAATATTGTTTCAGTCTATATTCCAGCCTATAATTATTAAGAATTTTTGTTTATTGTATCTATTTCTATATTAATGTATAATATTAACTTATATCTATAACCTGTACTATTGGGCAACTTGCTCGTTTTATTCACTTAAATTAAATATTATTATTATTATTATTTTTATTTTATTGAGAAATTACTCCACCAAAAATAATTAAAAAATAGTTAAAATTTTACACGTTATAGACATTGATACACAAATTTATACGTTATGAAATTTTCTAACGATTCAAACAATTACTTATGTAACATTATAATAGAACTCAAAAAGGTTAAATACTTTATAGGGTTAGTAGACACGTTTTACACAATACATATGTAACTTACTAAATCCAGAAAAAATTTTATTATGTAAAATTATTTATAGACTTTTTTGTCTAGTTTTTTTTTTAGTTTTTTTTATATCATCCTTTTTGTTGATACATTTCAGCAGTAAGTCCTTTAAAACATGATAAAATTATCTGGAGTATTAATCTTATTAGTACGAGTAAAATACAAATTATGTAGACAATTTTAAATAATTTGTACTTTTTTTTCTATTTTGAGCGCAAAGAGAAACTAATATTTTTTACAATCGTGTATTTTGTTTTTCTTAAAGCGCAATAGATTAAGGGGATCTAGGGTTAAAAGATTATAGAGAAGTATAACTTCTCCAATCATTTTAAAATTATTATTATTATGAGTGATTGGCAGCTTAAGGTTATTTAAACTTATTTACGACATTTTGTTTATTTTTATAATTGTGTAAAAAAACCAATAAAGTCTGACTTTTCAAAATTATTCCATAAGACTTCAAATATCATCATGTTAGTACATCATTTAAATAGGTTAAACATATGTACTTATGTGTATAAAATCGGAATTTTGAATATAATATGAATAAAATATTGAAAATGTTTTATTAATTAACATAAGTCTTTTTATATTGTACTTTTTCAGTGATTATTTAATTAAATATTAATTTGTAGAATACAGTCTAACTATACATATATATATATATATATATATATATATTCATTTTAATCTTTGTGATTTTTTTAAGCAATCCGTATTTCTTATAATAATTTATAGTATGAAACGTTAAACTACACCTTCCAAACTAGAAACCCACCCAAAGGAAAACCATTATACTTTTCAATTTGCCTCGTGCTTTTGGCAGATTTTAATTTCTTAATATCATTATTGACGACATACCAACGTATTTATTTAAGTGATCATTGAACAAAACGAACTTTGTATTAACACGTTTCTTTATTTAAGAAGGAATGACGTGTTACGTTATGTGTAAATTAAAATGAATCAACAAACCTGTAATATTATTCTATCTTTACGTATATTAACCAAAATTAAGTCCCTGACAATTATTCTTTTGCTTTATTCAGTCCTAAAAGCTTATTTTATTGCAAAATCGTAATAGAATCTTAACAAATTTTTTTTTTTATTTCATTTATAATACAAAATTTTTTAAACGTATTTTTGTTTCCCAAATTTAATAAAATGCATAATATGTTACGGTATAAATCTTTTTTTACTTTTTTTGTTACATACTTGGCAGTCAACTGTATGGCAGTCGATGGTGAATAAATATGATATTTTGTAGTCAAACATTCACCAACCCGTTACAAAGTTTTTTTTGTTAAAACTTTTAAAACATTCTCAAGTATAGTTTTTGACAGTTTTTTACTGTTTTTCCATCAAATCGTACCCCGTTTTTGGCAGTTGATCGATTATACTGAGAAACTTGTAGCTATAAACTTGTGAAAAATTTCTAACGTATTCCTCGCCACAAACGATTTTAGGGGGAGGTAATTCTGGTTAATTATTTCAATTTCATTGTCCATTTTGTTTGATGGAAGGTAACATTTAGTTTTTTTTTTTTTTTATACTTTACATAAGTTTTTTCACTTTATAACCAATACTCTTATTTCAAGAAAACTTTGTTGTATAGTATCATGAACATTAGAAAATTGTCGTTAATGCATGATTCTTTTAAATATGTTTTTAAGGTACTTATAACAAAGTTTTTCTAGTTGGTAGTTTATTCCATTGACCACTACCTAAATCACACTAAAGAGCTATTAAAAACAAACCGTTGACAATTATTTAAATATTATATTGTTTACAATAAGATTTGTATTTATCTTTAGACAAAGACTGTCAAGTGGCAGAATGCTTAAGTATGTTTAAATTTTGATTATATAATAGTACCTATAATTAGTTAAATATATGTATAATATAATATAATAACTAAAAAAAGTTCAAAGGTAAATTTCTATTTGCTATCATTGTATGGCAATTTATCGTTCATCAGTTTCAACAGGAATGACCTGCAGACCAATCAACTGATCAGTGTATAAGATAAATAGAAAAAAATTACCGGAGATCCGCTAGAATGGCTTATTGTTTTTTTTTAAGTATAAAAATAATTTTTTTTATACAAGTGAAATGGAATTGGTATTAATACAAGTTTCGTTACAAGTTGTAAATTTTCAGTTTCGCAAAATGTATTTACAATTACATTTAAAATCATATTTTTACTGTCAAATAAACATATTGCATTGATATACTAGTAGATATAATTTCTTTCATTATTACAAGTCCGTATATTAACCATTTGTTTAACTCAGTGCAGAAATAAAAAGCGATTTTTTGTGGACCAAAATTTTGAATTGCCTCATTTTATGAAAAAAACAAATACACTGATTCAAAATTTAACAAAATAGGCAACTCTTTCCGGCTTGAAATAGTAAAACCATTTCCGAGACTGTCCATGTTTGAATAGTTTATTGATTAGAATTACAAATGAGAATCTATTGTATAAATGTACACGTTAAATTAAGTTGCCTAATACAAATATTTTCCGTTTGGATGCCCTATTGGAATAAATGTTAAAAAGGAAATTAAGTTTATAATGTGGTCATACTTTGAACAACGGTGAGTGTTTTTCAATCGTATGATCTTGACCATCTTTCCTGAATCAATCGTAAATACTATGTTTATGAATATCTTTTTATAGATAAAATGGCTACTTATTTTAAAAGTAAGCTATAACATAACTAAACATTTTTAATCGTATATTTTTAGCTTGGTAATTATAAGTGTATTGATTTAACAATGATGTTGGTTTTTCGGGTTTTCTGGAAATAAATTTTCTGGAAGTAGAACTGGCAACTGCCCCAATTATTACACAAGAAAACATAATGCTTTTGTAGGTTGATTACATTTTTCATAGTAAATCAAATCGAAAATAACGCAATTTTCAAAATCTTTAAGCTAACAACTTAATGGAATACGTAAAATTTTTAGGTAATAATGTATAAATCGCATCATAATCGATGGATTACAGAACAATGAGGTTTTCAAACTCGTTGTATCCAATGCTGAATTTTTACAGTGGTTTCTTAGCTATATGCTAGTATACACAATAAAAAAACAACAATATTATAATGCGGACTAGACATAACCGAAAAAAAAAACAAAATTTAGTTAGTCTCGAATATCTGTGCTAAATATACGTGTCGCTAGCCCCAACCACTCATGACTATACACTTTTTGTGTGCAATTAATTAGCAAGCAATAGTAATTATGTTAATTACAATTTGCTAACCTAACCGTCTCCAACAGCTTGTAAATTGGGCACAGTATAATATCATGTCCATATAAAGTAGTTTAAAAAAGACCTAACAGATGGCGTGAGAGGTGTGTGGAACTTGCTGAATATGATCCAATAGAAATAGAATAACTCAGTATCAAATTTTTAACACTTAGCCTTATTGTCCCGTTTAAATTATATTATATTATACCGTTGTTTATTAGTTACACTTATAAGAGACATCACGAAATACAATTATAGTGAGTTATTAAATTAAAATATTATCAACAATTAAAATTTTTTTTTCTGGTGTAATGTAAAATTATTTTTGTGACTCATTTATAATAGATATTATTTAAAATAAAATAACACTTATATATGTTAACAACAAAAAGAATATCTGATTTAATCTACTGTCGAATTTGTGTACAAGTAACGCATATACTTAGTGAAATCAATTTCATGAATTGGACTTCCAGACTGAGAAGTTTGTAACAATATGAATGTTCACAAAATTTCATGTTAATGATATGCAGTTTATAAACTTATAATATTTTCACGATATGGACTTCCAGATTGTGCAATTTGTCCAGATTTTATAATTTATTGAGATCGCCTATGGATATACGAGGCTTGAATTGGAAAAATCTTTAAGGGAAACTATCGTTTGCGGTCAACCATCATCCGCGTCCAATTTATTACCCTCTTGTAGGACAAACAAAACTAATAAGAAAGTATTACAATTTGGCAAGACTTGGCACAAACTCGATAAAAGTTAAAATTAAGTTAAAAAGTTAAGTTAATTAAAACGTTAATTATGTTTTTTCGTTAACTTTTAACTTAACTAGTTAATTTTTTTTTATTTAACGTGTTAACTTTAAAATAATCTTTAATAATAAAACAATTTTTAAAGATCTTTAAAGAAAAAGTGTTACTAAAAAAAAATAGGAAAAAAATTTTTGAAGTGGAGGTAATGTCATACCAAGTACAAACCCGTATGAATTAAAAATATGATATAATATCTTTATTTTAAGTTAAGTTAATTTTTTTTCGTAAGTTTAAGTAACTTTTAATTTAATAAATTAATTTAATTAAAATTTTAACTTTTAACTTAACTTAACTTTTTGTTTTATTTCAATTAATTTAATTTAACAAGTTTAAAAAAGTTGTTAACTTGCCCAGCCTTGAAATTTGGTCAGATCACAGTTTCCTCTGTGTATTTCTTAGTCATTAAAGTGGATGGAATATGCCTACATTTTGTAAACCCGGTAGTGACTAAAAAAATATTAATTTTGACACGGACGTTGTCAAAAACAACGATTCGTATTTGAATTTTGCCGTTTATCATTCAATCCACAAACCAGATCAGATTGGATGGATTCAGATCTTAAATACTGCTGATGATGATTAGTGTGATGTTATTTTCTGAACCTGCAGTAACTAAAGTCTATATAGCACATTTCATTTATGTAGGTACCTGCTTTTTTTAATCTCGAGAAATTCATAATCCATAGAAATTTCACTATTTGGATCCCCAACTTCATTTAATTATCGATTTTATAAGTGGATTCGACAAACACAGCGGGGGTCACTGACGATAACGAATAAAAATTGAAGATAATACTGTGAGAGATATTAATATGTATAACAAATAACTAACATATTTTAATTCAAGTTATGTCCTCTAAATATTTTGGGTTCCAAACATATTAAACACATTCATATATATGTGTATACATGACATAATGCATAATTGATGATTATAGATGCAATAGAAAGAATATAGAGGTTTATTTAAAATATTTTATAGAAACTAATCAAGATGTGACTGCAAAAAAATGTGTTCAGAACGCAATCAAGTTTCTGAGTAAGTTCATACAGAGGACTTTTAATTTATTCAATAGTGCTTAGTTCCAGTAAATGAGCAAATTCTTTCAATAAAATACATCGTCATGTTGTCATATTCATCAAGTGTGTCTGTCTTTCGCTTCTTCTCTTAGTTGCTGGTAGGATGTGCCTTTCGTTTTCTTTTCTACTTCAGAGAAATAATTTATTCTAGGTGTTCCTCTTGGTCTTCGTCACCTTCCTAATCATTCAAGTATTTTCATATTTAATAAATCATAGAGACGGATTAAATGTACAATAAATTTGATTTTTCTTTCTATAATTTTAGTCTTTAGACCGAATCATTAAGTCTCTTCTCATTTATCTCTTCTAGAACTCATTAATTTGATTTTGTTTCCATCCAAATGGTCTTAAACGTCTTTCTCCACAACTACATCTTTATTGATTGCAGTATGATTTTATCCTTCTACGTCATGAAATACAAACGTAAATATTTACATTTCAAAATTTATCCTATTTGAAAATTAGATTAACTGATGGAATTAATTTGATTTTATGAAAAGGATTTAAAAATATTTAGCAATTATTATTTTGAACAATTTTAGTTATGCTGAAATAATATTATGTGTATAATATATAAATGTTTTTATTTTATTTGCAATAATTTTATTTTGATAACCTATTGGTCGTGGTTAAAAGGCTAAGACATTCATAATAATCAATAGCAGATTTGGAGATCATCGAAACTGATTGAAAAATGTTCTAATAACAACAGATAACAGTTTATCACGTCGGTTTTACCATAAGAATTTTGTTATTTTATATTAAATATAATAAACAATACAACAAGTTTGATATTTTCTATATTTTAAAGAATATGAGGAGGGAGATTCGTTAGGTGAGTACTTTCATGATACATTTTGTTTCTAACGTTCGTGCTTGACGTTTCCTACGTAATATGAAAAACTTGGATGATAACTAAATTAAAAAGCAAAAAAAAAATAAAAAGCACATCTTGTCAGAAGCTTCTTATATGATGAGTCTACTATAGCTGATAAGATACAGAAAAAACGAGGAAAAAAATTTCACCTAAAAGTAAAACATTTAATTTCTCACAAAATGTCCATTTGTGTATATCGTTGTTTTGGATTTTTGTGTAATGTGCAATAAAATGTATTATAATCTATGAAAAAAGTGTGTCACATAGCGTATAAGTAGATAAATGAGGTCTCGGAAAATATGAATTTTAATAAAAGTTAATATTTACGTTTTTTTCAAATAAAGTGTCATAGTAATAATCTGTTGTTATAATATGAACTATAAATTTTTAGAATTTATAAGCGAAAGGGTCTACTATTTAAAAACCGGAAAAAAATTACGTGCAAGTATGTTAAACATAGTTAAGAAATCACATTGTACATTTAAAAAAATATCTATACATACATTATATTGTGTAGTAAAAAACGTAAAATTTTAAGTCTAATACAATCAAATTCTATTAAAGTACAAAACGAGGTTCAGAAATTATAAATAAAAATATGTAATTAAATTTTTTGGATTTATTTAATGGTACCTACTCAATATTGCACTCCTACGGTAGGGTCAAAACATTAATAGCCGTATGATATTTATTTTCAAAATAATTTAAGTTTTCGCTGTGTAATTACAATAGAATAATTTAAAATTCATTTACAAATTAAAATATTATATTATAATTACATTAACAAAAATATTCAAATAACAATAGTTACACATACTGCAATATTATGACAGTACATTTAGTTAATACAATTCTGCAATTACGAAGTAAATCAATTTTCTCAATGTTTTTACAGGAGATGTACTTGAACCATCACAATTTTGTCAAATTGAAAATTCGTGTAAGTGAATAATTTTAACAGAATTCTTTATGTCGATAAATAACTAAACAACTTCAAAATGACGCGGTAACTTGTATCATACGAGATTATATTATAATGAAAAATTCAAATTATCAAATTTTATTTTTAAATATTATTACATAGACCTCCAAGAATATAATATAAATGAAACATTCAACAAATCTAGTATGTATAATTTATATTTATTGTAGATTATATTTTTATTAAATTTTTTTGGGGGTTTGGGACGTCTCCAATCTGATGTTTCTGAACACTCTCCTAGCTCTTTAATATCATTCTTGACTACATCTTTACTTCTAGTTCTTAGTTTGACCATTGGAATTTTTTCCTGTTGTGTTCTTTTCTAAAACTGTACAGAGTAATAAGTTTTGATCTTGCTCCGCTCAGAATCTAAAAGTGTTTGATTTTGACCTACAAAATAAATATGTAAGCGATGTTTTTGTATTATTCATTAGCTCATTAAACTCTGACTGTCGGAACGTATTTTGACCGTTGTTAAGCATTATAGAGAACCATTTTACCAACTTTTTCTGTTAGGTATCGTTTCGTAAAATCATTAACTTTCATGTTTAATCCTTCAAAACTAAAACGCGATTTCAATAAAAATGTTTTCCTAAGTACAATTAGGTATGACTTTCAAAAATTGTTATAAAATTAAATTCGGATTTACAGACGTTTTCATACGTTTTGATATGATGTTGACTTGTTGTTTTTTTTTTTTTTGTGACTTACTATTTTTTTTATGTTACTCGTAAAGCACTTAACCTAAAACTAAAAACTGTACTTGATTAGGTTTTAAAACTATTATATCATATAAAACATACAGCAAATGTAGGTATTCAAAGTGTAAATGTATGATTATATCCGTTGATATAAATAGGCGCAATTAAACGTTTTAAATGTATAAACAGCAAATAACAAATCGTATAGAAAAAAAAATTATTTATAAATCTATCGTTACTTATATGACGAGTATAGATAGCAAAGTAAAACAATCAAATTCAAATCAAAAACCCATCATGTTTTCATGGTTCATTATGTGTTTTGAGTAATACTTGAGTTGATAAACAAAAAAAAAAAATTCTGTAATACAACAAATATTCGACATTTTCGCCTAACCTTGTTAACACAATATAATAATGCGTAATGTCGATTATAGGATGATTTTTTCCACCCTTATTTTAATTTATTTACAAATTGTTTGATATGGGTGTAATTTTGATCCACCATATTCCTTATGTTACGTAAAATATCCATTTAATGACATACACCATAAACTAAATGTAAGTAAAATGTTAATAATTTAAATACTAACAGTTTCATACATCAAATTATTAATGTAGAATGTTTGGGTAAGTCACACGGTGTATATTAGTTTATTAACAACACTATAAACGTTAAGGGGAATGAGTTCGGCTATTTATAAAATATATTAAAAAGCCAAGTTTGCAATTTCTACACTCGGTGGTTTCGTGTTGATTCGGGCACGCTAATAGATAGCACTGATGTCCATCTACAAAACTACAAAAATTTAAACTTTTGAGAAACTTATAAAAACTTCGCATTTTTCTAAAAAAAATTTATAAATTTATAAATAAATATTGTACTTGAAGAAAAATTATCATATAATTATTACTATAGTGCAGAAATACGATGTCACTTGTAGGGTTTCTGCTCTAAACAAATTATTCCAATGACGTGATTAGCTGTATAAATAAGATTCACATATGGGCTGCACAAATCGATGCGTTTACTAATAGAATACAAGAAAATAAAATAAAAGTTGTTTTACAATTTCTATCATTTATGGGGTTTCTGTAATAAGCGATTCACATATTCTTTCTAAAATAATGTGTTTAGAAAAATTGTCGGTCGCGTCAAATTTAGGGTTTTTAACAAAATGATGGCGTCATAGAAAATAAATTTATTTTATTTTTTAGTTAAAGCACGTTGCTTAGCTGACAAAATTAGTGTAATATAGTCGTGTACTCCTACAACTTTGTCAAAACCACATACAAAATAAAATTTAGTAAAATTCACTTCCCAAGTTAACCAGTAACCATTGAATTTTTTTCTATTTGAGTATTTTATTTTTTATTTTTTTTTTTTATGGATAGAAATATCTTAAAGGGCACTCGTTTTGCCGACTTTTAAATTATGTCTTGGCATACAATACAACTTTATCTGACAATATTGTATTTTTTTGTAACTTCAATTTCAAATTGAAAACGTATTGCAACAAAATCATAAAAACGGGAAAACGAGTGAAGAATGTATTCTTCAACGGTATTTTTAAAATTTAACTCATCTGCAACAACAAAACTTTAGTATATAAAAAAAAAAAAATTTCTGTGTGAAAGTACCAACACTTAACACCCGCATCAACAGCGCGTTTTAATATTTGTATTGTAAATGGAATTCAACTGTGAAAAAATTTATCTATGTATGATATTATACTAATCCATAAAATGAAACATATGTATAAAATAGAAGATCTGAAGAAATTCGGTGAGTTTAAATACTTTGTTTTACTTTTTTAGATTCTGAGCGAAGCGAGGAAGCTATTATTTTACAAAGATGTGTGTTTTTTTTATTTTATTTTTTTTTTTTTTTTGTGTCTGTGGCACGTGTAGCTCCTAGGGAATTGCTCCGATCTTCAACATAAGTAACGCTTTCCGGTAGAGAAGTTTATATCCTTGGTGTTTTATTGATTGTATTTTTTTGAAATTTTCAATTCCAAAAAAGTTTTTCAGGAAAAACAAAAAAAATTTAAGAAAAAACGGAAAAAAGTACGGAAAACGCATTTTTGACAAAATCATTTTTGTTAATTGGTCATAACTCCCAAAATAATGATTGGAAAGACATGATATTTTTACAAATTTTTGAGCTAAATATAGAACTTTGAAATTTTCAAAAATTTCCAATTTTATTTTCATTTAATTTCAATAAAAACTTAAATTTTCCAGAAAAAGTTTTAAAAATTTAATACAATGTTAACAACATATATAACTGTTCGTATTTAAAAATTTTTAAAAATCGTTCGTCACAATTTTTTTTTATAGTCGTTTTAATTCTAAAAAATGGCCGAAAGTTGTCATTTCGTGTTTTTTTTTTTATTTTTACTATTTTTACACAATTTTGTTTTTTATTTCAAAGAATCATTACCAGAAAATAGATATGCAAGGACGTTTGTAGAAGAATTTAGTAAGTTTACGAATCTTAATTACAAATATTGAAACATATTGAAAATAACAAATTGACAATATTTTATAAAATGATAAATATGTTTAAAATTTATAGAAGTTTTACGATTTATGAGTACCGTTAGTTAAAATAATGGGATTAGTTCAACGATAATGTAGTTCCTCAACGCAAACGGTTGATTAGTTTTATATGTATGACTGATAAAATAATAAAATAACCATACGATGTTATTCTGTTATTTTTTTTTTTTTTTTTACAGGAACTCCATCTGAAAAATTTCTGCGAAACGCATTTTATGTGTATAGTAAGTTTAAAAATTTTAAACATATTTAACGATACACTAATATTTTATGATACACAAGGTATAATATTATACAGGTATGTTATAATTGTTGGTGTTATTTGTGCACAGAAATTTAATGATCCACTTTATAATATTAATGTTTTCAGAAAAAAAAGTAGAATTTTTTTGTGATGGCCATCATTAATATGGACGTCACTTACACTGATACGTTGATATCCTAATGCCATAATTGAAAAAATAATTGTTTTTATCATAATTGATAGGTATAATAAAGGTATAATGTATAAACGTTTGAAATTTTTACTGTCGTTTGATAAAATTGCATTTATGTGTGTGATGGGCCGTTATTATTATTTCCCTACGTTTTAATTTGGAACATTACTGTAGATACTAAAAATCAACTTATTCCCTGTCAAATGCATGTGGAATACTTTTTTATTAGGTACCTTTTATTCTGTTTATGCCCTACTTGACTTTATTTAAGATGTTGCAATTTTATTTAACTATGACTCATATTTATGAATAAATCACTCGGTTTATAACTCATCACATGAAGCTTTTAGAAAATATTAAAAATAAGATTTAGACACTAAATTAAACCGTATCTATTAGGAATTCATTTTGTGTGTTAAAAAATTTCAAAAATTCCAATTGTTGTCCTATTAATTTTTTCGGCAAAGCAGATGGAAAAGATAAAAAAAATATAATTGAAAAAGAAAAGCTGAAGAATAATTACAATATAGTAACAAAATAATTTACCTAGTTCATAATTTTAAATTATAGAGTTGTCAGATTTTGAAAAAGGAGGTGAGTAACACTATTGATTTTAATACTATAAAACTAAATTATCCGGTTAACTGTTTTTAATTTATTTATTTATTTATTTATTATTATGTTTTGCTTTTTACATGAGTAAAACTGGATTTTCCATGAATCTCTATATAAATGAATATTAAAAAGGGGGAAACTTCTATAATAAAAGTATTGTCTTCACCAAATGTATTATATTGAACAAATTAGTGTAAAACTCCTATCGTCAGACTCGTAACTCCTAACGTCAGAGTTTTGGTCAATAATATTATATTGCATTATTTTATTATAACAAATTGTTTGATTTAAATTTTTAAATAATATAAAAAAAAATAAAATATTGTTTAAACTTTAAACAGCCGCATATATATTTTATACTTTTGACAGTAAACTGTTCCGAATCAAATTTTTAAAAAGCTGCCATTTTTAGTTTTCAATACTTAAATTTAAAACATTTTCGTTTTCACGATATAGTGTTGAAAAATTAAGTGATATTTAAAACGTAAAATTTTTAATCGTTAATTTAATTCCAAATTAATCTAGACTATGGAGCGGAATATATGCAGCACATAGAATCTGCGGTGTCACTAGGTAGGTTAGTTATGTTATGGTTATTGTTACGTTACTTATGGTTTTTAAGATGAAAATTATTTCAATGTAAAAATATGTGAGCATAATATAAACAATACATCAATCTGATTTTTACTTCAACGTAGTTTGCGATCCAGCTGTGGCTTGAATATTTTAACATGAGAGACTTGAAACCCGTTCTGAACTTCAACTCGAAATTAGAAAAAAAAATAACTTTTGAAAAGTTAGATTTTCTGAAATTCAAACTTAAATATATAAATAATTAAGTTTATATTCAATATTAAAGTATATTTAAAAATATGTTTTCCGTGTGTGATTTACTTACTAACACTTGCAAATTTTGATCAATTAAGTAGATTAATAGAAAAATATTTAAATTTTTGCTCGATACTCTCTTTTTTTAATCTATATCTCCCCGTCATTTTAATCCTTTACACGCAATAACTTATTTAACTATGGAAAATGCTATAAAAAATATTTTGTTATTTATGTGGTAATAGAATATGTATTCTAAGTTTCATCATTTTAAATTTTACCTCCTTCACCCTTTTATCCTTTCTAACCCCCTAAAGAGTGCAAATAAGGAAAAAGTGGTATGAGACTTTTAATTAATTGCATTTCACAGAGTGCATGTCAAGTTCCAAACGAAAAAATGACCGTTGACACCGTTTTTTATTTTAGCTTTTTCCCCTTTACCTTTTAAGGATTAATTTTGTGAATGTGGTTAACGAATTTCATATAATTGTATATAAGAATGGGTATGCTAGAGTTTTAAAAAATCTAACCAAATTAACAGTTTTTATTTTTACCTATCACACATTTTTGCCAGTTAACTGTATCGTAAATTGTATTCAAAGTTTTGAAAAAACAGACTAAAAAAAAAATCGTTTTTTATTATTTTATAAAACGAAACTACTGACCAAATTTTATACTCAAAGCTGCAATGGAAAGGCAATATTTTTTATTTTTACCCCTTTCACCATTTTTGGCCCACTTAAGGGATTTATTTTGGAAAAAAAACTTTTTTATATCCTTTTTTATTGCACATCAAGAGCATAGGAGGAACCAAATATCAATTTTATATCCCAAAT
>CM029363.1:14417947-14440790 GCA_017140985.1 Hormaphis cornu | reverse complement strand
TTAAGTTTCTACGTTTAGTCATTTTTGAAATAAAACGATCAATTTTATGTATTTATAAGATGTAAAAAAAACGATATTTATATTACATAAACCTATAGTGTTTTACTTTGAATTGGTTTCAGATAATATTCAAGAACCAATTGACTATTGTAAAAGTTCAATATAACATCGTAGAGTACATCACCTGGACATATGGTTCAAGAAATAATTTTAAACGATTTAAGATCAATCATGTTTAAATTTGTTCATTCAAATGCATTAAATAACCCGTAAATGGTTCAACTTAAACACTAAATGCCAACATTTTAAACTATAAGAATTGGATTCGTGACTAAAAAAATATTCAACAAATAGCATATAATAGCAAATAAAAATAATAATTTATGTTTTCTACTTTATTACTTAATTATGTTTCACAAAAACGTGTTTCACAAAATATTATAGCTTATTAAAATTAAAAATTTTTTTTACAAATAATGTGTGATTTGTATTACTAGCTATTAGATAGAAAGTTTTAGTCTTTGAAGTTATTATAGCAAACTTTTTTTTTACTTTTCCATGAAAATTACTCCATTCTGATTTGATCAATATTCTAGGAACTCCTTAAATCAGGCAAAAATGAAAAACACCAATTCACACTTACAATGAATACTTCAGAGTTGATAGGAACCAAAATAAATTAATGAATTGGTTTAAAAATTTAACTATTATATACCACAAAAAATACAACCTTGCATTGTTGCTAAATTGCAAATTCATTCAACAATTATCGTTTGTGCACCTTAAATCAAAAATTCAAATTTTTTCTTAAAATTGTTATTCGATTGATGAAATCATACACAAAAATATAATATCATATTTCCATAAACACATCCATGAAATCCAAACTACGATAAAGAAATAATTGTTATAACATTTTCTCTACTTGCTGCAAACTTGCAATCCGTGGATATTATTGTTTATTGTTGATTTTTGAAAACATTATCATTATCCAAGTGATATCAATGCTTGTGGTTGTGAATCATAAAGATTGTAAGAATTTTTTATTTGACCTGTTCTACTATGCTTATAGAAAAAGATTGGTTAGGGGCAGATTTTTGTATCGTTCCAAATTAAGTAAAATACATATTTTTCAAGTATAAACTTTAGAATAGTGCTATCTATAATAGTATTGAAATGTTATCTGATGATAGGCAGTTGTGGACAATTGATTTTGTCACAGAAGTTTCTATCCAATAAAAATTATACAAATTATTTACATTTGTTAGTAATATAATATTATATTAAAAAAATTTAAGTACAAATAATACAAATTACCAAAAATAAAAATAAATTATAAAAATATGATTTTATTTTAAAAGAGATGTAGCTACGCTAAAAAGATATTTAATATATTGTACTAAAAAATAAAAATGTTTTTTTTTTTTTACCAAATAATATTGTTTGTTACACTTGCATAGAAATAAAATTATTCATGACAGATGCAACTGAAAATTTTCTTCCTAACCAATATCTCTACATTTTAATAATATTCGTAATCATTGATAGTGATCAACAGAGTCTCAGTTCCCACAGTGGAAAATTTTCTTTCAAACCAATATCTTTACATTTTAATCATACTCATAATGAATAATATATTTAATAATATGCTCACATATGATGGTTTTGGTTTCGATTTTAAGAATTTTAATATGGTGAGAAATGTATTGATAGAAAATTTTATTACTATGTAACGAACGATGTTTTTTGTGAAAAATATTTATTTTTTTTTATTTTTTAGTTTAATATGTTTTCTTTTTTCAATATGTATATTTGTTTTAAAATGAAAACTTTTTTTTTTCTCATTTTTCTCATTTTAATCTTCCAGTCTTCCAGTCTTCAATTCTTAGATTGGTTTGCTGCAGTTCTCCATGCTTCCCTATTATTACTCAATTCCTTTAGTTCTTTATAACTATTCTTCCCCATGTCACTTATTATTTGCTTCATATACTCCATCCTTGGTCTTCCTCTTCCTATATGGCCTTCAACGTTGCCTTCTATGACGGTTTTTGTTATACCCTCATGGCGTAGTAGATGTCCTATCATTTTAGCTCTTCTAACTTTTATGGTATGCCATAGTATTTTCTTTTCTTTTATTCTATTTAGTACTGCTTCATTCGTTATTCTATCAATCCATTTAGTTCTTAACATTTTACGATAGCACCACATTTCGAAGGCCTCTAGTTTTCTTTTCTCTATTGCACTGATTGTCCAGGTTTCACAGTCATATAAGGCAATACTCCATATATATATATATATATATATATATTTTTAAGAACATTTTCCTTACCTCTAAGTCCATACTATTGGTGGTTAGTAGGTGTTTTTTTATTCTGGAAAGCCCTCTTCGCTTGCGCTATTCTACTTAGAATTTCATCCTTACAACGGCCATCTTCCGTTATTTTACTTCCTAAGTAATTTAAGTGTTGTACTTGTTCTACGCATGCGTTATCTATGTATATATTAAGTTGAGAAGGGTTTGTCTTGCTGCACGCCATAACCTTTGTCTTTTTTTTATTTAATCGCATTCCATATTTGTCCCATAATATTTTATTGACCTTAGTTAAAATATTTTCCAGGTCATTTTCTGTTTTTACGCAGAAAGCGATGTCATCAGCAAATCTCAGAGCGTTAATTGTTTCTCCACCTATTCTAACTCCTTGCTTTACTTCTATTCTTATTTCTTTCATCACTTCTTCAATATATAGATTAAACAGCATGGGTGATTGGTTACAGCCCTGTCGTACACCCTTTTTAATTTTTGCTATTTTAATAACCACTCTAAATATCAAATTTTAAAATGTCCAACATAACGCAGGTTTAATAAAACACGTTGTTTTTGTATTTTGGAGTAAAAACTTGAACATAAACTACAACATAATTTTGCATAATATTATGCGCTGTCAAGTGTCAAATAAAAAAAGTGATCAATAAGTTTTATTTCGTTGGACTTGAATATTGTCATTTATTAAATAATTTTATTCTTTTACGTAAAAACCTTCAATTACTCCTTATAATAACGAGCGAAACACAAAATATGAAACAATATTTTTTTCGTATTTTTGATTTAGTGCACTTTCACTCAAAAAGATTTTTTTATCAGCAATGACTTTAAAATGACTTAAAACTAGTTACCAAAAGCCGTTGCCACGATAAATTTTTTTTTTTTTTTTTAATTACCTTTTTAGGTGTTTTAACAGTAGTCTGTTTACTGATGTGTGTAAACCACAGTGCAGTGTTTATTCAATAAATCGTTATACAAAATGAATATTATTCACCTAGATTTTTATTTGCCAAATCAGAAATATTTTGTTGTAAAACAATATTTAAAAAATTCGGTAAAGCTCATATAATCTTCTTAGCTTACACACTTTACGTAGTTTACTGAGAATAACTATTAGTTTACGCTGTTCTAGTATAATATAGCGTTATCACTACAGAATTTTCAAAATTTTTTCTAATTTTTTTATTTCATAACTTCATTTTTTACAAATACAATATTTAAAACGTATTTTCACTTACAAAAATATTAAGGAAATGCATTTTTTTTTTTATAAAGCACACATAATATTTTTGATAGCAATCTTAACACCCAACTATGAAGTGTTATGTGGTAATTATTGTTTATTTAGTTTATTACACTATGCTCGTTCACTATTAATCAATCTAATACACTATATACATACTATTTACTGTTAGCCTGCTATACTTCGGAATTTACGCAATTTAAAACTATGAAAATGTAATTAAAAATTTTGGTTTTTAGATTTAAAGTTTGAAACAATCTGTTTGGTACATTTTTGAAAATATTAGTTAAAAATAATCTACGTCATCGTTGATTTAAAATGTTCACCCAAACTTAAAAAAAGTTAGACCACAGGTTTGATACAAATTTTAAAGCAATTCAAAAATGTCAAGAAACACTCGACTAAAATGTTTTGATAACCATTTATAACAAAATTGTTTTCACTTTTTTAAAATTCAAACATCGGCGAAAATTCGACAAAAACTGATATTAAATATTTCGAGAAAAAAAAATGTTTTTGCCGTGAAATTTTTATAATTTAAAAGTTCAAGATGTTATTTTTGAAAAACAATTAACATATGCATTTAAAAACGTTAAAAAAAAGTTTTTCCATTACTTTGCAAAATTGTTGAAAAAAAAAAATTCATAGAATCTGTATTTTTTTTCAATACTACAGCTATTTATTAACAAATGCATATTTATTACCGTACCAGTATTAACATTATTCTTTAAACAATTACCATCCAATATACCATACTTCAAAATATTCATAAAAGTTTTACTGGTTTTCAGCATGTTTATGGCACAGGCATGATTAAAATTTCAATCAAAAGTCTGTTTAATGACTACATATTTAGTGGCTTTTACTGAGTAAAAACTTTCATTTTCAGTTTTAAAACTCAAAACATTGACACAAGATTGGCGATGTATTTTTTTAAATGAAAATGAAAATATTTAAAAATTAGATTGCATATTTTTGTGAATAGACCTGAAAGTAAGAAAAACTTCGAAAAAAATAGATTTTTAGCGAAAATATTAAATTAATAAATAATTTTAATAAAATAAAATTAAAATTAAAATTAAAATAATTTAATAAATTAAACATAATTTTGATTTTAAAAGACTAAAAATTGTATATGTTATTGAAAATAAAATTTTTTAAATGCCCGAAAAAAATTTTAAATGACAGACATCACGGTTTTGAACACTGACGTAATAACGAATGCTTGACTGGGTAAATACGAGTATAAGATTAGGTAGATGTAAACCTACCAACCTACCTCGCACACTGTGTATTTGACACTTGAATTGTCATGATAAATCCTCAAAAAAACAATCTTAAGTATTCGAAACACTCACTCGTTTCTTTTACTAATTCTTTTCATCTTTACACAAAATTGAAATTACAGTACACAAAAACGAAAAACGCAACGTGCCGGTATTAATCTTAACTGAGTTAACTTGTGCTGATTATTTTTTCGGATAATCTTATACCATAAAATATGTTCCTAAGTTATCTCTACCCTCGTTCAATAAAATTTCGGGAACAATAATTTTACCACCAGGTGGTATACAATTTTAATAATATAATCTTACCCCATTAGAATGTTCGATATTTTGCTCAGAAATTTATTCTGGAACCTAAAATTCTACTAGATTCTTTAGTAAAATGCTCACTTCGAAAGAATATAAGTTTCCCTTAGGAATAATAATTTATCACCGGGAGGTTAGATCTTTATCCGAGAAATCTTTCGAAAGTTAAATTATCTGTGGGCATAATTTCGTAAGTGGGACTCTAGTTTGGTTGGTTAACACTTTACAAGATCACCAACGATTGTTAAATACGTATGTGCCTGTAAGTTGGCTAAAACACGATTAAAAAGGATCGAAGCGTACAGAAAATTTTAGTCCACCATTCTACTTGACGGTGCTGATGATATAATATTTTGTAATTGATCATACAGCCGCTATACTGCGTTCCAATTAATATTTTTTTTTTCTCATTGCTGCTATTCAATAATCTTTGCACCTGAATCAGTAGCGTGTTACCTACTGCTTCAATGCGGTTCATTTTACGGTGGTTTTTTCATACTTGGTTAGTCGTTTTGTATCGAGGGAAAGAATGGATTGTTATTATAATTCTTGTTTCTTCCCAGAGTTTTTTCTACCCGATTACTTCTGCGATTTGAGCAACACTTTAAGAACGCTATCAAAATATGCTTTGTTTATCATCTTTAAATACAAATATACCTATGGTATTTTTGATAGTTTTTCATTCTAATACTTGTACCATTATAAGTTATATTATATTTTAGACGATGAAAATACTGTGGCAGAATGTTTAGGTATGTTTAATTTTTGATTATTCTATAAATGAACTGTTCATACGGGTATATACCTCTAACAATTTAGGTAACAACCTACTGTAAACATTGTGATTTTTAACTAGTCGCTTTGTACAAGGGCACAGTTTGCAGTTTGGAAAAAATGATAAGCGTTTTAATAAACAATAAGTTCTATTTGATAGATTATGCGAGACTTACTGTTCACTACAGGAAACAAAAAAAAAATTTTCACAACATGTAAACTTTTCATAGATAAATAGTTAAAATACAATAATATAAAATATTTTGCTTTTTCAATTGGTGGTCTGAATTAATTGAGGCGAAGATTTTTCTTTTGAAGAAACAAACTCATTTTTGCACGTTAGTAAGCCGATGCGTCTGCGAATCGCATCAATAAGGCATTAAAGATGCATTTGTGTAAATTATATAGTTATTGACGAATAAATTGTATTAAATTAAATGATCAAAAAATCAACGCGGGTTTTACCGACTTGAAACTGGCATGATTCTAAATTTATCTGGTTTCTGCTGATCGTTTAGGCTTAGAATAATAATTATTATATTTAATTATTTCTTGGATCGAGCAAAAAGTACGGTTTTTCGATTTTAATACTTGAAGCATAAATATTAAGAAAAAAAAAAAATTTAAAGCGGTATGAGAGTAAAACAATTGTCTAAGCATATTTGTGAAAATGTTGTACAAACATTTGTATGGGCTTTTTCAAGCATTTGTTTTTAGCCGCGTATAATGCGTGCTTTTTATGTTTATGAATATTTTATCATAGATGGAATGGTTAGTTTTTTCAAAAGTGAGTTTGCAAATTGCAATATCATTAACATATTCAATAAAGTCTATGTAATGATATAAATTATTATACCTTAATTACAATTTATTTTCTTTTTTTGCGTTTTTACATAAAATGTAATAATGTACCTAACCTAACCTAACCTAAACTAAACCTTTTTGCGTTATTACATAAAATGTAATAACAAAATTACTGTATCTTGTATGTTCGTTTTTAATATCAAGTAAAATAAATAAAAACAGTACAGCAATAACTTATAAACGACCACTAAAAGTTAAAAAAAGAACAATTCTATTCATAGAATTAGTATTGTTTTCAAACATATTACAATAACTACGTAAACATTAAACAAACCCAATTATCAATTGTTAAACATAAATCCAATATTTGGTATGCTTATTTGTTAACGTTTGCCTATTAGTCTCAAATAATAATCAGAACAAGGAAAATAATAACGGTGAGTTATTTTAATATATTATAACTGCTCAAAGATAGTATAGGTACATTTTATGACAAAATTATAAAAAAATTTTATCTCAAAAATATTGTATAAGATATATTATAAAATGTCATAACTAATACGAAATAATATTAAAGAATAATTTTATTTGTGAATTCACTAGAAAATAAATTATAAATCGTTATATGTATTACAGATTTCTATGAAAATTTGAATTTACACAAATGTGTCACCAACGCAATCAAACATTTAAGTGAGTTTTTCTTATAATTTGTCAAAAACAATAACTGTTAAGTGATATCTATGTATTGAATAATCCTAATTGATTGCATAAATGTTAGTAATTGTATGTTCAATATTAATTTGGTTCAATAGATCACACCCGTGACGTAGGCCTTTTTTCTAACCTAACGATTTTAGTATACTACTGTCCATTCACTTTCTGAGATTTTTTGTGTGAATTAGCATCCAGCAAATTAATAGAGTAAATTTTTCTTTTCAAACATTATAAAGCTTTTCATTTATACAATTACATTTAAGGAAATTCATCAAAAAATACTCTTTAAAAAATAATACGTTCGAACCACAACTTCCAAAACAGTGACCCACCCAAAGCGTAGTTTCTATTCCGTAACAAACTACCCACGCAACCTACAGTGGTCCCAGTTTTTTTTTCCTTAAGTATTGCTTAATAGCGTAAACGTATAATGGGTCATCATTTTGTACCATATTTACCGTAACTGTATCATTTAAAAACATAAAGCTAACTACCGAAGTTACAAACAGCTGATTGAGTTTTGATTCTATATTATTAGAAATCGACCTTCACTGTTGTATGCTTTTCCGAGTGAAATTTTAATTCGATAAGCGCTACAAGAATACTAAATTAGAAATAGAAATAGAAACTGATAATCTGGTCATTTTAAAGAACTTAATGAAGATTATAATACACAAGGTAAGTAAAAAGTTATTCACGTTGATACAAAATATTAACAGCTATTTGTATACTTAGTACGAATATGTTAGTATGAAAACGGAAGAATGTTATTTGTTCTTAACGTTTTTCAGTCATCAAGACAAATAGACTTTTAGACCATTTTCAAAACGCAGTAAATAAACAAAATATGCAGTTTGAAAATAAAGAATAAATGTTTTTTAAATCATCTCGTCAAGACAAATTTTGTAATCAGGACGACATGTAGCACATAACATGACTTCAATAGAAATGTTCATTTTAAAAATGAAAAAAATAATAGTTCATTTGAATACACAATGATCTATACGTAATTTTGAATGTTAAATCGTAGTAATAATCTGCCATGTAAATTATACTATTTTTATTAGATTACATATACGATTACTATTTAAGTATGGGAAAAAAGTTGAATTCGAGTACGTAAAATACTAATAATAAAAAACTTACAATACTTTTATTTAATAAAATAGAATCTTAGTATATTTAGCTTAAAAATAACAATAAAAACTGTGATGTATATTATTAATTTAATAAATAATCAAATCGCCTTTATGTTTTTATAGGACATATTCAAATACCATCAAAATTTTGCACAGCGGATAATATATGTACGTGCAAAATGTTATTAGAGCAGCTACAATTCGTCGTGTTCATAATTCATCTTATTTATTTTGAAATAATGTTCAACAATTATGTGTTTATTTTACTATCAATTAAAATAATAAAATTATTTAATTTTGTATTATATATTATGAGATACATACATTTCAAGTTGTTGAATTTTAGACATCAAACGACATATCAAAGTTCCTTTTAATAAATTAGGTACGTACATAAAATTCTTAATAAAAACATTTTGTTTGATTGAAGTAAAACATCAAATGTTTAAGCGGTGATTTCTATATCAACTATAATATTAAATTCCAAATAGAGCATGAGCAAAATGAAGCGTTGATTTTACAACTATTCACGTTTTTCTTTTCGTATTCAATTTTTAAGTAAAAAGTAAAATTACTCCAAACGTCTTAAGATGAGCAATCAGTTCTAGATGGTAATTTGATTGGTGTAATTTTTTAAAAATTATTAAATGCAATGAAAAGTAAATGGCAAAATTTCCGAAATAGTTTTAATAACTCTATATTTTCACACGTATTTGGCACGAGTAAAACAACCATCTTTCTGAATAGAAGTTTTTACGTTTTATATTGTTATTTTATTGCATTTTTCATAAATAATTATATTTTTGTCTATGCACATTCTAAATGGTGCGAGGAAGCTATTGATTTGTTTTTTTTCTTTTTTTTTTTTTTTTTTTGAGTCTGTGTAGCAACTAACATATACAATATACCTAATTCCAAGAAAAATACTCAAATCTTAACGTACACACTACTTTTACGACTGCCTTATTTATATTGATATAACGTAACCATGTTTTCAAAATTTTCAATACCGACAAAATTACAACCGCAAAAAAAAAAAAACCATAAACTTATAGGTAATCGATACAGCAAATGTGATTTGGACAAAATTAATTTATTATTTGGTCGTAACGTGCACAGTGTGTACACTTACACAAAATATATTCATTCGATAACGTAAAATGTTTAAATATTAAAACGTTTTTTTACTAAAAAATCAAGATTGTTTAGGTAAGTCACAATGTTGGGTATATATCATACACTATTTAAGTAACAAATAGAAAAATTGAATGCCAAAGCTAATAATAAATGTTCAGTACTTTTTTTTTTTTTTTTTAATACAAATTGAAGAAACCCAAAAACTCTAATTGTCACAATAGTTTTGCAAGATATTAAGTATTTGAAAATTTAAAAATTACAATTTAAAAAAAAAAGAAGGATTAAGTAAACATTGTCTGCGAAAATTGTATTTTCTTATTTACAAACGGTCCTTATCTACCTATATATTACTTGAAAAATTGTCATACTAAAAAATATTATAGTAACAATTATTTTTGCACGACCGTGAAATAACCCAAATATATAATTATATTTTAAACTACCATGAAACAGAAAAGTTGGCAATATTTGGTGAGTAATTTGTACATTACATCCTAATAAAACGTCATTCTTCCAAAGTAGGTACTTTTACAATTACAAATATGATTTTTTTTTTATTAGAATCGCCGCCTGATGAAACCGGTTTTATCGAGGCACTATTTAACATAATGTTTGGTAAGCCAAAAAAATGTCTAAAAACAAATTAAAATATAAAAAATTAATACATTTCAATGATAAACATAGCATTCAAATAATGTGTAGTTTTGCGAATACAATAAAATAATTTTTTACACACAGTACGCTATGGTTTTTACCATATTTGATGGAAGAAAACAACAATGAATTCAAATATTTAAGAAAATATTTAAGTTTTTTGAAAAAAATTTTCAAAATATCATTTCAGTCCCAATGATAAATTTAAGGCTTATATTTTTGGTTTTGGTTTTGCTATGTATTTGATAAATAGTGTAAGCAAAAATTAATAATATGCTTAAAAAATGTTCCAAAAAAATTGTTTTTTTTTTTTTAAATTATTTTACATGAAACTCGTTAAAAACTGAAAAATGTTTTCTTGCATGAAATCTAATGGTACCGATGATTTGAGAAAAACTCTATAACTGCACGAACCATTTATCTATATTTTACGTAAACTTGAGTCTGAAAGGATAAAGCTCGTAAGTATAATATTGATTAAAATGATTTCCAAGGTCTCTTTTCTTTTTTTTTTTACAGACTCGCAATCAACGAGAATTCTAAAAAACGCATTATACAATTTGAGTAAGTTCAAAAACGTTGAAACATTCACAAAATGTCAATGCTTTATGATAATAAATGTACCGATGCAGGGGGTGTAACGTTTTGGAAAACTTACTATATGTGAATTTAGTACAATATATGCTTAAAATAAAGTGGATTTAAAAAATATTTTAGATTATAAGGGACCAGAGAGGAATTTATTGTTTTAACAGTGATATTTTTTTTTTGTTTTTTTGTCAACAATTTTTCGAGTCGAAGGAATACTCCGATTGTTAAAATCAGTAACTTTTCAAAAAGTTAAATGGACTCCAGTGGTCATTTGGTTAAAGCTTTTTTTATGTTTGGCTTACTTTTTGAGTTTTACCCCAAAAACAAAAAAAAAATTGAAAATTTTATGGCAAAAAATTTGATATTTTTAGGTTTGTAATGACGTTTTTGGGTAGAAGGAGTACTCCAATCTTTAAATTAAATACCACATAAAAGTTAGGATTTTGACTTAGAATTTTAATTGTTTTTGATATTTTGATTATTTTCTAAGTGATGTGCCGAAAACGACGAAAATGACGAAATTGTCAAATCTCGTCAAAACAGCTATACCTATTACACAATCGTTATAAAAAATTATTCCTTGTAATTTTCAAACTTTTATGTACTAAATTAATTTAGTACGTTATAAAAATTTAAAACTAGTTTTTGCTAGGTATAATACATTTTTTTTTTTTTTATTATTATGTAAATAGGAGTAATTCGCGATAATTTTTATTTTTCACCCATGACTTATAAAATTAGATAGCTCCTTCAGAATCATTTTTTTTCGAATGAAATGAGTTACCCTTGCTTTCAGATATTAAATAAGATTGATAAATCGCAACTTTGAAACCAATGACCCACCCAAAGCTTAGTTGTTACTGCACCTTTCCCGTGGTACCGGTTTTTTTTCCATTTACAATATATTGCGTCACATTATAAGAACCCGTTTTACTTTTTACGTGATATTTATAAATAATTTAAATAACAATAAACCTGCAATTATTTACTTCACATCTAAAGGAAATATTTTTAAATATTTTGATTTTTTATTCCATGACAAAAAAAACTGGCAAATCTAAAATTGAAAATTAGTGAATAACTTTATTTACTGTAATAACTATAGGTATTTACTTATACTACACTATGTATAATTAAAGGAACATAATATCTTGTATGTTTTAGAAAATTAAGGAAATTTATTGGCCATTTTTGTTTTTAAATTCGTTATAAAACCTGTATCGTATACAATAATTTTATTTTCCAGGTGACAATGATTTTGATGAAAACAGTGAGTTACGATTTTATAGTTTTGTAAAAGTTAGTTATTGGATTGTTAAAATAATTATTCATTCGTTAGTGGGTGAAACTGGTTCATACATGAGTCTAATAATAATAATTAATTAGAATTATCACATTTTAATACTATAACTATTCAATCAGCCTCCTATTTTCATTGTAATAAAAATAATGATATAAACAAATAATATCTTAGCTATAACAAATTTTAAATCACAAAAACGCGGGTTCTAAATTGTGTACAAATAAAATTCTTTTTATCAAAAACTATACCAACTAAGAAAAGTTATACGAGGCACGTCCAGAAAGTAAGTGTACTCAATTTATGTAGGCTTCAAAAAAAATTTATTAAAACAAATACACACTTGGTTACACGTGTACATATGTAAATTATTTTTCGACATAGTCACCACCCCTCTCGATGCAAGTGGTGAGCCGCGGGATCAATTTTTTGATGCCTGCCTCGAAAAAATCTCCCGCCAGCCCTTTCACCCACTTCTGCACCTCCCCCCTCACTTCCTCGTCCGTTGAAAACTTGTTTCCACCCATGTGCATCTTCAGGGAAGTGAAGAGATGAAAATCCGAAGGCGCCAGGTCAGGGGAATACGGGGGGTGGTTCAAAACGTCCCATCCAAAAGAGTCCAGGAGTTGCTTCGTGGCGTTGGCCGTGTGAGGTCTGGCGTTGTCGTGCAGCAGGCAGACTCCCCTCGTCAGCATGCCCCTCCTTTTATTCTGAATCGCCCTTCTCAATTTTTTCAGCGTCTCACAGTATCTTGCCGCGTTGATGGTCTCCCCTTGAGGCAGATATTCAATCAAAATTATGCCTTTATGGTCCCAAAACACGGATGCCATGATTTTTTTGACTGAAATTGTGGTTTTGAATTTCTTGGCAGAGGGTGACAAGGTGTGA
Source organism: Hormaphis cornu (assembly GCA_017140985.1). NCBI lineage: Eukaryota > Metazoa > Arthropoda > Insecta > Hemiptera > Hormaphididae > Hormaphis > Hormaphis cornu. The sequence goes on along the minus strand of CM029363.1, from coordinate 14,427,628 downwards.
CGCCATTGTTGAGACTGCCTCTTACTTTCAGGCGTGTAGTGGGCCACCCAAGTTTCGTCTCCAGTAACAATAGAGTAGAGAAAATCATCGCCTTCGAGTTCGTAGCGCTCCAAAAATTCTTTGGAGCTTTGCACTCGATTCAACTTGTGCTCTTCTGTCAACTGTTTTGGGACCCACCTCGCAGACAATTTCCGAAACCCGAGAGTTTCTGTGATTGTTTCGTGTATCAGGGATCTGGAGATTTGCGGAAACATCGCAGAAAGTTCATCTAACGTCAATCTGCGATCGTCACGGACTGCAATCTCGATTTTTTCCACAAGTTCGTCAGTCACGATTGAAGGTCTTCCGCTCCTCTGATCGTCATGCACGGAAGTACGGCCATTTTTAAACTCGCGACACCACTTGTACACACTCGTACGATTCATAGCTTCATCACCGTAAACAGTTTTCACTTCATTATAAATCTCAACTGGAGCTTTTCCCTTCACAACGAGGTAGCGAATGACGGCGCGAATTTCGCACTTGGCGGGAGATTTTATCGACATTTTTCGCGAGAGATGCTCCTGCGTCGAGAGTTTTCGACACACTAACCTCGGATTGGTCTCGTTTTGAAGGGAAGGGGTTAGGCTACACGGCAGTGTTGCCAACATGTAGAAATAATATTCCCTACAGCTGCGAGAGTACCAGTACACTTACTTTCTGGACGTGCCTCGTATCATATGTAAAATGTATCAATCAATGAAACACAAGTAATGTAAAAACTAAAAACATCAGTTTATCCGTTTAGCCAGACAATCGGGTTATTAGGTTTTACAAAAATACAAAACTTACAAATTTATTAAAAGAATATTTTTTTTCAATCATTCCTTGGTGCTGTAGCCCTTGCTTGATAAAAGAAGTTATTTTGCATACATAATGGTTGAAAAACTATACATGATACTTTCGACAAAAAACAAAATATAAAATATCATTCTGTAACTACTTTTTAACATTACTCGGATTCATTAAATAATGCATAAAATGTTTGGTTTAAAATATCAAATACTTATCTAAAAATCATGTTTATATTTTTAACTGTATTATACAAACCCATGCTTTTATAAACTGCCTTATTAATTTTTACTTAATTTTTTAATGCATGACGCGTATTGACAATATTTTTTATTGTGTTAAATATGAAAATAGTATTGAAATATAAAATTTTTAATTTTATACACTATTGAACAATCCAGGTTATGAAACAATGTATATGCGTCACATAAGTATCGATTATCACCGAGGTAAGTTGAATAATTTACTGTTTAAGTACCATAATATAGTTAAAGTTTACTATATCATTTTGAGATTAAAATTTTTTCATAGTAGGTAAAAGGTACCTCGGTATAAAATATATAAACCTAAAACATTTAAATCCAATCAATTGATGAGGAGTATTACCGTGATTTTAACCGAATGAATCTTTAATCTTCATTTGAAGAAGAACCAGGTAGTGCTTAAATTTTTGGTATTGGATTCTTATTATAGCTTTTACTGTTATTATAAGAATCCATCAAAATCGAGGTTCATTGAACTTTGGTCTTTGCTTAACGGACGGCCGTAGGCCTGTGGTCTCACATCATGCGTGTGCCCAGATAGAGGAAGATGCAGTGATTTATTTTGATTGATTGGCAGATTTTCAAATTTAAGGTAAGTGGGGCGGACGTGTATATGTGTTGTCTCGCTCTCGGTCGTCGTATTCAGCCGGAGTGTTGAGAAGTGTCCTCTTAGATGAAAATCCTAATTGTTATTTTTATTTTACACTATTACCATTATTGTTGACAGATGCACCATAGTGCTAATTGACCACGAATAATATTTTAAAATCAACAGCAATGATCATAAGTATAAAACTTAATTCGCGAATCCAATTGCGTGGGTAATTGTTTTTGAAATGCGCCTTCTAGTGGCTTCATTCTCGAATTTGATCTGTTCGCACTTTTTTTCCACAGAGTGCGATACTGCAATAATTAATCGTGAGCGGTATAGATTATGTTTAGAGTTCGCTACGCTAGATAGCATCTCTAATATGGTTTGGGGTCTTGTGTCGTTACAATCTTAATAGTTATTTGGAGAATATCCTTCCACAATTTCTCATATGATAAAGAGCAAATTCAATACTCAGGGATTTGGAAGACATTACTGGCACGTTTGGTGTTATAAACAATTGACTATTTAATTCCCCATTTATTTTCATACATGCTGAACAGCAACCCGTGCGAAATCTTATTCCAAAAGAGTTTTGAAGTTATATAAAGCACATCCTTAACTAAAAAGTTAAGTTTCAATAGAATAGCATTATTTCTATAAAATCTTTAGTACTTGCTGCCCTAAAAAGTAATAATTAAGAAAAAAAATTGCATAAATAAAAGAATATAAGCAGCATTCCACATTAAATAATCTTAAGTTAAACTTGCTTATAGAATGCAATTAACTTTTTTTTTCTTTATACCATTTTTTTCATATTTAATAATTTTTAGGGTAGTAAAATTCCCAAATAAAAGCGTTCTATTAAAAAAAACAGTGCTTTAACTTACATTTGTTTTTGTTTCAGGTACGATGGTGTCGCCAATACCGTATTGTGATGAATTATTGTCACAGCAGGTCAGTATTATTGCGAATGCATTAGAGAACAATATAATTATTATTTCATTTACTTTCAACGGTTCCTCTTACCTAAATTATTATAAAAATGATTATTAACAAGATAATCGACTTGTTTGTCTATCGTATAACAATAACGATCACGATACTAATAACGACAACAACAATAATATTGTGGTACAAAATATATTTAAAGCATAAAATATTTGAAATTCTTTCTTTACACTTAAACTATCATTTATGTTTTTCTATGTCATAACATTGGTAAATTTAGTAAAATATTATAATATTTACTCGCTTATAATATGTACTTGAAGAAATTCATTTTATCAAAATTTATATTAAAACATAACATGCTTTAATGTTATTATTGGCGATTCTGTGTAACACATTATTATGACTGAAAGGTTTAAAAAAAAAAAAAAAAAAAAAACCCGTGTCGTACCATAGAAATAGTATAAAAACTCGATATAGGTATGTCAAATATAAACTAAATTACAGTCTAAAATATGGAATTTTTCAGGTTAAATCGAAAGACCAGTAGAAGTCACTATATAGACAATTGTGAACATTCGTTAAATTATTGCAAAGTGCTGTACGGGATTTACTATAAAACTTTAATCTTTTTAAAATTAGTAATGTTTAAGTATATAATCGATGCTCGAGTAACTGTTTTGATTATAATAAAAAATCGCACGTTATGAATTTATAATATTACATTATACACTGTAAATAATTCTCAACTACGATTTTAATTGTATTTTAACTTTTCATAAAGAAATATTCCACATTTTATGCTATGTTTGTACTCATATTGTGTATAAAAAAACATCTAAAATCATAATCAGTATAATAGAGTGCGTAATTTGTTATGTAAGTTTTTATTACTAACCAATTAAAATGAAACGTTTTATCATTATAGTTGTTCAAAATTAAAACTATTTGTATTTTTTCTATTTAAACGCTAACTGCCAGTGTTATGATGTTCTCTTAACAATGATATTATTTTAGTAATCGTATTAAATATTCAGTTACCAAAGCCAAAGTGTCATTTCGGGTGTTTCGGGAATGAAACTCACAAAACATACAACTGCTCTATAGATATAAGCACATCAGAAGCACGTCAACGATTTTTCTCATATAAAGACAATTTAATAATCATAATAAGCTTTTTACTCAAGAAGGTACCGATTTCCTAGCACTCAAAGTGCCCGCAAATTTTATACATCAAACAATTTTTTTATTAATTTTGAAATGGTTGTCTCATATCAAATATGGTAAAAAAAAATTTTAGTTAATGTTTAATATATTTGAACCGTACCAATAAAGGATAAAAGTTTTTTTGTTAAAACGAAAAAAATCAAAACCATGTATGAATGTTTAAAATAAATAGGAAAATATAGTCATAATTGTTCAACAGAAAGTAAGACAATATTTTCTAGAGCTTTGGTCAGTCACCAAAATAGAACATTAAATACATTACAAAAATTAATTCTATTCGAATATTTTTCTACGATCTATAAGGATAATAGTAAATAATACGAAAAAAAATTTAGATCAAACTGTTTAAATACCTAACTTAATCATATTTCCATGTAAATATTAAGTAAACAGTATTAATTATGACATTAATACGAAAATTATATTGAATCGATCATTGGGCGCCGTTAAACAGCAAACGGCAAATATAACATTTCCTTTTTTAACATAGAAATTTAAACTTACAATTTAATAAGTATGTTATATTTATACCTATTATATGATACAAATTTGTTTATATGTATATACATTATATAAATATAGAGATTTCTTATTTAAGAAATAATATAAAAGCTTTGAACCTAACGTTTTTCTTAACATAAACAAAAATTGTGTTTTTTCTTCAAAATTTAGTTATTTTATAATTTTTATTCTTTTATTTCTGGCTGTTACTTCGCCGAAACCGGTAAAATTTGATAAAACGATCACATCATATAAGTGTTAAACTGTTAAAACAAACCTATTGCGTTACACTAAATTGTGTTTATTTATTTTCGTGATTACGCGACAGTATTTTTGACTCCGTTATGAAACGTGTGTTGTCAACAAGCTCGCTTCAGAAATTATATTCATTTATTGACTCTACATTAGTAGCGCTAAGAAGTATTTTGCATATTTCAGTTCTACAAGTATATGTAGTAGAATATCATAAGAATCTTTGCAGTTTTTTTCTTAATTGTGTTTATAATATTTTTACAATCGTAATATATTTCTCCAAGTATGTAAGACTATATTATATTGTATTCGTCAATGTATAAAACTTTTGTAAATATTTTGGTTAGGTTAGGTTATACTATTCTAATGGATCAAAAATGATTGATTGTATAGGTAATATTGATGTTTTATTTTTTTATCCAAAGTATGATACACATACAATAACCAAAGTAACAAAATATTGGAGTTCATTCAAGATGACCCTCATTCAAATTTGTCAATTTAACGAGTCTAGACCCTGCAAAAATCATCAAATTATACATATGAATTTGAACGAATTTAGGTAATGAACTGAGGTACATATTTTTTCAAAAAAAACAAAATAATTTCCTTCCTTAACAAAAAACTGCGTAGGTGTCAAATGAGATACTAGAGACTAAGTTGAGTTCGAGATGAAAATGAAATGATTAAATAGTTTTGAAGTCTCAAACTTTAATTTTAATTACTAGTGTCCCTTATTAACTTCCTTCTAAATGCCACTTTACTATGGATGATGTACAACTTGCACTTAACTCATTCAAAACCGTTAACTCTAATGGACCTGACGGGATTTTATTTATAAATTATAATAATTTAACTATTCTAACGGGATTCATTATAAATTATAATAATATTATTAACATTTGTAATTTTTTTTATTAATCATTTAAAACTTTATTAAAATAAAATATTTTTGAAACTGAAATTTAGTGAATAATTTGTTTTTTATCACTAAAACAATAAGAATGAGAATATGTTCACGGTGAATATTATCTGCAATTATAATATTAATGCACGGTTTTCACATCACAAAAATTAATATTTCCGCGTATTATCAGCAAATTGTCTGTAATATTTCAGTATTGTTACTGCTGAAGAACCAGATACATTTCACATACGTACGTAAAATATTACGTATTGCGTATAATTTGTTTATTCAAGTGATCAATTTTCGAGATCTTTTTTTTTAATTTGCTAAAAAAGTCAATATTACATATAGAATGAATCATCTAGCTCATATTATAATATATTCCCTTGATATATAAGTATATAACTTAAGTAGTTTTGAGAATATTTTGCGTTTTTCATTCCAACTTACATTGCAAATATTATAAATTTCTTCCGAATTTTTTCTTTTAAATTTTTTGATTCATAATTTTATCTATATAAACATATATACAATCTTATATTTTTATTTCCGAGTATAAGACAACAATGGGTCCGTTATTTTATAAAGCTTTCGTGAATTTGTTTGTAGCATACTTATCACTCAAATGTACTTCAGCCGATGGTGATTGAATTTTTAGTTTATTACATTTCGTGTTAATACATTACGATCTAAAATCCTCTTATTCTATGTTACCTTATTTTATTGTAAAATGTTTGAATTTTCAAAGAAATCACACTCAGTGAAAATTTTAAATTAAAGCAATCAAATTATGACATTATAATGTTTTTCTTTAATGTATAAGCTTTAAGCTGAAGTATTGGTGATAATAAAAAAAAAGTAATACTGCCATTGCTGTGTGTTCTAATGCGTACCCACCTAATATCTTTGCATATCACACTTAAATTGTTATTCAGATAAAAAAAAATTAAAAATTAAAAATTAAAATTTTTAATTTTTTTTTTTTTTAATTTCTAATTTGTAAAATTATATATATATATATTTATAATTTAATATATATATATATATTTATACAATTATATATATATATATTAAATTGTATAAATAATAAATCGTATTATATTTTAGAGACTAGACGTCAAATGGCAGAATGTTTAGGTATTTTGAATTTTTAATTATTTACGATGTTCCTACTTGACAACTTTTACAATAATTATTTTAATAGGTATTTTTAACATTATTAGTTTATATTAATTGGTGTTTATAAGTCATGCAGATTGAACGAACAAATATTGATAAATTTAACATCTTGCAGCTTCCATTTAGTATTATATCGAATACAACATATAGTAACGATTTGTTTTTTCTTTTTTAATTAAAAAATAAAATATAAATGTTTTTATTTGAGTGAACATACTACCTGATTTTTACTTTTCTCTTCTGAAAATGAAAAAAAAAACGATTCAAAGTGTGAAATGTAAGTTTTTTGATAGGTACCGAATTATAATACTTATTATCTGAAATTTTGAACCTACTTTATTGAAATTAACAAAATATTGTTGCCGATTTGTGATATTACAAATTTAATTATGTCATTTAATAAGTTAAATTACTCTAGTCACAGCAGAGACCGTCATACCTATTGACATAAAAGTTTGCTAGCCCAGCGTGGGAGAAAAACCAGAATCAATAGTAAATGTCTTTCGAATTAGGCCTTTTACCATAAGGCAGTTTGAACAAGAATACATTGAATGAATACCGTTAATATTGAGACGATTATTCGTCGTTTTTGGTTTCTACTTTGAAAATCGGAATAACAAATTTAGTAAAAAATAAATTTAACAGCCAGAATCGAACATTTGTCGAAGCGTACGTAGCTGACATTTTGTCAAACGAATTGTATGATTTTGAAGAATAATATTTAAACCGTGTTTACATTATACACATTTCTTTATATTTATATCTTTATAGAAAATATACGTACTGCTTTTAGATGTAAGTTTTTCAATTGTATAGAGTATAGACTATAATTTAGTATATTTCATATGATTATATTTTGTTTAGTTTTCTCCTCATATATTATGTATAATATTATACACAATGTATATGATAAAACAACATATTTTTATAATTAAAATTTTAAACCATTGTCAATAATGTTTGACTAAAGCAAATGAAAAAATATTTGTTTAATATTATAGGCCACTTGGTTGAACAATTCAATGAAAGTAACTATGAGAGTGAGTTATTGAAATATACGTAAATAACATAATGTATAATTCCCTATTTTCAATAGACAAACTCAAATACTTAATTTTAAATGTACTAACTACTAGATGTAATAGGCCCGACTGCATTACAATGTGCCAGCAATGCAATTGAACATCTTAGTGAGTATATATCACAAATATACTTAATGAATATCAAACTACTTTGTATTAAAATTCCTTTCAGTGCAAACGTATCTTCAATCAAATTGTTACTTAAATTATTTGATTAGTTAGCAGAATATTATAAAAAATATTTAATATATTGTTCCTGAAATTGCGTCATAAATTATTGCCACAAAGTAATGTAGTAGTTATTGAGAATGATGGTTATGGTTAATGTAGCTTTAGGTACCAACAAAAAGATAGCAAACACAATATAAAAGTCCGTAGTGAATAGTTTGTTTATTATACAATATTATTAATAAACTCCAATAATTATCTTTATAATTATAGATCACTGTATCACATATTATCACTATATTATTATAGGAAAATGTCGATTCTGAGCGAAGCTCAGTTTACGCTAAAAATATTTTATAGTCATAACAATTGTCAAAATATATACAAATTATAGAAAAAACGATATGATTCAACATTTTTGTATGATTTAATACTAACTATAATACATGGAAACTCGAGTCCAACGACCAAATTTTTTTTTAAATTTTTAATTTAAAAGATATATTACAATTATTTTAAACCTAGTACAAAAAAGCCGGGATCAGTCTAGGTCGCGTGGGTAGTTTGACGGAGTAGTGACTACGCTTTGAATGGGTCACTAGTTTGAAAATTGTAGTTGTTTAACGTACTGTTTTATATCTGAAAGCAAAAATAAAACATTACCTCTAAAAAAGCAATTCTGATATATTTAATATCTAGTATACGTCCTGTTAAAAACTAAATTCAACAATAAAATGATCATAAAACTACTAAAGTCGTATTCAAGTTACCAAAAAATATTAATTTAAACAACGTGTAAGTATTTTAATTATTAATGGTCTACTAATAACAATAGTATCGGTTTCAATTCGATCGGACAAATACTCGCCTCACCAGCGTGCTTTTTAGTATAAATGTATGGGTTTTCGGATTATTACTTGCAAAATGTGTAAAATGCATTCCAAATTTGTTTGGAATAAGATATAATTTAAAACCAAAAACTAAATTTTTATTCAAAGTTAAGATCAGAGCACTCTTTCTACAAGAAAACGTCATCCCAAACCTATAAATTTCAAATGTTTGCAGTAAATTTCTTAATTTGTTTTTGGTTTTTGGGGTATAACTCAAAAAGTAAGTAAAGTTTCTAAAAAATCTTTAACCCAAGTACCACAAGAGTCCTTATACCTATCAGAAGAGTTACTGACTTTAAAAATATGAGCATTCTTTCTTCCCAAAAAGTTGCATAACGAAAAAAAAACATCATTGTAAAAACCATACATTACTTGCTAACGCTCAGAATCTAAAAAATAAAATCTAACAGGTAATTTTATGCTCTGTTTGTAGAACAACATAAAAATACAGAAAAATCTTAAACTTGTACAAACTAACAAAATTAATGTTAACTCACATTAGTTGGACAATTTTCTGAGGAGCTACGAAGATTCATGTAACAACATGTTCAGTTATGCGTATTTGTGTTGTATTAACAGGATTACGATAATATTTTTGTACACTTTTGAATACTGAGCAAATTTTTTTTCCATTATATCACATTTTTAATTATAAAAATTAAAAACCATGATGATTACAAAATGTATATGACGGTAAAAATCTTGGATATACCCAAAATTATGTTAATTTTTCAATTTCCAACGATAAAAAAAAAACATATAAAATATAGATTTTCCAAATTTTTTTATAGCAGAAGGACCTATATATTATTATGTTGTCAATCTCATATGAAATTTCCAA
>CM029363.1:14322432-14417937 GCA_017140985.1 Hormaphis cornu | reverse complement strand
ATCTTTTTCTAAATTATTAAGTTTTTCAGTTGAACTAAAACAAAAATGTGGTGGTCGGGTGAGAAGCTCGATATCGTGTAGAAAATTTTTTTGATGTGTTTCCCGTGATTGAAGTGACGAAAAATGTGAGGCTTATCATATTTAATTGCTTAGTTTCCCTTTTAGATTCTGAGCGCAGCGAAAATTTTACCATATTATTTTACAATGACGTTTTTTTTTTTCTGCCAACAAATTTTTCGGTAGAATAAATGCTTATACTTTTAAAGTCAGTACCTCTTTTGATAGGTGTATGGACTCCATTGATACTTTGTTTGAAAATTTTTTTTTAAATTTTTTCTACTTTTTGAGTTATAACGTAAAAGCAAAAAAAAAAAAGGAATTTTAGAGAATTTTACGGCGGAAAATATGATATTTCAAGTTTTATGAAGAAGTTTTTTTTTAAAGGAATTTTCCAATTTTAAAATAGTATTATTCCTGATAGGTTTACCTACTGCGGTGATATGTTAGTCCTAGAATTTTTTAAATTCAGCTTACTTTTTAAATAATACCCCGAAAGCAAAAATAAATCAAAAATTAGAAAATTTTAGGATTGTGATGACGTTTTCGTGTAAAAATAGTGCTCCGATCTTAACTTTTAATTCTACAAAAAGTTGAGTTTTTGACTTTAATTTATATCTTATACGAAATAAACTTTTGAATTTTACAATTTTTTCAATTAACAAACCGAAAACACACGAATGTATATTAAAAAGCTCGCTGGTGTGGCGAGCATTTATCTGATCGAATTGAAATCGATACCACTATTATCGACCATTACGTATTAAAATTTTCACCCTATTTAAATAAATATTTTTTTTAAACGTAGATACGACTTTCGGAGTTTTATGACTATTTTCATTGTTAAATTTAATTTTTACATGGACGTATACTATAGATAAATGAGCTCGCTCCGAATCGTATTTTTCAAGACAATGATTTGTCATTGCTTTCAGATATTAAATACCTAGTACGTTTGAACCACAATTTCCAAATCAATGACCCACCCAAAATGTAGTTAATACTTCGTCAATCTACCCACGGGACTTAGACTGATTCCGATTTTTTTATTTACAAACACAACATCTGTCTCCTCTATTTCGAAACTCCACCTCTTTTTACTTTGGTCTCTTGGCATCAAAAAATACTACAATAATTCAGAAATCGCTTATTCATTATCATTTCTTCTGCCGGACTATACATATAAATATTTTTGGCTTTGCTATACAATTTTGGTAAATACTATTTAAGTTTACTATTGAATTGTTTACACAAACTGATATATTCAATTTCAATCGTATCATTTTTAAATTATTTAATAGCAGTTGCTCCAGGATAATGGCTCTTAATAAAATTGATTTGTCTACATGTTTTGTGTGCTTTTCGCAACTACTTATCTTTTTAGCCATGTACGTTGCCAGAAACGCAAAATTCATTACACACAAGTACGACAAATATAATTAAGAACAACGAATTAAACCATTAGTAATTTGGATTACCTAGCATCCAAACTTTTTGGCTGTCTTAAAATTTTGTTCGGAAATTTTTTGAGATAACATTTTTTATTTTTGTATTGCAACGTCTAAATTTTCTTTTGATAAATGTATACAATGTATAATTACAACATATAACAAAATATACAACAAAATTACTTAACGTTAACATCCAAACATTAACAATAAACATTCATATGGCATCCTAGGGAAGCCAAAAATACTTAAATTAGTTTGAAACAAGCAAAAGCCATGTCGTTGCCTCCTCTAGGGTCTACCGGTGACAACAATATAAAAAACTATGTAAACATTAGCAAAAATAATTATTTTGCTTAACTTTTATTTAATAAATATTTCAAAACTACTTAATAGATTGTTAAATTAATTATAGAACTTGAATATTTTACTGATAAACCAAGTAAGTGTGTCCATACTAATGATGTATAGTAAACGGTGTAGGTACATTAGTATTAATAAATAAAAATTTAACTGTGCTCAACGTTTGTTGACAATAAATCAAAAGGCTTTCTTAGAAAATCCAGCTAATTGATATCTATAAATAAAATACCCTGTTAATTACATTTTTAAGATTATAGTTTTATCATCGATTGTATAATATAGAAAAGGCGGATTCATGATCGATTTTAATAGAAGCTAATTTTTCCGTGTCTTCAAATATTGTTTCATATTATTTATCTGAATTATTTTTTAGAATATCTATACGACTACTATATACTTATGGCGAATAAATTGAATTTAAGTATGTAATATATTATAATGAAAAAAATGCATTGTAAATAGAAAAATAAATTGAATATACTTTGTTGCATAAAAGGTAAAAATTTCTGTTAAAACTGTCATATATTCAATATTATAATATAAATCTATTTAAACGTATTAGACAATAATAAAAAGATACAATTTATTTTTAAAAATATTTTCTTTGTTTTATTATTTAACCTCTATGGTTAGCACACAAACTTAAAAAAATAGATTATTTTTTTTAAAAATAATGTTCACATATTTTGTTATTCTGCTTTAATGGTAAAATTTGAATATTATTAAAAACCAGAAGACATTTTTATTTACAGACAATGTAAAAATAAAATTTGTAATATGTGTGTACTGTGTAGTAAAACTAAGCAATAATCCAAAATCCAAATCTTCTGAATAATTATATAGATCGTATAAGAAAACCTGCTGAATTTTGCACACAGAGAAGTATGTGTGCTTTAAAATGTATAATAGATATTACTTTGAATTCGTTGAATAAAAAAATTACAATAATAATTTCAAAAGTTTTTAAACGTTATGTTAACCCCATTATAAAAACCCCATTTTCGTAATTTTTATTTTTAAATTTTAATAATTCTAATTTAAAATTAAAAATTATCTTTATTTCTATTTTAGTCATAAGTTTGTATAACACCGAAAACCCATTCAATAAGACAGGTAATTGTAATTTTTTTTTTATATTAGCTTATTAGATTCTGAGTTTAGCCCCAAAACTACAACTTTTGCATGAAGGTTAAAATTTATCATCTTCTTCTTCTTTTTCTTCTTCAGCATAACGATCCATGAAGAACCTGAGCTGCCGCACGCAATCCTCTCCACCTTTTCCTGTTGATTGATAATTCAGCAGCTGCATTCACATCCACCAACTGAATGTCCTTCACATGCATCCTTCCTATTTTTTCGCGGTCCACCAAGGGTAAATTTTACTGTATCGTTTCAGTTGTGACCTTTTATAATATATCATATTCAGCTTTCCAAACGTGTCCAAGCCACTTATTCTTTTAGTTCTTTTATATGTTGTTAGTTAAGTTGTTTTTCCATACAATTGGTACGAATTTACATTTTTCCGTCTCTCGAATGTTCCTAGATCGATACTGTACACTGAGCCAAAAATATTTATCAGAATTTTTCTTTAAAATATTACCATTTTTTTGTGATCACCTCCACCATCATAGACCAAATCACACACACGTAAGCGACTATTATTTTTTGATAGCTACTGTAAAGCAGTTTTTTCGATCTTCTGGACAACAATTTAGATTTTAGAAACTTTTGGATGCTAAGATTACATCAATTTCTTTTTACTATTTGTTTAACTACTTGTATTTTCTGATGAATATCATTTTTACTGTTTATATTTACACCCAGAAAATGTATTATAATAATGTAAATAGTTTTTATATTTTAACATAATAAGACATATTATTTTATTGCGATTATTTTTTTCTCATCACCTAAAGAATTGCTCCAATCTATGTCCTTAGACCTTTATTTCTGTAACCCAACCTATATCTTTGGTGCATTATACCGTCAAAATGGTTTTATTTTGCAAACGTTATGCCATCTAAATATTAAACAAATCTTAGAAACATTGTACAAAGTATGGCAAACAAAATGTTGAAAAACTTGGTTTCGTTATTTATGTTTACAACTACTAAATAAATTATTGACAGTATATTTTGATTTTTATAATTGTTATTTTACCAGTATTTTCATAAGGATAGGATACAGATATGATACACATTTGAAAAAAATTCAATCATTTTTGAGTTACATAATAATAATATATATATATATATATATATATATATGATAATAGATAATTATAATTTTTGTCCAACAAAATTTTAATATTTAGAAACACTTTTGATGGTTAGAGAAAAAGAATAAGATGGTTTGAGACATAAAGTTTGAACTTTGATGATTGACTAAAATATTTTGAAAATCGTTGTTTGCTATATTTATTACCCTATACAATTTCCACTTGAAAAAAAAATTTAATTCAATTTATTCCTGTTATTATATTCATAATCTAATATATAAGCAGTTTAGATACAACCATGTTTATAATTATACATTTCACATATTAACATCTAGCTTGTTTAGGTAAGTTACACTGATAAAACTATTTTTGGAAAAGTAAAAACCGATAAATTAGAAAAATACAAAGTCTCAACATAGTATTTAATATTTCAAGTTTGTAAAAAACTTACAAACACATCATTCAATCCTAAACTGCATAACTCTTTGTGGCCAATAAAATAAAAAGAAACCAATAAAAATAGTTCGTTCTGTGTAAAACTTTCTAAGGATTTAAAAAAATTATTGTTTAAAACGATATTATTTTAACACATCAATTATTAAAAATTACAGGAAATCAAAACACAATCATTCAACAAATTGTTCTCAAAAATTTCATAGATTTCAGTTTCTGACAAACGTTTATCAATCTCGTAGAAAGTAGTTGTGAGTGACTGGTTGGATATTTGGATTTTACAAAGATGTGCGATGTAGGTATTTATTTATTTTTGTTTTTGTCCCACGTGGTATATATTAGCACCTAAAGATTTTTGGTAGCCTAACTTATTTCCGTAAGGCATAACTTCTTTGAGAAAAATAACTAGTTTAACTCACCAGAATGGTAAATTCTTAGATTCGGAATGATTTTATAATATTTTGTATAAAACCTCATACTTTTAGAATCCATTTCTTACGCGTCTCATAACAACAATTATGAGATGTTTTGCATGCCTTAATGTATTGTACGTATAATTTGGTAGTAATTCAACTGCGTGAAGAAGATAAAGTATAAAGAATTGTAATATTATATTTTTGTAAAAAAAAGTGGACATAGGTAATAATATCATATTCATAAATGATCAATGATCAGTAATGCAGTTTAGAGTTAATATGATTAGAATGGATAGTAGCGATAAATTAAATAAAGAAAATACTTTAGGTTTATTATTATGAGTGATTGAAAGACCGCGAAAAATGTTTTATCCAATAGTATTTTTGAAAAATATAAATAACTTTTAATTAAAAAGTCAAAACGATGATCAGTGAATACATTCAATAATAAATTTAAATAATTACAAAACAGAACAATTGTCAAAGTTTGGTAAGTTAAACAAAACTAAACAATTAATTTAGGTCATAAATAAAATGTGATTTCCCCTTAAATGTAAACCTTTACTCTTAAAATATTTTTTCGTTTCAGATGAATACCCTAATATTCCTGATGAAGCACTAAGGAATCATAGGACTGGCCCTAGGTTATATACTTTTTTTCCTCGCTACTTGATACTTATCAAGATCATTTATTGCTTTTAGTTATATAGTTATATAGATATAGCTACGTCGTACTATACTTATGTACGATTGTACTAATTAATAAAAATTAATATTGTAAAAATCAAAACCATACATTTTAATAAAACGTTATACTCGTATTATATGTCTTAAAACCTGGTTTCGTTTCACTCTCTGCCCTTAATTGATTTATAATATTTAACGGTATTTCTATCGCAGGAATTACGAAGAATTCAGCACGCATAGTTCTTCAAGAGGTAAATAATTACAAAAAATTAATCAGTAATCTGTCATATAAGCCTTAATGGTTTTTGGTATAAATTTTTGGTAACTGTTTTGAAAAATTATACATTATTTATTGAAATGTAAAGATTGGAACACTAGTTAGAACCAAGTAAAAAAAAAAAATTAAATACCATCGTTGTAAAATCAATATATTCTTTGATTTATTCGGAATTAAAAATATATAGAAAGTAGTTACTGATGATCGAATTTTAATGGTATGCAGTTTTTTTTTTCAAAGAAAAATTCGTTTTTGTATGTAATTTATAAAGTGACGATTGTTGATAAACAGTCATACTATTTCCACATGGTTGAATCCCAAATTTCAGTGTTATAATTTTTGGGATTTGTATATTTTTGTAATTTTAATACTATTAAATAATTATTTATTTAATATTACTCGTAGGTTACGACACACAGAAGAAGCTATGAAGGGTTTTACTCTAATGATTTTTGTAAACGTAAACAATGAGATCACATTTTTATGGAAAACTATTTAAAAATATTAAGCATGGTAAAATGCAGGACTAATCAGTTGAATAATACCAACGGTTACCCTTTAATGAATTTTCGTTTTACAGTTGAACCATTTGAATATAGATTTGAAAATGCATTATATATATTCCGTAAGTTTACATGAATAGAATTATTTAGAACAGTAAAATCTTCATTATACAAATACGTATAGCTGTTTTATTAAGAGCAAAATTTTTTCGTACATCAATAATAACATTTTCGAATATTAATAATGAGTAAGGTAGGTATAACATGCTCAAAATAGTGTAATTAATAAATTATCCTATGTCAAAATAATAATTTTCAATTTCGTGTTTATTCTTTGTTTTCTTGTAAAATATATTTTTAATCGGAAATTCATTTAAAACACGTTAAATTAAGTACGCAAACGTGCTCTAGGGTGTCCGTTAATTTACAAATGTTTTCGGTCTAACTTAGTAAGCCCCTAAATGATTTCCTTTTTACAAAGGAATACTTGTCTTAAAATTTGGTGATGATAACTTGCCTCTTTCCCGTGCCACCAAAGGGTTGAAAATTGACCAAAGAGGGTAGTTTTAATATTTTTCGAGTTTAATTCAAAAACTATGTCACATATCCTAAAAATTAACAGAATCTTAATTGTAGATATTATTATTGTCTTTAAAAACTATTATAAAACAAATTTTTATAAAATATCTATTATTTTCCAAGAAAAATAATGAAATGTAGCATTTTACATTTATTTGACAAAATTAAATTTTTTGGGGTTCTTAAATATACTTAACCAACGGTTGAAGGGTATGAAACAATATTTTGAATAAAAATTTTATACTTTTGAATTTTCTAAAAAAAAGGTATTTGGTAAAAAAATGCATCAAAAAGACTGTTTTAATTTTACACTTGGTTTTATGTTAAAGCGGAACAAATATTTGCGGCCGTGAATATAAATTTCATTATGAAAGCAAATTTCAACATGTTACGACAGGTCGCTACAAAAACAAAAATTGAAAACGCTCAAACAAAATATCGTTGTATATCATTATATTATTGGTACAGTATTCAAGTGTTCAAATTTTCAAAATGTACAAAAAAGTATTGATTACACTGTGTTATACTTTGGTTACAAAAATAAAGACTATTGCACATATCACACTTACATTATTGTAACAACTGAGCAAAAGATTATTCGACTGAAATGATATTTGTATGAGACATTTAAATCAATTTTCTTTATATATGCGTGTACAGTTATTGAAATTTTTCGGCGATTTTTAGTCTTATTTTAAAAATAAAACCGTTGAAATTTGATATTTTTATAGAGTTTTTTCGGTAAAAGCTTTAAAATAATTTTCTTACGCTGATCAAATCAAAAACTTAAAATAATTTCAACTCTTTTAATAAATTTTAACCACAATAGTTGCTAATTATATCGTAAAATATATTAAGGTAATTTCACTAACAAATATTAGACACAAATAATACACATTTCTAACTACACATTCAACAGCAAAATTGTATTTAGTTAGAAATTTCCCATTTTTCAATAATTTTTCTTAAAAACTAAATGTACGAAATAATAACGTACTTAATAGTCATAACGTCCAAAAAAAAATTATAATGCTGTGTTGAACTTTCAATTTGCTTTACAATGTGATTTCATTTTCTAGGAGACGTAGACTTTGATTATTTAAGTAAGTTGCTATTTAAGTTTTCAATAATTATCTGTTAGTCATGAATAAAAGAAGCACTTAAACAATAAAATATTATCAATTAGTTTATAAATTGGTGAACAACTGTCCATAGATCAACAAATGAAGACTAGATAGTGTACAACATAATATTGGAATATCCGAATCATAAAGGTTTCGACCATAGTGGCTATGCATGTTTTGACCACGACTGTGTAACCATCTTAATACCAAAAACAAATTTGTATAAAACTAATCATAAAAATCCATTTCTAATATTGTCTACTTGAGCGTACATTATTAATAACTATAAGTTTATCTGGATGGAGTGTTCGTTTTAAAAAAATATACATAACTGAAAGAATTTATGATACCTATAAATAGTTGATCAGAATCGTAATTTGTAGAATAAAAGAGTATGTATCTTAACAAATTATTTTCTTATTCAATTAAAGTAGAAATTTTATACTTGCATTGCGTGGAGTATAATGTATTTATACTGTGAAGTAATCGAATACAACAATTGTCGTATACATTTATAATTTAATTTGTATCGTCCAAGTCCAAATTTTTGAATAGCAGCCCCTTTTTATCTTTCGGGACGTTTGAAACTCATGACTCTTTTACAATAGTAATATATCGAACTTTTTAATGAGCTTCAAAACATAAAAATGGTTATTAAATAAGAAATACACAAATTATTGTTCTAGGTTATGTTGGAGCGTATCAGCGACACATAAGATTGAATATATGTAAAGGTACACATCATGCTATATTATTTTGTTGTATCATTTATGTATTTTGTTTTTTTATAAATTATAAATATTATTACTTTTTTTTATGAATATAAAAATATACTGTTGCTTCCTGAGCCCAATATGTAAGCCTGTTTTCATTATAGTGACTTTGGAAAAATTAAATCTATAGTGAATAACATAAAATCTCCGTACAAATATTATATGTAACGTAATAAACAGAAAAATAATGCTACAATAAAACAATAGCTGTACCTAAATATAAGACAATCTTGATAATTATTACTTACCTATTGACCAGTTGAAAAAAAATTTGTGAAAACGCATGGTAAAAGTTTTCATTTCATCAGCATTCATATCGTAAACAGTTCAATGCTTAAATGTTCCAATATCATTTTTTTTTTTCACAAACAAAATTAATCACGTAGTTTACTTATAGATTTAAAAAGGGTGTATGTTAGAGTTATAAGGAAAAAGTGGGCTTAAATGAAAAAAACAAGTTTTAAGTATACTTGACAATACGAACCTATTGTATAAAATTCAAGAACTAGTAACTAGAAAAAGAGTAACAGAATAACAGATATAAAAATTTCAGAGCTGTTGGTATCTCCTGGTATTTCCTATAATCCGTCATTTATTTTCTGTAAAAATAGATAAATTTTTAAAGAATAAAAAAACTAGATTTATGATGCTTGCATGAGTTTCGGAAGGAAAAAATCTAGAAGAAGTTAAAATACGCAAGAGTAGTAGAAATTAACTCTCAAAAGAAAATAATTAAAGAAATGAAAAACAAATAAATGATAATTGTGACAATATGAAGGAATTGCTGATATGCGTGTAACCAATCATTGTAATCGTTGTATTGAATATCAATACAATGCCCCCATAATAGAGCTGGCACTTGGCAGAAAAGCAACGGAGAAAATTAACTCGATTTATACAATATTACGAGTACATAGGTATATTCACAGTTTTTAAAATAAATAATTAAATAAATACCGTCTTAACTAATTGATTTCAGGTACATTGGAAGAACCTATTACTTATTGTAGCCGTATATTTGTAACAAATTAGAGTGATGTGTCAACTTAATCAACAATTAATTTTTTTGTTGAAATTATTGAACTTTAAGTAGGTTTTATTAAATTTATTTATAAAATTTATTATTTTTCGTTCTCAATACAACACTTTTTTCTTTAAGGTTGGACTATTTCATATTTTATATTATATTAATATCTTAATTGTTTTAACCTAACGTATTCCACAGTGTATAATCATTTATTTTGTGTCATTGTAAATATAAAATTTTAAAATCTTAACTCATATCAAACTAACGACGTTTGTAATTGTTATTTTTTATCAATTAAAATATAATATTTTAGATATTAAAATTCAATACGTTAATATCATTTTATTGTAGACCCACCCAAACAAAAGCAATACTCTTAAACGTTGTTTAAAATGTTATCAAAAACAGCGGTGTATAGTTGTCTCATACGACAATTATTATTCTAGTTCTATATCAACAAAAGAAAACTAATATTTTATTGTTGATACTGCGGATGTCAAATATAATTGTTTATGAATAATAAATCGAACAAAGTTAAATAATTGTTTTTTTTTTTTTTATTGGTTCGAATATTCGACAGCATGTGCCATTTACTCCTAAAACTAAACTATACAACTATTTTTTTTTTTAAGCGCAAATTAATGTTTTATTTTTTTTTTAAACGCTAATAACATAAAACGTTGTACTTTGATCCCAATTTTTATAAGTTTGTATCAGTAGATAATTTAGGTACATATTTTATCCGGCATAAATCATGATTAAAAGAAAGATATAGACTTATAATTTTAAATGTTATAGCTTATCTCGTATAGTCGTCAAATGCCTACGTTTGTTATCAGAATATTGCAAAGGTGTTTGAAAAAAGAGCAACATCAGCAAACAACCACATAGGTACACGTTTTCAAATGCATAAAGAGTAAACTTTATTCGAACAATTGTTGAAAAATTAATTTTCATTATAAAATGATACGTAAATTAATGATTATAAATTTTCAAGCTCATTCATAGTTTAATACAAAATCATTTACTTCGAATTTAAAGAGCACACAACTCTATAACAAAAATTGAAAACAAAATAATTTAAAAAGTATTTTCAGAAATAAAAATTATTAAAACAAGCGGATTTTTTATAATTTAAAAAATATAGAATCCCTGAATGTGTCTCTCTAGGTTGCGTAGATAGTATGATGAAGTGACAACTACGCTTTTGTTTGGAAGTTGTAGTTTAAAGGTTAAATAAATCATTGCCTTTAAAAAAACGATTCTGAGCGAGCTAAGTTTTCTAGATAGTTTTCTAGCTAAGTTTTCTTTATACATCCTGGTAAATTATTCAAGATATTCAAAATTTTATAATTAACTCAAGATTTTCTAAATCACTTTATACTTTGATCTTACCTATTTAAATATTATGTAAAAGTTTCCGATTAGTCTCATATTTATTATGGATGTTATGATCAAAAAAATCTAAATCGATATGTTAAAAACACGTTTGCCGTAATTATTTGTCCCCATGAGCGTCAAATATCTATTATTTACAAATTGAATATAAAACGCAAGATTACAGCCTTCAATTATTCCAAACCCCTGATGCGCTACATTTCATCATTCAATTCAAACAATCCAAAGTAAATATAGGTAATACTCGGTACTCAATTTGACATAAACTATCCAGAAACTAAAAAATCTAAATTTTAAAAATTTATGAAATTAACTAAAAACTGCACAAGTCAATCGCATGTAGGTTTAATATACCTGATTGTTTTAGACGATTTTTTACCGTTGTGATGTCAAAAACCTATAAATTTTAAACTTTGAGTCTCCAAATATTTTATTAGACAATCAAAACACCAATCATAAGGTTGAACAATCATATCATGTATCGGTAAACACAGTTATGGTTAATTCACTATTATTATTTTGTTTTCGCCATTTATTTATCTTTCTTAGTTATAATTTTTCTATGAATTGTTCAAATATATTGAACTGTTTGGTTGTTAATGGAATGAACAATTTTTTTAAAGTATCATAATTGTTCTAAAATAACATTGACTATTTTCACACTCAATATAGAAATTGAAAATGTGTAATATTTTGCAAACTTGGTTGAAATAAAACATTGAATTTTCATACTTCAAGAGCAATAATCCGATGAACATCACAACAAATTTGTATTTGTTTTAGTAAATAAAATTTCATAAATTTTAATCATTTCGTTCTTTTTATTCCATTTATTATGGCAGTTATATATCCAACACCGTTGGATATTAATTAAAATTTGCACGTCATGTAAACATTTAAAATGTAATCTTTTACGTTTAAACTGCAGCACCTAACATAATGACCTACTTAAAACTGTGTTACGCTATTGTATGTTTATTCAAGTGATCTTTGTTCGAGAAAAATGTTTACCAACTGCGTGTTAAACTTTAAGTCACTATTCTTTAAGTAGTATTAAGAATTGCCATACGTTGTTCAATCCTACGAGTATATTGCGATAACAAGAAAATCTTCAAAATTCTTACTATTTAAATTTTATTTATTATCATATTAATTTTTTTTTTTTTTTTTGAGTAAGTATAAGACGATGTATCTGCCATTTGATGCAGTTTTCTTGAATTTACTTGTAACATACTTAACATTCAAAAATGCTGCGGCAAACGGTATTTATATTATTTGTATATTAAATTTTTCTTGTTCATGTTTTAACATTCTTCTACTTGTTGCATAACATAATTTTTTTTAATTTAAAAAAAAAAATGATATACCTACATATTTATAACTAAGAATTACTTAATATAATCAATTTTGTTATAATGAAAAATAATGTGTTATGTTTCAGAAAGTCAAGTGATTGAGTGTTTAGGTATTTTGATTTTTTTATGATGTGCTTAAAATTGTATAGAAATCTTTTGACACTGTTAAAATTATAACTAATTTTACTTATAAATATCAACGTTCTTTAATCATTGAATATAAATCATGCAGAATGAAGATATTTATGGTTAAGGGGAAATATCCGAAATAATTACTATCGAATTCCACCAGAGCGCGTACTATACTCTATTTCTATAGCAGTAGGCTATCTAAATAGAGAATCTTAATTTCTTTACAACTCAAACAATAATTCACTAATATTTGTTTTAAAAAATGATTACGTTTTTATAGAGAAGATACGTACAATATTTAATGGTAAGTTCTCAATTTCACACACCATAAAATATTACCTATTTATCAATATATAATATTAATTAACGATATTGTTTGTTAGTGTTACTGTCGTTATTAATCAATGATATATATAATTTTAAGGAATAAACTATAAAAAATTAAAAAAATTAATGTTTGGTGTTTTGTTATTTTTATACTCCCTCATCGTTCACAGCGCTCCATGCCTCTTTCACTCATATACCACTTCCTTACACACTTACAATAAGTTACTTATTTTTTTTCTACACTAGAAATTCCCTAGAAATAATTTATATGGCAAAACAACGTTTGCCGGGTCATCTAGTATATATATATGTACATAATATGAACTTCATCATACTTTCATGTTAAAAGTTGTGAAATATTTAACAATTTCCAACATGCGTCTAAGCAATGTAAATTTTAACATATTCGTTTCATTAGTCACAGATATTCCGAATGCAATCACTGTATCCAATTATCAAAGTGAGAACAATTGTTATTTAATAGAATAGTTTATATTAATAGGTTAATATTATTGATACAAACAAATTATATTTTTGGTTATATATAACTCTAAGATTTTTAACAGAACATTTATAATATATTAAATGGCATAAGGTAAAATGTATGTACATAATTCGAATAATAAGTATTTTATTTTAAATGTATTAGCTGATTTTGTTAATGATATACTGACGGCAAGCAAATGTGTCCAAAATGCAATTCAATTTTTAAGTAAGTTTATTACAGAATATAATAGTTAGGTATAAAAATCTACCTACGTGACATTTTTTATAAAACATCAATTCAAGTTCAGCAAATGATTTAATCACTAATATTTATATTCTTTAATGTATTCCAAATAAGACTGTTGATTGAGTTTGACAACCAATCATTATAGGAAAATTTTTAAAATCTCGATTACATTTGCACCTCGTTATGGCAAAGATTTAAGGTAGTACCTTAAACCGTGGGTAGATATGTTTAAAATGTACTATGGGTTTACAAATTAAGGTAGCAACCAAATCTGAATGTCCGTTTAAATTTAATTCTTTTAAATGTAAACCCACTATTTTTATATTTAAAATAGTATAAACATTAACATTATTAATTAAAGCGTAAACATTTTATAAAAATATACTGTGGAGTGCTTATAATGTACTATCATATATTTTTTGTACTTTTGATTGACCATGTAAGTGAAAAAGCCCCAAGTCAAATTGTGTTTGATAGAGCGAAAAACGTACGTTTTTACCAACGGCCTTGGATCAAACACTTATAAATTGACTGGTAGTGCATTGTAACGACAATTGAAAGAGCTAACATTTACAACAGCGTAAAATTTGTCACCGTATTTATGAATAGATAACCAAAAACTGACTTAAAAGTTAACAAGATGGGATAGTGTGTCTTGAAATAATACTTATACTTTGTGAATTTTAAAGACCTTGAGCATTATCGAATAAAATTCAGTAAGTATACATAATGTCAACTTATATATTATTATAAGAGATATAAATCTTGTTGCTCACGAGTCTGAGCGTAATGTATCACAATGTATTATCTATGAGTATACTTGTACCTATACTTAAGTGAAGCTATTTTTAAAAAAAAAAATTGTACGTCTTAAAAAAACTTCACCCGCATTTAACTTAATAAATTGATAAAATATGTTTTTTTTTGTTTAACTACAATATCCTATTTTAAAAACCAACAATTTTAAAATTTAAGCAAATAGAGAGGAAAGTAAGTTTCTACTTATTTAAATAATACTTGTTTATGTACTATTATTTAAATTGATACAGATATATTTAATTTGTTAAACAAACAACAAGTTAGAACATTTTACTATACAAAATTAAAAATGCTTTTTTTTTAGTTGTAAAAATTTTACGTCTTAAAAAATTATCATCTACATTAAATGTAATACATTGTTAAAATATGATTTTTCGTAAAACTACAATATCTTATGATCAAAACCAACAATTTTTGAATTTAAGCAAATCGAATGGATTGTAAGTTTCCACTCAAATAAATAATATTTATTTACTTATATAATGTTATTAAATCAGATGGTGTACTTAGCGTGTTATACAAATAACAAATTAGATCAATTTATCATGCAAAATGTATAGAAAGAAAAACTGAAATTTTACTCCTGTTTACACTTATAGGATACAAAAGGTTAACAAAATGAACTTTTTGGTACCTAATACATATCGATCAAATATGTGAACAAATTATAAAACATAGTAAAAAATTTAATAATATATGCTGTAAAGTTAAAGAGTATCTGTGCGCTTAATACATTATCCCCAGTCGTCAGAAAAAAAATAAAATCGAATAAGAATATAATATCTTCAAATAGTACTATTGCGGGACAAAAAGCCGATGTCAGACTGATTGATAAGAAAAAGGAACCTAACCAAAAAAAAAAAAAAAGGTGTGTGACCAACTTATCCGAAAAGGTATTGTACGATGATTTTAACTCTTACCAACATTTTTGTTACTGCGTTACCGAAGCATATTGGTCTTACAAACCTAGACACTTTACGCGATATAGAAGAATGTTGGTAAGGGCTTGATTATGGTACAATATTTTTTCGTAGCAGTTGGCAACACATTTATCGGCTTCCGGGTGACTTATCAATTTTCGGACAAATGCCTTCCACCGCTCTAGAATGTCTATAGAGTCTAGACCACCATGCAACGCCTAATTTCTAACCTCAAATACAATATTTTGTATGGTTTTATCATATTTTGGTCTTTGTTATTCATTAATTTGTAATAGTATTTTTTTTGTTTATTGAGTAATATATTTATATTCTAACTTTAACTATAAATTGATTTTTATTTGTTGTTTATCCTTAAAACATTTCTCTCCTTTATTCTAAAGTGATATTTATAACATTATAATTTATAATTATTTAACTCATATTCAAAATAAATTGCTGTTTTTGGTAAAGTAAGGAATTATTATTTGAATATAGGTATAGAATTAATATTACAATACTGTCATGCTTCAAATACACGTTTTCCTAGTTTAATTAATTAGATTATTCTTTACGGTCCTATTCAAAATTACAACATCTTTAACGGCCATAGATTATCAGTCATTTAATATACCACTTATGTTGATTACAGTTTTTATTTGGATTTTACATACATTTTGGTAAAATGAGCTTTGCATAATCATATTTATTAGAGTGAATTTTGACTTCATTCTTCTCAGTAACAGTTGTCGTATATGTAGAGATCAAATAAACTGGTACATAAAGTTTCAGTGTAAATGCTGTTTGGAGAAAATATTTCAATATCCCATAGTTTTGAAGTTTAAATTCATTACTTGAAGTATACGGGGTTAAACGTTTTTAGTAATTAATTATTATTTATAATGAAATACAATATGTTACAAATCGCGTTTATACCCCAATTATAAGACAGTATACAATGTCTGTACAATTGTAGATAGCTATAACAGCGCAGGTGCACCTCGTTCGCTTCAATTCGTGTTGGTCGTCAAGCCCAGCTCTTTATGGCATCTACTCTATGGTATCTACTCCACGTTGAATACCGACTCGGACGGTTGTCCGTATCTTATCTTTTACACGGACACTTGCGACGTGGCAGTTGGCCGCGCTGAACTGCCGCTCGCGTCGACCTGTCGCTGTTCGTTTGCCCGTGTCCACCACATACATTGCGATATATTAATTAAATGTAATTATTAATTTTTAGACAACATATACGACTACTACATAAGTATGGGAAAGCAATTAGATCCGGGTGTGTAGAACGTTAATAAAATGTATCGAAACTTAAAAAAATAATTCAATATTATACTGTGTCGCATGAAACGTTAAAAAATAATTGTTTTTTACAATAATTTATAGTCACGCAATATTTGCGTACCTATTATGCCATTGTTGGTTCCCAAATACAATAAGCTATTCTACGTTCACGATGAGATCAAATGTGATTGTAATTAAATTAAGAACTGATCAAAATACACTTTGGTATGATTATTTAGCGAACATCAAAAATCCAAAAGAATTTTGCAAACGTAAAAGTATGTGCACTTCAATATTTTTAATAGTTTATTCGATTTATCGATTTTTTTTTTAAAACAAATATCAAAAATGTCTCCGAAAGTGTTGTTTACAATTTTTTTATTACATCACAATCTAATTTCAGAACATGTATTTTCTGAGGCAGGAATAAATTCTTGTTATATAATTTTATTTTTATACTATAGATCCCGACTTAAGTAACATTAATTTTGTGAAAAAAGGTACGAATTTCGCATCATTTTAATTAAAATAATTTTGTCTGATCGAATCCAAAAAATTTGAACTTGTATAAGTTTTATTAAATTTTCATATTATCTAGCTGATTAGATTCTGAGTGTGGCAAAGAAAGAATTGATTTTACAACAAGAACTGTAATAAGTAATTTATTGTTTTGGAAGTAAAATCAAGTCAGTCTATGCATACGAAACTTTTGATATAGGTAATCAGAGCTCTATAGACAGTACTTAAGTTGAATTTTTTTAAATTTTTTTTTTTTTTTGTTCATTTATTCTTCATGTTCTTTGCTCTATTCGTAATCTTAAACTGAAGTAAATAAAATACTAACATTTTTATAATGATTCATTTTTCGTCGTTAAGTATAGCTTGTCTAGGTAAGTATCACAATTGTAAAAATATTACAGTAATTATACATAATCACCGATAAAATAGAACACACACTCGCACCTATGATTGTTTTCGTCGGTGACACCACCAAAAAAGTACGGATTACGGGACAGTGTTGCCACTGTATTCGGACGACCGGCCGCAACGATTCCACGACATCACACGCCCAACGAGTACTGTTGATATCCAACGCCCCTTCCCCCCAAAAAAAAAAAAAAAAAAAAATACCATTTGTTATGTAAAATGCGCGTCTAAAGCAGACTCTCAAATTAATTGTAAAACTAATGATCAGTTTATACGATTTATAATGCATACAAATTATCGTAAAACAGGGCAATTGAAAAAATTTGGTGAGTCGTAAACAAAACGCGATATTCCTTAAAAAAATATAATATTTTTATTACTCTTATAACCTCTTTTTGTTTGCAGAAATATACTATGACCAAATTCCTCAAAAATCACTGAGGGAATACAAGGATACTAGCTCTAGGTTATACTATATTATTTATTTTTTTGTATTTTACAAGAAACTAATACAACAAATAAACATAATATGTGTTCCGTTATAATTAGATGCATTTTTTATATACTTAACTAATCATAATTGTACTTGTAAAATCATTAACTGTTTCAAAAAAATTAATTATCATAACGCTCCAGGTTGGAAAAAAATTACATACAGCCTGGGGTAAATTGATACACAATTAATCGTATTTAATTAACACGCAGTGGTGGAAATTTCAGTGGTTGTGTATTTGGAATATTCTCAAGTAAAAAACTACAGACGATTCGTAAAATATTCAGTCTAAATAATTATACCTAATGATTTACTCTTAATTTTTAATACCTGTTTTTGTAAAACTAGTTATGTTTAAAAATTACTCAAAAAACATTCCCAGAAAAAACGATTAAAAAAACATCAGTGTAAGAACAAAAAATAATTTCTAAAATACATGGTCTACAACTGTACGTATTACGGTTACGATGTACACTATTTTAGATTCTGAGCGCATTGAAAAATAAATTGTTTTTAAAATTGATGTTTTTTTTTTTTTTTTTTTTTAAACACATTGACGGCCAAAAGCTGCGCCCAATCAAAAAATGTTATACTCCTAAGAAATTTGGAAAATGGACTTATATTGTACCTTATTTGAGGCTTTTTTATGGAGTTTCGTTTTGTTTTTGAGTTATAGCCCAATAACCAAAAACGCTTGAAATTTAGACATTTATAATTACTTTTACGGATAGCAGGCGACTCCAACCTTTACGTTGAATAGCACGAAAAAGTTTGGATTTCGATTTAAAAGTATATTTTATGTGTAAAATTTTTGAATATTTAAATTACTTTCTGAGCTATCTGCCGAAAACGACAAAAACTAGCATCGCCAAATTCGATGAGAATGATGCATTACTTAATATCCTAATAGTGTTTATGAAAGAAAACATTTAAGAAAAATAATTTTAAACGTTTACCGTAAAAAAAAAAAATTAACAGTTTACCTTTAATATGACTATTTTTTTTTTTTTAACAGATTCTCTATCTAATTATATTGTTGAAAATGCATTATATATGTACAGTAAGTTCAAAATAGTTAAAATTTTTACGACAACCAATATTTTACGATAAATACATATACCTATAGAATTTTATTTGTATACAGGGTGATACTTTTACGACTATAACTAACTAATTCAATAGGTAGTTCAATAATACGCTAAAAGTAGAAAAAATATAATCCATATAATAATATCTTGTATAAAAATAATTATTTAAATTAAGGGTGACTTTTTAAGTATAGATGTAATATACAACTGTTTACAACTCAGTTTTCCATTGCGAAATGTTACCTTAAATAATGTGTTACACCATTTACGCAGTCATTACGGCGATATTCGATACCCTTTAACGCGACCTAAACATCTAAGCTACAAATTACAATTGCAAAAATAAATTACGTTGCAACTAGCAAAACATTTTTTTTTGGATTGAATCTGAAAGTTTTTTTAACAAACTGGTAAATCCGATATTTGAGTGATGATTCAAAATAGGGAAGGAAAACTGTTTTACCTTTCTCGCCACCCGCAGTGTGTAACGTTCTAATATTACAATACACCCTCGAACCATCACAATTCATTAAAAATCGATAATAAAAAATATTTCAGGCATAATATTTTATACACGCATCCAATAGCGAAATTCGGTGCCCTGTTCTGCGACCTCTATGAGTGTCAGTTTAACTGGGACACGAGGAGGTTAGGTTAGGTGTTAGGTTACCATATTTATGATGATGAACATTAAATTAATGTAACAAAATTAATTATCTAATTAAAATTAATTAATATTATATAATTTACGATGTTAAATAAATGGAAATTCCGCCCCCTTTTATTCTAACTACATTATCGCTCACAATATGGACATCCATGTTTGTATTTGTTTGTTAGGCAAATGAGGAGGCTGAGATGGAAAACAAAATTTAGACTAAAAAACAATGTACCAATAATTATATTGGTTCAATTTAGAAGATTAACTGTATTATATATACAATAATTTATTGTGTATACAATTTTATATTTCCAGGAAAAGAGGATTTTTTACCTGACAGTGAGTTACTTTTTTAGTTTTCCAACAATTCTATACATTGGACCGCTATAATAATAAACACTTTAATAATAATAATAATAATAATAATCGTTGATTAGTATATAACTAGGTAAAATTATTTTTTCATGAATCTATAAACTATAAACTCTTAATATTAACCAACCATACAACACTCGCAATAATCATTTATTTTATTTTATTCACTAGTTCTCCCAAAAATAAACACGTTACCAAGTCAAAATTATTAAATGTCACACAGAAATAATCATAGTTTAAATGTTCAATATGTTCGTTCGACTTAAGAAGAGTATAATATTCTCTCTTTTTTTACATGAAATTTTATTGATTAGTTAATAGTATTTATTTTTTAAAAATAATATTTATCTAAATAAACAAATACTATTAACTATTATTTGTTTAACTAACCACATAAATTTTTTTCTGTTCTACTTATTTTCTCCTGTTTATTGTTAAATAATTTTTACATTTAACCTTGTATTACTACTTAGTACTAATTTTGTTCATTTTTGTTATTATTTACCGTGTTTGAAATTGGACATTTTTTGGCAAAATAGTATAATAAAAAAAAAAAATTATGAAGAAGTATAGAGTAAAATGGGAAAATTAGAATAACAAGAGTTGTCGTTATGTACATTTTAACCGTTACCCCGAATCCAATTTAATACATAATGCAAATTTCTGTAAAACTCCAAACCTGACGGAATGATATTTATCGAAAAATCTGATGTAAAAAAAATTATCGAACTTATAATTAGTTAAATGAAGCATACAGTCGAAAAACTACTGGTTCCACCACATTTAAAGTAATAAAAATTATAAGTTTTACAATACTAAAAAAGCTGGAATCACTTTAAATTTAAACAAATATATATAAATTTTGTGATTACAAATTATCAAAATTTTTTAGTTACATAAGTAGGTATTTACATGTTGGAACCTCTGTATTACATTTTCAAAAATTTTTGTAGAAAATTAAATTTTTTATCAAACCCAAATTTTTGAGTTCTAGCTAAAACATTTTTGAAATTTCTTAAAATTTGTGTCAAACTTGTATCTTACTAATTTTAATATCGTGTAAATGTCTCAGCTTATTCTGATTATTATTGTGAAAGTTATGGATACCTAATGCATTATGCTTTTTCAATTAGATGTTGAATTTGCTTTAACTCGTCTCTAAAATATAAAAATACCAATTTGATTAGCATATTACACCATAACGTATCATTATCCAGATTATGATCGATTATACTTGGAACATATACAAAAATCAGTTTTAGAAGGTACGTATTGATATATTATAATTTAACACATACATAATTTGAGTAAGTAATCATTTTTTTCGTAAATAAATGTAGGGCGATGTCAAGATACTGACAATAGAGTGACGAAAAAGATATAAATAAAGATTCAATTAATACTATGTAGTTGGTAGTCGGTGTAACTTTGGTTACATTGGTTTTACTTCAGTAGTGAACACTCAATGTGCGGGAATGGACTGAGATGGTTTTTACATGTGATAATGGGATGAAAAAAGAAAAAAGAAGTAAAATATATTTTGAAATGCACGTAGAATGAAAAAGGATGACAATAAAATAGATAAATGGATACGGTTGAGATAGTGATATGAGATGAATTATAGTGTGTGAGTAATAAGGAATGACGTAGGAGATCGAGACAAGTGGATGTCTAATACATAGGTGGTGGCCCTAAATTGATGTTAGAATGCCAAAGAAGAAGAATAACAAGATATTGTGAATTCACTTTTTATAAAATATTAACCAAATAATCATTTTCTCATTAAATTGATTTTAGGTTCCATACCTAAACCATTGGACTATTGCAAAAATTTATATTTAGAACGACCTAATGTAAAAAATAATGAGTGATGAAGAAAATTGATGATGCCTTCATTGACAATTTTATATTTCTACAATAAATGATGTATAAACAATTTTATTGAATACATCAAAAGATTACATCATCGCTAATAGTCAAATAACTATTTAATGTATTCTTTCTAGTCTAATGTTAAAACTAAAACTTTGAGTATTTTACACTTTAAAACTGAACTATTATCTTGTTTGTCACGAAAGAACGTATTCTACAATGTATTTACTATTTACAATTTGTATAGTGTAATTAAATACGTAAAATTATAAACCGTTACTTCTATAGACTATAATGATAATAATATTTGTATTTTTATTATTATTCAATCTAAATAAAAAAAAATTTGCAATCAAAATATTCCTAACCTCATATAGCAAGTGGGGTTCTTTGTGAGAATGAATACTTTCGTTTTAACAACAAATATAATTTGAAGTAAACTGCCTGCCTCCGTCTATAACAACATGTCTTTTTCAACATTTAATTTATTTTATATAATAATTTTTACAGAATATAGATAATACTAAGCTTGTTTTTAGCTTTTCAGTATATATAATATTAATTAACGCAATCGTCAGTCGAGTTTTATTTAACAATAATTTTTTTTTTTATTTCTTACCGTTTTTATTTTCCGTGCGTATGATGCAACACGTCTTAATTTGTGTGTTCAAATGAGATTCAAATTTTTAAAGAAAAAATTTTAAATTAAGTACAACGCAAGCCCAAATCCCTAACTTTTTTCGTATGTCGATAAGTATAGTAGGTACTCCTCCTATCCAAAAGAGTGATAATTCCTAAAACGAAAATTAAAGTTTGTCAGACACAACATTTTTGACACTTCGGATTATTATCAAATGAAATCAAAAATTTAAAAAAACCATAAAATATATTAACTAAATATTTTGATATAACGTAGGCAAAACAAATCACAGTTTTGACAGATGTTGTTTAAAATTTCACATCAACAAAACATAATATGAAAAACAATAATACAATAATCTTGAGCGATGCAAATGAATCAAGTGCTATATGTTTATTCAAGTGATCGTTGTTCGAGCAAAATGTTCACCTGCGTGTTAAAAAAATATTAAAATGAATCGGTAAGCTTGTAAAATATATTATCTTGATACATTGGGTTACTCTAGTAATAAGGATTGTTATACGTTGTTCAATCATACGAGGATATTTAAAAATGCACGTTAAAAGAAGACAAGAAAGAAGATAACAAAAAAAGAGATACATAGATATTGGATATAGTAGAGAGTGATATAAGATCGACTAGTGTGTGGGATAAAAACGACATAAGGAGATTGAGCCAAGTGAATTTTTAGTACAAAGGTGGTGTTTCAAACATTTTTGTTATAAAGTAAAAGCAGAGGAGGAACAACATATTCTCAATTTATAAATTTTAGAAAAAAATTGGTAGTTGACTTTTTTAACACTAAAACAGTGTTATTTTCTAACATTTTTCTAAAAAACTTGGGTATATTATCAACCGAAGTCCTCCGTTTGATATAGTTCTATTTAGCCACATGTAAATGATATTTCCATCAATATATATCCAGATACAACCTTTTTATAGTAGAAATTTGCTAAGAATTGAAAATTCTAAGAAAAACTAGCCGTGCGTATGTTTCATTGTCTGGTGAACAGTGAAACAAATACCTAATTACAACAAGATAAGCCCTAAAGTCTAAGACATAGATCTATGTATATCTGATCTAGGATCTATGATCCTACTGTATTG
This sequence comes from Hormaphis cornu, assembly GCA_017140985.1. NCBI lineage: Eukaryota > Metazoa > Arthropoda > Insecta > Hemiptera > Hormaphididae > Hormaphis > Hormaphis cornu. The sequence continues at coordinate 14,393,872 of CM029363.1, read as the reverse complement.
TTTAGCCCTGTACACTTAAGATACCACTAAAATTTTCATTATTTCCAAATTACCTAAATGTCAATACAATTTTTGTGTTGGATTTAAAATTAACCTACACAGATCAGAATCGTAATTTTGTAAACAATCAATAATTGCATTCCATTTTTAGATAAAACACACCCATAAAACTACACCTTCAAAATAATCGATCAACCCAAAATAAATATTTACAGAAAAGTAGTAGACATTACTCCATCAATGTACCAAGGCAAATCGAACACCAATTATGAGGTTACACAATGATTTCGAATATCGGTGAAAACAGCTATGGTGTATTCACTAATATGATTTTGTTTTTGCCATTAAATTTAATTTTTCAGCAATCAAAGTTCAATAGGTTGTTCAAATTTATTGAACTGTTAGGATATTATTGAAATAAAATTTTTTTTCAAATTTCATAATTATTCAAAAATATCGTTGACCATTTTTACACTTAATACAAAACTTAAAATGTTTGATATTTTGCAAATTTTTTTGAAAAAAAACCCAGAGTTTTCATACTTAAAAACAAATTTTATCCGATAAACTTAAGATTCAAAATAAATATTTGTTTGTTTTAGAAAGAAAAATTTTATAGATTGTAATCATTTTGTTGTTGTCATTCTAATTATTCTTGTAGTTATACATCCAAAATCGGTGGATATAAATTAAAAATTACACATCAAGTAAACTTTTTAAATTTAATATTTTACGTTTAACTGCACCATCACATCATGCGTTACACTATTGTATATGTTTATTCAAGTGATCGTTCTTTGAGAAAAATGTTTACCTGCCTGTTTAACAAATATTAAAATGAATCGGTAAGCTTGTAATATACTATCTTAATACCCTAGGTTACTCTAGTATTAAGGATTGTTATACGTTGTTCAATCTTACAAGTATATTGCCATAACTCAAGAATCTTCAAATAGTTTTTCTATTTGAATTTAGTTTCTTTTTATACTAATCTTTTTTTAGTAAACTTAACACGATGCATCTGTCATTGTATACAGCTTTTGTGAATTTATTTGTTACATACTTAACATTCAAAAGTGCTGTGGCAGATAGTAATTATTATATTTTTAGTTAATTAAATTTTCTGTTCACGTTTTACAATTCAACATTATACTCTAGCTGTTGCCATGTCTAATTTTATTTTGTTTGAATTTAAAAAAAAAATTTGTTTATGGAAACTATAAAATTCAATAAACCATTTGTTTGAATTTAAAACTACTACTTTTTAACATTTAAATGTCTTTTTCATACATTGAGTACACTTATACTAGGTATAATTAGAACTGAATGATATATTTATAATCTATAAGTTAGAAGTAATATAATCAATATTTTGTTAATGAAAATTTTATTATATTTCAGAGGCCAATGTGGTAAAATGTTTAGGTATTTTTTTGTTTTTATATGATATACCTAATTAAAAATACATAGAAACGTTTTGGTTATTAACTTAACCTTCGATAGTTAGTATTAGATTCTTTATCAGTATAGAGTTTATGTCATACAGAATAAAGGTCTTAGATTTTAATACGATAATAAAAAAGAAAGGCAGTAAAGAAAGTCAGTAAATTTGAGGTCGAGTGAGAAGATATTTGGCGTAGTGATTACACTTCATAGTAGGTCACTTTTTCGGGTTGGCCAATGATTCGGAAGTGTTGGTTCCAACTTATTATTTAATATCTGAAAGCAATGATAAATCATTGCAATCAAAAAAACCATTTTGAGTGAGCTCAGTTGTCTATAGGTCCTGGTAAAAACCAAATTTAACAAAAAATATCAGCTATAGGTATTAGACTACCAAAAGGTACTGCCAGGATTTATCAACCTACCTCAAATTTACTCCCTTTTGTTCCTTGTATTCATAATTTTCTTCCATTTTTTCTTTTTTTAGTGTAATACTACGTTTACTATGTGATGTTTTATAATGTACTGCATAAAATATAGAACCAATACATTGGGGTATTTAATTTAAATTTTTGTGTCTATGGATCAAAATTAACAAAATAAATAAAATTTTAAAAAATTTTTACATATTAAATCTATTTGTAATCATGTTCCCTGATATTTTCGTCTTATAAAAAATATTGATCAGATAGCAACATCAAATTGGTATATTTCCTAAACTGTCCAAGCCTGTTTAAGCATTTGTTACACTAATTTAGAGTTCTATCATGGATTTGTTTGACTATCTACGTAAAGTAAAAATTATACAGAAAAATTTAAAATAATAGTTTGTCAATTTGTTAAAACATACGTTGTGAACATATTGCGCAAACATTTATGAGTGTTTCATTGAATTATAAATTGTGAATTGTGTTTGAATCATGGGAATTTAATTATATTTTCGTTTTATAGAGAAAATACGTAGAGAATTTCGAGGTAAGTTCTCAATTTGACAGAACTTAAAATATCCCCTATTTATTTTAGTATTGAACTAATTTATAGCAATTAAAGAAATCAAAATTTAATATTTTAAATGTTGGAAAGAATCTATGAATGTAACTCATTTTAATGTGTTTTTCTGGAAAATTTTTATTGATCAATTCTTCACAAAAAGGCTCTAAAAGCCTCCACCAACATTAATATTTCTACCAAATGTAGACTTGTTAATTATTATCTATCACAAACGCCACCAGAATCGAAAAACTTAGCAAATGTCCATACAATTCTATGAGAGCAGTAATCATTTAATATAATATATCAAATTAACCCAATCTTGGCACTAAACCTGATTTATCTTTCCTATTGAAGACAAAACATCTGATATGGTTAAGAGTAAAAATTTACCATACAAATACTACTTATATACTTCTAATGAAAAATTATCCAAGTCCAACCAGTGAATTTCCCAACAACTCATAAATATAAAAAAAAAAATCCACTATTCTAGAATATTCACATTTAACCGAGCAATAAAGTTTACTTCCAAGTTCATCAAACTTCGAAGATATTCTAATTGAAAAATTTATACGATATTCTTACTTATAAGTTATAAGTACGTTTCTTAAACAAAAAAAACAATTTGTACAATCAGATATGAATGTTTTTTTTAAATATATAAATAAATTAGTTGTCACTATACAACAATTACTAACAATAATGTAACAATTACTATGGATGCAAATATTATTAGTTAAATTGTCAATATTGTCCGACCGATGACCAAACTTATAAAGCCGCAATGATAAATAGGTATAAAAAAGTAATTAATAAACAATAAATGGGTATCATCAGCAAAAATTAATAAGAAACAATTGTTAAGTATCCTACTCTGCACAAATATACCTATACACATTGAAGAAAAAAAAACTTTAAAATTCGCACAGGTTGTATAGCACCTATAAATAGTTTAATACATAAAATATTATCTTACAATTAATAAAAAAAAAAATGAAATTTCGGACCCTAACCGTTATTTGAAGTATGACAAAACTATAACTGAAATTCGGATATTTACCATCAGCAGTTGGAAAAACCTAAAATTCCCCAATAAGTTCTAGGCTTCACGCGAATTTGTACTTAAACACTAACATAAATAAATGTACATAATAAAAACGTCATACTTCATGTTAAAAGTAATAAAATATTAAAAAACTTCAATCATGTCTAAGCTATGTTAATTTAAACATATTGGTTTCATTAGTCGGAGATCATGTGGAAAAAATCACTGAATCCAATTATCAAAGTGAGAACTATTGAAGTTTAATAGAATAATTTTTATTAAAGAAGTAATATTACTGATATAAACAAATTATATTTTTGATGATACAAAGATTTTTAACAAAATATATATAATATATTACATGGTATAGCGTATAGTTAGTGTACTTAAACCGTATAATAAGTATTTTATTTTAAATGTATTAGGTGATTCCGTTAATGAAAAACTGACTGCAAAAACATGTGCCCAAAATGCAATCCAATATCTAAGTAAGTTGATTACAGAAAATAATAGTTAAGTATAAAAATCAACTTACATAAAATTTTTTATAAAACATCAATCCAAGTTCATTAGATAAAAGTTTTTTTTAATCATGAGAAATCATTACAAATATTTATATTCTTTAGTGTATCCCAAAAAAATGTTTAATTAAATTTGATAACTTATCATGATACAAAAATTTTTAAAATCTTGTTTATGCTGACAAATATTTAAGATAGCTTCATAAAACCGCGGTTATTTTCAATGTGGGCTATGGGTTTAAAAAAATAGACAGCAACCAAATATGAATATCCGTTGCAAATGGTTTGATTTTATTAATAAGCAATTATTGATCTAAAATAATGTCATGTCAAACTTTTTGGATTTTTATGATAAATAACTGTTTAGATCATTTAGGTTCTTACAGAAACTATGCTAACTATGCTTTGGATCTACTTGTGTGTGGCTTAGACTCACTTTGAAGTAGGTCACAATTCAATCGTGAAGTTGTTACACATAGTGATGAGAATTGTTTTTGTGTTTTGAGTAAGTTCTGAAACCCCATTGAAGGTAGACTGTATAGCCTGAGGTAATGGCGAATTGGGTTTTTTCCACCAGGAGGAATTGTTTTCTTCTTATTCATCTTCTTTTCTCGTATAGCGATACTGCTGGGGACGATAGTTTCTTAGTTTCTTTCAAACCAAAATTTATTGAAATTTAGAAAAACTATTTTGATATTTAACTTGATATAAATGTAAACAATAAACCAAATATTAAACATTTTATAAATAGAAAATCATTGAGTGTTTATAATTTATGGTCCAATATATGTACTTTGGGTTACTTGACGGTGTAATTAAAAATGTCTCAAGTCAAATTGTGTTTGATAAAGCAAGAAAAAAACGTACGTTTTTCCCATAGGTCTTATAAATGGACTAGTCATAATTGCACTGTAATGTCTAATGACAAAGCTAACATTTACGACGGCGTAATGTTTGTCATTAATTTTATGAATAGATATCCAAAAACTGACATAGTTAACAAGATGGCATAGTTTTTCTTAAAAAATACCTAATACTTTGTAAATTTTAAAGTGCTTGATATATTTGAAAAAAAATTCAGTAAGTATAAAGAATGTCTACAAATACACCTAACTATTATGAGAGATATAAATTACAATGTTTCAAATGCTTTATAGTAATAAACAAACACTTGTTTTACATGTAGGAAAAATTCTACTTAATTATTGTATATTTAAATGGTCTTGAAATCTTTGAAATCAATTTTTGATACTACATTTTATAATGGGTATGCATAATCATTATTATCTTGTTCCTCACGAGTCTGAGCTTAACGTATCACAATTTATTATCTATAAGTATACTTGCACCTATACTTATGATGAAGCTATTTTTAAAAATAAAAATTGTACCTGCGTCTTAAAAAAACTTCACCCACATTAAACTTTATAAATCGTTAAAATATGACTTTTTGTAAAACTACAATATCCTAAATAAAACCAACAATTTTTAAATTTAAGCAAATCGTTTGGATTGTAAGTTTCTACTCATATCTATAATACTTGTTTATCTACTGTTATTAACAGTACTGATTTATTTGATGTGTTAAACAAACAACAAGTTAGAACATTTTACTGTACAAAATTAATATAAACCTAAATTGATTTGTCCGTGTCTTCAATACATTAGTCATAGTAATTATCTGTAATTATAAATTTTCAGTCAACATATATTGCTACTATTATATGATGGGAAAAAACTTGGATATAAGTATGTCAAACATTAATAAAATATATCAAAACTTAAAAGATATTTCTATATTATATTGTGTCGCATACAACGTAATAAATACAATTCATTTGTACACGATAAAATCAAATGTGTATGTCGCTAAAATAAGAACTGATCGAGACTTTTGTATGATTATTCAGGGAACGTCGAAAGTCCAGAATACTTTTGCCGACCTAAAAGTATGTGCTCTTAAATATTATTAATGCCCAGTTTATTTGGTTTCTTAATATTTTTTTTTTTATTTTTTAAACAATTTCAAAAATACTTTCGAAAGAGTTTTTTTATCATATCAAAATCCAATTTGGAAATATGAATTTTCTGAGGTATAAATGAATTCTAGTTATACAATTTTATTTAGATTTTTATTTTTACATTAGATCCCGTATTTTATAATATAAATTTTGTCCTAAAAGGTACGTATTTAGCAATATTTTATTTTAAGGTATTTTGATTGATCAATACCGACAAATTAGAAATTGTATAAAAATCATAACATTTGTATACTTTCTAACTAATTAGATTCTGAGTGTAGCAATGAAAATAATTAGCAATTAATTTTACAACGAGAATGTTTTCTGTAATTTATTGTTTTGGAAGTAACGACGAGTAGTTGACGTCCGTCTATAAATAAGAAACTTTTAAGATAGGTAATCAGAGATCTTGATAATACTCAAGTTGAATTTTGTTTTTTTTTATTGATTCTTGTCATTTGCTCTTATCATAATCTAAAATATAAGTAGATAAAATAATAACATTATTATTATAATTCATTTTCCATCGTTAAATATAGAATGTCAAGGTAAGTGTCATAAGTGTAAAAATATTATAGTTACTAAACGAAATTAACGATAAAATAGAAAAATTCCAAAGAGTGTATTAATTTCTAACATTTAAAGCATGGATAAAACCTGGAATAATTAATATTTGAAATTAATTAAAATAAGTAGTCAGTTTCAATAAACATATAAGACCAACAATTTTATTATAGTGCTAGAGTAAACATTATAAAACTTTATCTTCTTTATCATTTTTGTCACAAAATTAAAATCACTTTTGATTTAATAATTATAAACAATTAAAACGCAAATTTCGCACCACGAAAAACTTTTTTTGTTTCAATGAGAAACCTCTATGAATCAGCTTAAAAGCCTTCATACCAATTACTATAAATACTATGTATAATTATGTATAATTAATAACCATAGATAGGTGATTATAATAAGTCAATAGTACGTTGTAATGTCTAATGTGCGTCTAAAGTAGACTCAAATTAACTGTAAAACTAATGATCGATTTATACGATTTATAATGCATTTCAATAATCATAAAACAGAGCAATTGAAAAAATTTAGTGAGTTATAAATAAAACGCAGTATTCCTTAAAAAATTTTATTTTACTCCCATAAACTTTTTTCGTTTACAGCAATATTCTTTGACAAACTTTCTGAAAAATCACAAAAGCAGTACAAGGAGCCCAGGTTATACTCAATCGTTATTTTTTTGTATTTTACACGAAACCATTACGGCAAATTAATGTAACGCCGAATTTGTTAAATTACCTATTTTGCGAAATCAGCAAAATAAATTTTTGTTCTTCTTAACACATGAATTTGCGAACAAATTTATCACATTAATAATGTATAGCAGTGGTTCTCAAACTTTTTTTTTCGCGTACCACTTAAGTATATTATCAATCAGTCGCGTACCACTGATGATTAAAATCAGAACGGTAGAAACTTTACATAGTTTTATACATTTATTTGAAATAAAAATTCAGAAAATACTACAATATAATTATTATTTATTTATTAATACAATCTGTAAATATCATTTATGCTTAATACGACAAAATGATAAAAAGATACAATATCATTTTTCCTTTCGTTGAAGTGGGTGACAACGTTTTGATAGCCATTTCGTCAAACCTAACCGATCGAAGAAGTGGAAATGCAACCAATCTTCTTGCGGTTGTTATAGATGCATATAAACATATTATATCTTTATTAGTTATGATTAGATGCATACGCAATTATTGAACTAATCATAATTTATACTATAAATTCATTATTTCTTCATAAAAATAATAAATCAACATAACGCTACAGTTAAAAAAAACCAAAAAATAAAATAAAATTATACAGAGCCTAAATTGATGAGAAATTGATCTTATTTTACTATCTCGCAGTGGTAAAATTGTTCGTGCTGCCGATATGGAATTCATTTCATCAAGTATATCAAGTAAAACACTACAAACAATTTCTATAAGAGTCTATCAGAAAAGTTATAATGATTTCCTTTTAGTTTCTTATCTCTATTTTTGTAAATTTAGTTTGGTTAAAACTTTACACGAAAAAGATTTCCCAAAAAACAAAATTGTTTTTACATCAGTTTACATAGTCTATAACTGTAGAAGGTTATACATATTTCTGCAAACATCAGAATACTAAATATAAAATTTAATTTAGTTATTTAAGGTATATCTTATAACACATAAACATTAGTATTGATATATGTAGTTTTTTAAGTAAATGTTAAGATGTAATGTTACCTTTAATGTGTAAAACCTTTAAAATAAAAGAAATTATTTTTACCTTTGTACATTGACTAAAAAAAATTTTGTGATTTCAATACTTTATAAGAGCCAATTTAGCGTACCTAATATTATATAACATTTTAGGAATCTTTAACGAATACTTAGAATTAACTAGTGCGTTATACAGTATAAATACATGAAGCATTACTATAATAATGTTGATAAAAAAAAAACAAATTAATAAAATGTTTCATGAAAACTATTTTATACATTATTCTTGATAAAAAAAATATTGACAGTTTACCTTCGATAATTTTTTTTTTTTTTTACAGGAGTTAATCCTGATAATGTAATTGAAAATGCATTATATCTCTTCCGTAAGTTCAAAATGATTACAATATTACGACAATAATAACTTAATGATGTAAGTATTTAGACTTATATTTATACACAGGATGATACTTTTATGACTAATTCTAATACAATAGGTACATACTACATATTATACTCAAAACCCCTTAAAAAAATAACAAAATATATAATATTCTATTAGAAAATAACAATTTTAACTCAGAGTATTTTGTGCTTTCCTTTTTAATTTTAGATTTAGTATATATTCTACTAACTGTAATTACGTTATTCATTTCGAAATGTTAAAGACACTTGAAATAATGTGTCGCACCATATACAGTCATTACGGCGATATTCGTTCCCTTTTTACGACTTAAAAATTTAAGCTACGAATTGAATTGCAAAATAAAATTAAGTTCCAACGACTTAAACATTTTTTAGATTAAATTTGATAGTTCATTCGACTAACTGAGAAATCCGATATTTGAGGGATAATTCAAAATTGGAAGGAAACAAGTTTTATTTTTTCTCGCTATTAAACGTAACGTACTTATAATAAAATATTATACTATCAAATCAACCTAAGTGATTGACCCTCTATTATCAATTAATATAATTCAGGTATTTAAGGGTCCTATATCGTTGACCTATCCGTCTAATGGAATCGCTATAAGCGCTAGTGCAGCTGGGATTGCAAAAAGATTAGGTTAGGTAAGGTTACCATTGATTTTGTGATATTGAACATTAAATTAACTAAACAAAATTAATTATCTAATTGAAATTAATGAATACTATTAAGTAAAATTAGTTTCCACCCTCGGCTATTTCATCCCAACTACACTAGCGCTAATAATATCGGTTGCAACATACGGAAGGGTAGGACATTCATGTGTGTTATTTTGTTTGACAAATAAGAACGGTGAAAAAGAAAACAAATTTTCGTCTAAAAAATAGTGTACCAATAAATGTATTGGTCAAAATAAACAGATTAAAACCACTGTATTATATACATTAATTTTACAATAAAATTTTATTTTTCAGAGCATGTCAATTTTATAGATGGCAGTGAGTTAATCAACAAAAATAATTTTTAATTAGATCATAACTGGGTAAAATTATTTTTTTTTTCAATTTTTAGACTATGACCTTTACTGTAACTAATTACAACTCTCTCCATAACCATTCATTTTATATTCACCAGTTCTCCAAAATGTACAAGTTAAATCACCAAGTTTATAATTTAATGTCTCACGAAAATAATCTCAATGTTCATAATCCATAGTTGCGTAGATTATAATTTTTAATCTCTATTTCTTTACACTAAACTTTATTAATTATTAATTGTCTATGTTTACCAATCTTAATTTTATAATAGCTACATTATTTTAGGTATAATTTTTTATTCTCTTCTATCTGTTTTCTTTCATTTATTTATATATTAATTTGAATACAACTATCTTTTTATTTATCTACTACCTACCAATAATAAATTTTGTTCACTTTTGTTATTGTTAACTGTATTTTAAATTGTACATTAGTCCATAAAATAAAATAAAATAAATAAAGAATATGAAGAAGTATAGAGTCAAACAAGAGAATTAGAATAATAAGGGTGTATAAGTTTAACCGTAAGTCCGAGTCTAATTTAATAACTAATTACACACATTTGCGTAAGACTTCGATGTAATAACAGTTACAGCATACAGTCGTCAAACTATAGGTTCCGCCACATTGAAAATATATTAAGTTTAACAATACTAAAAAAAGCCGAAATTACTCTAGATCGAGTGGGTCGTTTGATACTGTGGGTCACTATTTTGGAAAGTTTAATTAGAAATTGTAAATTATAATAACAATTCCAAATGATCTCATGATCTCAGTTAAACTATAAAAATTGTACCGTAACAATACAATTTGTTATTAGTCTTTTATCAGGCACTAGAATTATAAGTAATAAAAACAGTTTAAAATTGTCATAATTGCTTAGAATTTTAATTTTATTATCAAATTAGAAAATAATATTAAAACGAATACCAAAAAGGCCGGAATCACTCTAGGTCACGTGGATATTTTGATGCTGTGGGTCACTGTTTTGGAAGATTTGTATAAAAGTTGTACATGAAATCTGTAATCAATAAAAATTGCTAACGATATTAACAATGCTGAGTGAGTTTAGTTACTAAAATCCAGAAATAGAGAAAATAAAAAATTAATTTTCTAGTCACAAACAAAATTATGTTTTAAATCTTGTAACAAATTTTCAAAACTTTTCCCGATATACAGCAGTTTTTATTGATCATAAACGAAAAGTCAACGTGTAAGTGGATGTTCTAATTTTCGTTATTGAGAATAACGAATCTGAAGTTTTTCAAGGAATATCAGCAAAAAAAGTGGATAAGCATCAATTGCACAACAGTGCGTAATTTCACTGTAATAATCAAAATAACACAAATTTTCAATACCTTTTTGTATTCGTTTCGGATCTATTGAGAGGATTTTTTGAAATTTTTTTATTCAAATAGAAAATTTTATCATACATAACAAATTCGTGTCAGCTACGAATTTTTTCTCCAAAAATAGTCAAAAGTATGACCAATATTTGAAAATTTTCCAACTTTAAACAACAAAATATAAAAATTGTAATTTAAGTTTTTTTTTTTTTTTAGTGTTATAGATATTTAGATATTGGCAACTTTGTTGTAAATTTTCAAAACTTCTTGTTGAAAGTTAAATTTTGATTGAACAAAATTACAAAAAAAAGTTTAAATTTTCGAAAATTTCAATGTTCTATCTTTAGCTCAAATATTTTCAAAATTACTTGAAATATTAATCAGTCCTGTACTTTATCAAATTTTACATTATATGAGAAAATCAGCTTATTCCGAACTTTATCGTGGTATCTACAGCCAAAAGTCTAAAGCGATTAGGTATGTCAAAAACCCGTTTGCCGTAATTTTCAACGTTTTACTCAATTTTTGCTTGTTTTTTTTATCATAACTTTTTAAATTCTTTACGTTTAAATCTATGACCCCTCAAAGTACCATGCGACTCTATATACTTATCAGAAAAAGTACTGACTTTTAAAATTCGAACATTATTGAAGAAATTATCGTGGTTTTATTGTGATAAAAAAATTAATACACATCATGTTAAAACGTTATACTCAGAATTTAAAATTTATTGAAAGAATTTGTAATACCTGATTGCTTGAATCCTAGTAGAAATAAAAGATTTTATTAGTTAAATAAAAAAAACCTACTACTTAATACCTATTTTCTATTACTTATTTTCAAAAGCATAATGATTTTGAACTTTTATGCTTTCATACAAAAAAAATACGACCATCTATATTTGTATTTGTAACTGTGTAATCCAAATTAAAATGTTTCAAATTATCAAATTTAAAGCGCATAATGCTTTTAAAGTTATATGATGAATATTTAGTTCAGCTTTATGATTTTCAAAAAAATTAATTCGATTAGCAATTCACCATAACGTCATTTTATATTCCAGATTATGATAAAATTTACATGCAACACATAAAAAATTCAGTTGGAGCTGGTACGTATTGCTATATTATGGAATTATACAAACATTTTTGTAACAAAATAATAATTTTTTTGCTAAATAAGTCCAAGAGATTGACAATGGAGTGACGAAAAAAGATATAGGATAATGTTCAATAAAATATTATACTAATGGTAGTCGGTAATATTAGTGTAACTTCAATATTGTACACGCGATGTGCAAGAATAGACTGAAATGGTTTTGGCATGTCAATAGGGAATATAAAACAGAGAAACTCAATACAATTTAAAAATGCACGTTAAATAAAGACAAGAATGAGGACAACAAAAAAAGAAATGAATGGATATAGTAGAGAGTGATATGTGGTTGACTAGTCACTAGTGTCTGGGTAAAGAACAACATAAAGAGATCGAGGCAAGTGGATTTTTAATACAAAGGTGGTAGTCCTCAAATTGTTGTCATAAAGCCAAAGGAGAAGAGAAACAAAATATTCTCTATTTATAAAATATAAACCAAATAATAGTTTTAGTATTAATTTCAGGTTCGTTACCCAATCCATTGGACTATTGTACAATTTTGTATTTGAATTGTGCAAGTGATGTAGAAGATCATAAATAATGATGACGATGATGATGATAAATACCTTAATCAGAAATTTTAAATATTTACAATAAATAATTTTTAAACATTTTTATGGAACACATCAAAAGACCACAACACCGCAAATATTTGAATAACTATTTGATATATTTTGCCTATTCTAATTTTTCAACTAAAAGTTTGAGAGTTTTACATTATTTAATAAATAATATTAATATAAATAATATTTATACCTATATTATTAGCTCGTTTGTCACTCTACTCCAGTGTATAACTATTACACTATTATAACTATTTATAATGTGTAATTAAATACCTAAAATTATTAACCGTAACTTATATAACAATAATAAAAATAACAGTTGTAATTTTTATTATTAATCAAACTAAATAAAATAATTTTAGAATCGAAATTAGGTAAATTATTTTTTTCCATTTGAGAACCATCCGATTGAGTGTAATATTCTTTTAAATACGTTTAATACAATATTGGCAAAACATCAGTGTTTGTGCTATTCTCAGGATGACTGTAATCACAGTACAATATCAACAAGGTTGTTTGAATACTTCAGAATTCATACAACCAAAAAATCAATACGTTTTTGTAAAACATATATCTTACAAATAATATACATACGTAGATGGGTAATTTATGAAGTTTATTTTTTTTAGATTGAAATAAAAAAAAATCCCCAAAAATCGTACAAACATTTAAACGTTAAAGAATATAAATTTAAACAACAGGTGAATATAAGAAAACACTTGGTCAATTTTATGAGGAGTTTTTTATGTTTCAAACGCGAACCGTGCAATAGGTAGTACATAATATCAAATTACTCCTGTCCAGTAGGGTGGGTATTAGATAAAGTAAGGGGGAAACAATTTTGATATTTTTTTATTCCGTATCCCCCCTCATTTTTTTTAATAACTATTAGAAAGTAATTTTCAAATTCACAAATTTATATTTATATCGTTCGAGTGATGATGATGAATGCTGATGCCTTAACCAGCAATTTCAAGTTTTTGCAATAAATGATAAACATTTTTATTGAATACATTAAACATAACATCACAGCAAATATTTTCACATATTTTGTCCAGTCTAATTTTTCAAATAAAAGTTTGATTATTTTACATTTCATAACTAAACTATTATCTTGTTTGTCATGAAAGAACTTAATTTACAGTGTATTTACTATTAACTATTTGTGTTATGTAATCAAAAAGCTAAAATCTTAAACCGCAACATATATAATAATAATATTTATATCATTAATTGTACTTTTCATTATTAATCAATCTAAATAAAAAATTTCTAAGCTCATACTTTAAGTGGTAATCTTTGTGAATATATTTGCATTTTAACAACAAATGTGATTTGAAGTTCATTGCCTGCCCCCACCTGCAACAATATATCTATTTCAACATTTAGTTTATTTTGTATAATGTTTTCTTTAGATGATACTAAGCTTTATAGTTGATATTACTTAACAAAATCGGGTTTTTTTAACCATTATTTTTTATTTCTCTAAGTTTTTAATTTCCGTGCGTTATGATGCAATATTTTTTAACTTGTGTGTTTAAATGAAATTTGAACATTTGAAAAAAAAAATCAAAAATAGTACAATGCAAGCCCAAACCCCTAATTTTTCGTATGTTGGTAATTATCCGAAAAAGTGATCACTGCAGAAACGAAAATTAAAATTTGCCAAACATAAAAGTTTTGATATATTGGATCATAATCAAAGGTAGCGTAAGTAAAAAAAATCACAGTTTTTAATGAAACAATCATTTGAAACATAAAGTTTGACATTTTACATCAATATGATAATATCAAAATCATAATAATAAAAACAATAATATAATTATTTTGAGAGAATCAAGTGAATCAAATGCATAAAAAACGGCCATCTAAATCATCATCAACATGAAAACGTTTTTCTTGTAATTTTTTGTGAAAACGCAATTTCAGAGGACGTCAACTGTTTATTTCGCCGTGTTTTGATTTATGTGTACTACACTTTATATATTTATCATAGAAATACGGTTTTAGTTTCAAAAAGAAGCTCAAAATATGAACTGTGCATTGTAGAAGAATTTTTTTTTTTTTTAATAACTAGTTAAACTATAACTCATTCAACTTTTTGTACAGAAATTAAAATTAAAGCCTAAATTTCATTATCATCAAACAAATTAATTTTACACAATGATTTCAAATATCGGTGAAAACAGCAATGGTGTATTCACTAATATGATTTGGTTTTGCCATTAAATTTTATTTTTCAGCAATCAAAGTTCTATAAATTATTCAAATTTATTGAACTGTTTGGATATTATTGGAATAAAAAAATTTTTCAAACGTCATAATTATTCCAAAACAACATTGACCATTTTTACACTTAATATAAAACTTGAAATGTTTGATATTTTGCAAATTTTGTTGAAGGAAACACTGAATTTTCATACTTAAAGACCAATTATCCGATAAACTTAAGATTCACAACAAATCATTTCGTTATTTTCATTCTATTTATTCTTGTAGTTTAGTTATTCATCCAAAACCGGTTGATATAAATTAAAAATTAAACATCAAGTAAACTTTTGAAATTTAATATTTTACGTTTCAACTGCACTATCCAACATAGGGACCGACTTAAAACTGCGTTACATTATTGTATGTATGTTTATTCAGGTGATCTCGTTCTTCGAGAAAAATATTTACCTGCGTGTTTAACAAATGTTAAAATGAATCGGTAAGCTTGTGTAACATATTATCTTAATACATTAGGTTACTCTAGTATTAAGGATTGTTATACGTTGTTCAATCTTACGATTATATTGCTATAACTCAATAATCTTCAATTTTTTGCTATTTGAATTTAATTTCTTATTGTATTAATTTTCTTTTAGTAAACATAATACGATGCATCTGCCACTGTATATAGTTTTTGTGAATTTAATTGTAACATACTTAACATTCAAAAGTGCTGTTGCAGATAGTAATTATTATATTTTTAGTTCATTAAATTCTCTGTTCACGTTTCACAATATAACATTATTTTACCTGTTGCCTTGCCTAATTTTATTTTGTTTGAATTTAAAAAAAAAAAAATTTGTTGTATGGAAACTATAAAATTTAATTAACCATTTGTTTGAATTTCAAACTACTACTTTTTAACATTTAATTTAATGAAGATTGTATTATATTTCAGAGGCCAATGTGGTAAAATGTTTAGGTATTCTTTTGTTTTTGTATGATATACTTAATTAAAAATATAAAGAAAAATTTTGGTTAGTTACTTAACCTTCGATAATCAATATTTGATTCAGTATCAGTATAGAGTGTATGTCATACAGAATGAAGGTGTTAGATTTTAATACGATAGTAAAAAAGAAAGGCAGTAAAGAAAGTCTGTAAATTTGAGGTATGGGTGAGAAGATATTTGGCGTAGTGATTACACTTTGTAGTAGGTCACTTTTTCGGGTTGGCCAATGATTTGGAAGTTGTGGTTCCAACTTATTATTTAATATCTGAAAGCAACGATGTATCATTGAAATCATAAAAACTTTTTTAAGTGAGCTCAGTTGTCTATAGGTCCTGGTAAAAACCAAATTTAACGAAAAATATGACCTATATTAGACAACCAATAGGCACTACCAGTAATTTTCACCCTACCTCAAATTTACTCCCTTTTGTTTCTTCCATTCATAATTTTCGTCCTTTTTTTTCTCTTTTTTAGTGTAATACTACGTTTACTATGTTATATGATATAAGGTACTGCATTAAAATATAGGACCAATACTCGCCTCTCCTTCGGGGTTTTTAGACTAAATTTCTGGTATGATAAAATTTAAAGTAATAGATAGTCAATTTGTTAAAACATACGTTGTGAACATATTGCACAAACATTTATGAGTGCTTCATTGAATGATAAAGTTTTAATCATGTTTAAATCATAGGTATTTAATTATATTTTTGTTTTTATAGAGAAAATACGTTCACAATTTCGGGGTAAGTTGTCAATTTCACAGAACTTAAAATATTCCCTATTCATAATCAGTATAATCAGTTGAAATTAGTTTGAAACGATAGTTAAGTATCCAAGTCTGTAGAAATAAATACATATTTAAGAAAAAAAAACGTTAGATGTCACACAGGTTTTACAGTATAATAAATTATCTTACGAAGAGTAAAAAAAAAAAAATTTAACTTCGAGTACGAACCGTCATTCGGAGTTTGACAAAACTATAACTGAAATTTCGGATATTCATCGTCAGCCAGTGGCGCAATCAGGAATTTTTCATGGGGTGGGTCCGACCAAATAAATCATCTTCATCTTTCTTTTTCTTTTTTTTACTTGTAGCGAATAAATTGCTACAAGAATATTATACAAATCAGGGTGAACAAACATTACAAAATTGTATTATACATACTGTGTGTTAAATTGTACCAAAAGTATAAAAAAGAACGGTACCACGGTAATCTGTGGATCACTTCTTTGGGTGGGTCATTGGTTTCAAAGTTGTGATTTGCACGTATTATTTCATACTGAAAGTAACGATAAATCATGGCATTTCAAAAAAACGATTCTGAGAATGCACTGCAATCTAGTCTAGTATGGGTGACAATTGTTTTGACAATATTCCAATTGTAGTGGTTTTTGCTCATAAATCAAAAAATCATTCAAATTTCAAAAAAAAGTTCAAACAAAATAAATTTGGAAGCCAAAATCTCAACTTTTATGTAGTATTGAAGTTACGATTGGAGGCAGTTTTCTACTCAAAAATGTCATGGGATTATCTTAATAATGGTATTATTATTACTCTGTGGGTATATGGTATAGATTATGGTCCGTAGTAAAAATAATTATTATTGCACTGTCACAACTGACAACATAAAACATTACGACAACGTCTTGTTGTATTTCAAAAAATCAAATATGAATTAAAAGCTTATGAAAATAATTGAGAAAATAGAATTGTATGATATTAATTTACTATTATACGTGACAAGGGGGGGGGGGATCCAGACCCGGAGTCCACCCCTCTGGTTGCGCCACTGTCGTCAGCAGTCGGTCAAACCTAAGTTTTAGGTTATATTTTTAGATTATTTTATGTATAGATATGTGCGTAATGAAAACGACATACATTCATATTAAAAGTTCTGAGATAGTAAAATATTTCAATCGTGTAAATTTAAAAATATTCGTTTCAGTATCCATAGATAAAATCGATGTATCCAATTATCAAAGTGAGAACTATTGAAGTTCAATAGAATAATTTATACTAAAAAATTAATATGACTGATATACACAAACTATATTTTTGGTTATACTAAGCCTTTTAGCAAAATATATACAATATATTACATGGCATAACGTATAATTTTTTTACTTAAATGGGATAATAAGAATTATATTTTTAATGTATTAGGTAATTCCGTTAATGAAAAACTGACTGCAAAAACATGTGCCCAAAATGCAGTCCAATATCTAAGTAAGTTAATTACAGAAAATAATAGTTAGGTATAAAAATCTACTTACATTAAACTTTTTATAAAACATCAATTCAAGTTCATTAAATGAATGTTTTTTTTAATCATGAGAAATCATTACAAATATTTATATTCTTTAGTGTATCCCAAAAAAATGTTTAATTAAATTTGATAACTTATCATGATACAAAAATTTTTAAAACTTTGTTTATAATTTACGCAATGTGCTGGCAAATATTTAAGATCATAGACCGTGGTCATGTTCAATGTGGGACATGGATTTTAGAAATCAGGTAGCAACCAAATAAGAATATCCGTAGCAAATGCTTTTTTTTTTCATTTCAATTATTGATCTAAAATGATGTCATGTCAAACTTTTTGGTTTTTTATAATAAATAACTGTTCAGATCATTTAGGTGCTAACAGAAACTATGTTAATATACTAGCTTTGGATCTACTCACGTATGGCTGAGTCTTGCTCTGAAGTAGGTCTCAATTCAATCGTGAAGTTGTTACACATAGTGATGAGAATTGTTTTTGTGTTCTGTGTAAGTTCTAAAACACCATTGAAAGTAGACAGTATAGCCTGGGATAATGGTAAATTGATTTTTATTTTCCCCCTCCCGGAAAGGAATTGTTTTCTTTTTCTTTTCTCGTATAGCGTTCTTGGGGACTGCTGGAGCCGATAGTTCCTTAGTTTTTTTCAAACTAAAATTCATTGAAATATAAAAAAACTGTTTTCATTTTTAACTTAATATAAATGTTAATAATAAATCATAATGTAAACATTTTATAAAAAGAAAACCATTAGGTTCTTATAATTTATCGTTCTGTTGGTTGACGGTGTAAGTGAGAAAAGCTTAAGTTAGGTTGTGTTTGATACAACAAAAAAAAACGTAAGTTTTTACCATAGACCTTATAAATGGACCAGTATTGCATTTGTATGTCTAATTACAGAGCTAACATATGGTAAATGTGGTCACCAATTTTATGAACAAATAACCGAAAACTGACTTATTGTTAACAAGATGGCATAGAGTGCCTGGAAAAATAACTAATAATTTATTAATTTTAAAGTGATTGATCATTTTGAAAAAAAACTCTGTAAGTATGGATACTGCCAACATTTATACCTAATTATTATAAGAGATGTAAATTACGTTTCGTTGTTTCAAACGCTTTTTAGTAATAAACTGAGCGTAACGCATAACAATGTACTAGTATATTTGTACCTATACTTACGATAAAGATTTTTTAGATATAAAAATTGTACGTCTTAAAACATTTTCACCTACATTAAATTTCATAAAATGCTAAAATATGATTTTTTGTAAAACTACAATATCCTATTATCAAAACCAACAATTTTTAAATTTAAGCAAATCGATTGGCTTGTAAGTTTCTACTCATATAAATTATACTTAAGTATTTATGAAGCATAATCAAAACTTTATTAAAACATATAATGGTATATTGAATGTGTTAAACAAACAACAAGTTAGAACATCTTACAATGCAAAATTTATATTAACACAAAACTAAAATCTACACATTTGTACCGGTTGTAAGAACAATTAATAACAAATTAAAATATACCTATAAGGTCAAAGATAACTAAATAACAAAAATAACTCACCAGTATATTATAATATAATCGTTAGAATTAAGTATTTTATCAACTTTTATACATTCACTTATTTTTAAGAAACTGAGAGAATAAAAATTATAACAATTTAAAACATAAAAGAACCAATAAATGTATTAGTTATTAAAAAAAAAAAAAGGATATTTTCCTACGTAAGACATATTGAACCAATAAGTAAATACAAATGAATCTTTTTATTCTTAATTTTCCATTAAAATGGAGAATGAGGTTAGCACGAATACAAGTCACTTCAACCCTCAGTCACCGTTACTTTTAAAATTTACAAATTGCGGGTTAGGCAGACTCCAGAACAATCCCCTGTTTGTCACGCCCTAACAATAAGTTATACAAATCAATAAAAGATTCTGTCTCCTCTTTTTTGACCGCCTACCTACACTAAGCATTAAAGAAATGAATAAATCTTGTCGATTCGTTGCCAATTGTCTTCTACGCTATTCTTCTTCCTTTGTCTTCATTATTGAAACACAAAGAATATAGTAAAAACAAATTGTTCTTACCTAAAATAATTTTATCACTTTAAATAAAACAATCATAAAATACGAAATGATTTACAAACTGAAATATCTTCATTCCACTTTTATTATAAAGATTTACTTCAAAATATCATTTAAAAATATGTTTCCTCCAACCTTAAAAAATTAACTACTACACCGACATAAAATGTAAATAACAAAAGAAAATTTTCCGTTCATATTCAACAGATACGTATACTTATCTTCGAATAATAGTTAAATACATAACAGCTATTAAAAATATTAATATTGTGAAGTTCAAATAATTTGAAAGAATAATTCTGACACTTTTAGCACGTTAGATATTACTATCAAAAAACCAAAAATTCCTTCAAAATGGAACATTATTAATATTTTTACTGTAACTTACACCATGAAAAATTAACTACATTTACACACATCAATATACAAATACGAGTGTATAAAAACTAGATAAATAAATTTAAGAATGTATACGGTACTGTACGTTACATGGATAATATTTGATAAACATACAACAACAAATACTAAATTTTAATGAAAATTGATTTGTCCGTGTCCTCAATTGTAGTAACTATCTGTAATTATAAATTTTCAGTCGACGTATATAGCTACTATTATAGGATGGCAAAAGATTTGGATCTGAGTACGTAAAACATAAATCAAATAAATCAAAACTTAAAAGATGTTTCAGTATTATATTATGTCGCATAAAACGTAAGAAATACAATTCTATGTTCACAATAAGATCAAATATGTATGTCGTTATATTAAAAACTGATCGAGACTTTGGTATAATCATTCAGGTAAAGTTAAAAGTCCAACAGATTTTTGCAAACCTGAGAGTATGTGTTCTTTAAAATTTTTAATACCGATTTCATTCGATTTGTAATTTTTTTTTTTTTTTTAACAATTTAAAAAATATTTTGTAATGAGTTGTGTAAAATGTTTTTACTAAATCAAAATCCAATTTGAAAACATGTATTTGCTGAAGTATGAATAAATTCTAGCATTACTATTTCATTTGAATTTTTATTTTTACAATAGATCCCATATTTAAGAACATTAACTTTGTCCTAAAAGGTACGTATTTAGCAATATTTTAATTTAAAAAATTTTGTTTCATCAATACCAACAAATTAGAAAATTGTATCAGATTTATAACATTTTTATACAATCTAACTAGTTAGATTCTGAGTGTAGCAAAGAAAGCATTTATTTTGCAACAACAATTGCTATCTGTAATTTATTGTTTTGAGAGTAAAATCACGTTCGTCTATACATACGAAACATTTAAGATAGGTAATCAGAGCTCTAGATAGTACTAAAGTTTAATTGTTTTTTGTTTATTGATTCATGTCCTTTGCTCTATTCATAATCTACAATTTAAGTAGATAAAATAGAAACTTTATTATTATAATTCATTTTCCGTCTTTGAATATAGATTGTCAAGGTAAGTATCATAAGTTAAAAATATTATAGTAATTATACAAAATTACCGATAAAATAGGATAAAATCATTTATAAAATACTCTAAAATAAAACACTATAAAATCGTGTTTTCTCCATCAGTTTTCTCACAAAATTAAAATCACTTTTGATTTAAAAATAAAAACAATTAATACGCAGATATCGCACCGCGGATATATTGTTTTTGTTTCAAAGAACACCCCATATAAATCAGACAAAAACCTTCATACCAATCACTATGAATACTATGTGAAGCCAATAGTAGCATTATACAGGTGTTTATAATAAGTCAATAGTACATTGTAAAATGCGATACTAAAATAGACTCAAAGTAACGGTAAAAATAATGATCAGCTTATACGATTTGTAATACTTTTAAACAACCATAAAACAGATCAATTGCTAAAATTTGGTGAGTCATAAACAAAACACGATATTCCTTAAAAAAAATTAGTTTTAACTTTTATAAACTTTTTTTTTTTTACAGAAGTATTCCATGACAAACTTTCTGAAAAACCACTTAAGGGGTATTGGTCTCCCAGGTTGTACTCTATTTTTATTTTTTTTACACGAAACTATAATTATTAAACTAATCAAAATTTATATTATAAAATCATTATTTGTTCATATAAATAATAAATCAACAACACGCTCCAGTTTGAAAAAAAACCAAAACAAAAATGAAACTATATTATATCCTAAAAACATATAATATCCTAAATTTACATCAATTTAATCTTATTTAATTATTATGCAGTGGAGTTTTTTTTAGTGCTGCCCAATTGCAATATTATTCAACAAGTAAAACACTACAAACAATTTCTATTATAGTCGGTCATAAATTTTATAATAGTTTACTTTTAATTTTTAATAGGTACTTATTTTTGTAAATTTAGTTTTGTTAAAACACTACACAAAAAAGTTTTCCCAGAAACAAAAATTTTTAAATATCAGTGTACATAGTCTATAACAGACTGTAGAAGGTTAAACATATTTGAAACATCAGAAGACTAAATTAAAAATTTAATTTTGTTATTTAAGGTATTTTTTATAGCACATAAACATTGATATTAACGTATGTAGTTTTTAGGTAAATGTTCATCTGAAATGATTTTCTTAACAAAAACTTATAAATAAAAAAATATATTTTCACCTTTTTTCCCCAAATTAAAAAACGGAAAATTCATTACTTCATGACGGAAAATTCAATACTTCATGACGGAAAATTTGTCGTACCCTAATATTATGTAGTGATTTAAGAATTTTTGACAAAAACTTGACATTCATTGGTGTCTTATACAGTATGAACATTAAGCATTACTCTAATAGTGTTTATAGAAAAAAAAAAACACTTAAATCAAATGTTTAAGGAAAACTATTTTCGACCTTGATAAAAGAATATTAACAGTTCACCTTCAATAAAACTTTTTTTTTACAGACATTCTTCCTAATTTTGTAATTGAAAATGCATTATATCTCTTCCGTAAGTTCAAAATAATCACATTAATACGATAATCATTATTTTATGATAAAAATATGTAGACTTAGATTTATACACTGGATAATATGTTTACGACCAATGCAATAGTATACCTACTACATATTACGCTTAAACCCCAACAAAAAAAAATAAAACAAAACAAAACAAACCATATAATATAATATTCTATTAGAAAATAATAATTTGAATTCGGGGAACTTTGTGTTTTTCTTTTAAAGTAAAGTTTTAATATATATGTTCTACTAAATACAGAACTACGTTATCCATTGCGAAAAGTTAGACACCTAGAATAATGTGTCGCACCATATACAGTCATTATGGTGATATTCATTCCATTTATTACGACCTCAAAATTTAAGCTACACATTTAAATTGCAAAAAGAAATTACGTTCAAACGAGTAAAACATTTTTTTAGATTAAATCTGAAAGTTCTTTTGATAAACTGGGAAATCTAAAACTAGAGGGATAATTCAAAATTGGGAGGAAAACAGGTTTCTTTTTTCTCGCTATTTGTAGAACGTAACGTACTTATAATAAAATATTATATGATCCAACCAACCCAATTTATTTACCTATCATTATCAATTAATATTATTTAGTTATCCAATAGTGCTATAACGGTGACCCGTCCGACAAATGGGATCGCTATGAGCGCTAGTGCAGCTGGGATTGCAAAAAGGTTGGGTTTGGTTAGGCATTGATATTGTTATATTGAATATTAAATTAATTTAACAAAATTAATTATCTAATTAAAATTAATTAATATTATAAAATCACCCCAACTACACTAACGCTGATGATATTGGTTGCAACCTACGGAAGCGTAGGACATTCATATTTGTGTTTTTTTGTTTGAAAAATGAGAACGGTGAAAAGGAAAACGAATTTTTGTCTAAAACATAATGTACCGAACATTTTATTGGTCCAATTAAAAGGATTAAAGCTATTGTATTATGATATAAATTATTTTACTGTGTATACAATTTTATTTTCTAGGATTTGGAAATTTTATACCTAACAGTGAGTTACTCTATAGTTATAGTATT
Organism: Hormaphis cornu; assembly: GCA_017140985.1. Taxonomy (NCBI): domain Eukaryota; kingdom Metazoa; phylum Arthropoda; class Insecta; order Hemiptera; family Hormaphididae; genus Hormaphis; species Hormaphis cornu. The sequence continues at coordinate 14,369,419 of CM029363.1, read as the reverse complement.
CAATTACTTCACAACTGGGTAAATTAATTTTTCATCAATTTTTAAACTATAACATTCATTGTAACTATTCACAACACTCCCCATAACCATTCATTTTATATTCACCAGTTCTCCAAAATGTACAAGTTAAATCACCAAGTTTATAATTTAATGTCTCACGAAAATAATCTCAATGTTCATAATCCATAGTTGAGTAGATTATAATTTTTAATCTCTGTTTCTTTACACTAAACTTTATTAATTATTTATAGTCTATGTTTACCAATCTTAATTTTATAATAGCTACATTATTTTAGGTATAATTTTTTATTCTTTTCTATCTGTTTTCTTTCATTTATTTATATATTAATTTGAATACAACTATCTTTTTATTTATCTACTACCTACCAATAATAAATTTTGTTCACTTTTGTTATTGTTAACTGTATTTTAAATTGTACATTAGTCCATAAAATAAAATAAAATAAATAAAGAATATGAAGAAGTATAGAGTCAAACAAGAGAATTAGAATAATAAGGGTGTATAAGTTTAACCGTAAGTCCGAGTCTAATTTAATAACTAATTACACACATTTGCGTAAGACTTCGATGTAATAACAGTTACAGCATACAGTCGTCAAACTATAGGTTCCGCCACATTGAAAATATGTTAAGTTTAACAATACTAAAAAAAGCCGAAATTACTCTAGATCGAGTGGGTCGTTTGATATTGTGGGTCACTATTTTGGAAAGTCTAATTAGAAATTGTAAATTATAATAACGATTACGAATGAGCTCCGTTAAACTATAAAAATTGTACCGTAACAATACAATTTGTTATTAGTCTTTTATCAGGCCCTAGAATTATAAATAGTGAAAACAGTTTAAAATTGTCATAATTGTTTTAAATTTTTATTTTATTAACAAATTAAAAAATAATATTAAAACGAATACCAAAAAAGGCCGGAGTCATTCTATGTCAAAACAGGTAGTTTGATGCTGTGAGTCACTGTTTTGGAAGATTTGTATAAAAGTTGTACATGAAATCTGTAAGCAATGAAAAACTGCTTACAAAAATAACGATTCTGGGTGACCTCAGTTAATAAAATACAGAAATAGAGAGAATAGAAATATAAAGAAACTAGTCAAAAAACAAAATTATGTTTAACCAAAATGATAGATTTGTATCATTTGCACAACAGTTCGTATTTTCACTGTAATAATCACTATACGCGTTATTGACAAAACTTTGTTTTTAACGGTTTTTCCTAATTTGTTGGTGGTTTTTCCCGTCGCGTTAAAAAACTATTGAAAAATCGAAAAATGACTACTCAAATGTACAACCTTGATCCCATTTTCTAAAAGAAAAGGTACTGTACGTAGATAATAGTGATATAAGTGCACTTTTTCTGGTAGAAGTTTTGTTAAAAGTATAAAAAAAAAAATAAAAAAAATAAACATCATTGTAAAACCACTAGCTTTCTCTCTCCGCTCAGAATCTAAAATAGTAATTTAATTATCAATTCACCATAACTTCATATTATATTCCAGACTTTGATACATGTTACATGCAACACATAATGCATTCAGTTGAACCAGGTACGTATTGCTATACGAATTTGGCTATACGATATGGAATTTTTTTGTGAAATAAATGTATAAGAATAGTTCAAGAGATTGACAATGGAGTGACGAAAGAAAAATTTAGAATAATGTTCAATTAATATTATATGTTAACGGTAGTCAGTAATATTGGTGTAACTGTTTTGCCATGTGATTAGAAGATAAACGAAATAGGAAAACTCAATAAAATAAAAATGGATTTGAAAATACACGTTGAAGGAAGACAAGGGAGATGATATATGAAAAAATCCGGAATCACTCTAGTTCTCGTGGGTAATTTGACAGAGTAGCAACTTCGCTTTGAATGGAACATTAGTTTGGAAGTTGTGGTTTAAACATTTAATATATATATACGTATATATCTGAAAGCAATGATAAATCATTGCCTTTGAAAAAACGATTCTGAGCGAGCTCAGTTATCCATAGTATACGGCCTGATAAATACCAAATTTAACTAACATGTCAACACCAAACAGGATTTACCAAGAGAATTTAGAACATGTGATTTTTACTTTTCAATCGGTATCTTTGTAAAATCAATAGCTTCCTCGCTATCGCTCAAAATCTAAAAACCGGAATTAGTAAAAGCCGCGTGGGTAGTTTGACGACGTAGCAACTACGAATTGGGTGGGTCACTGGTTTGTAAGCAGTAATATTAGTAGGCACAACTTAAGCATTATAATTATAATACGAATTATAGTAGGTATGATATAGTTACCTACACAAATTGCCTCTAACCGTTTTGAAAATTCTTTTACCAATAGAAAGGTACATTAAATTTTCAAAAAAAAAAGTAGCCTATTTCACTCATGAATAATGTAGCTTTCTATTGGTGAAAGAATTTTCAAAACGATTGGATGGTTTCAAAGCCTATGACGAATATAAGTGGAGGCAATTTGTATAGGTTAGGTTAGTTTACCTATATCATACATATTATAGCTCGTTTTATAATTTTAACAATAAAGTTATACGTTTACTAATACTACAGCTTACAAACCAGTAATCCACCGAAAACAACTCCATTAAACTACCCACGCAACCTTCACTGATTCCGGCTTTTAGATTCTGAGCGACAGCGAGGAAACTATTGATTTTACAAAGATACCGATGGAAAAGCAAAAATTACGTGTTCTTAATTCCTTTGGTAATTCTTGTTTGGTGTTAACATGTTTTGTTCAACTTGGTGTTTACCAGGACGTATACTATGGATAGCTGAGCTCACTCAGAATCAATTTTTCGAAGACAATGATTTATCATTACTTTCAGATATATATATATATATATAATGTGTTTAAACCACAATTTCCAAGCCAATGACCCACCCAAAGCGTAGTCGTCATTCTGTCAAACTACCTACGTGACCAAGGTCCTAGAATGATTCCGGCATTTTTTTTTTTAATTGAAAATTTTGAAAACACACGTGCAAAATGCTCCAATGATAGAAGTTGAGCTTTCAGAAGACGTTTCAACCGTCAAGTTTTGAGCAATATCCTAGGCATAGAACATGGCACAGTATCAAAAAATGAAAAATATAAATATAAAAAACACATCTTTGTAAAATCAATAGCTTCCTCGCTAACGCTCTGAATCTAAAAGAGATAAGTTGATACGGTTGAGAGTGATATAAGCTCGACTAGTGTGTCGGTAAAGAACAATATAAGAAGATCGAGACAAGTGGACTTCTAATATAAAGGAAGTGGTCCTTGTATTGTTGTTAGAAAGCCAAAGGAGAAGAATAACAAAATATACACTATTTATAAAACATAAACCAAATAATAGCTTTTGCATTGAATTAATTTCAGGTTCGTTACCCAATCCATTGGACTATTGTACAAATTTGTATTTGAATTATACAAGTTATGTAGAAGATGATAAATAATGATGACGATGATGATGATAAATGCTAATGCCTTTATCAGAAATTTTAAATACTTACAATAAATAATTTTTAAACATTTTTATCGAATACATCAAAAGGCCACAACACCACAAATATTTGAATAACTATTTGATATATTTTGCCTATTCTAATTTTTCAACTAAAAGTTTGAGAATTTTACATTATTTATACCAATATTATAATCTCGTTTGTCATTATACTACAGTGTATAACTATTTATAATGTGTAATCAAATACCTAAAATTATAAACTGTAACTTATAAAACAATAATAAAAATAAGTAATAAAAACAGTTGTAATTTTTATTATCAATCAAACTAAATAAAATAATTTTAGAATCGAAATTCGGTAAATTATTTTTTTCTATTTGAGAACCATCCGATTGAGTGCAATATTCTTTTAATTACGTTTAATACAATATTGGCAAAACAGCAGTGTTTGTGCTATTCTCAGGATGACTGTAATTACAGTACAATATCAACAAGGTTGTTTAAATACTTCAGAATTCATACAGCTAAAAAATCAATACGTTTTTGTAAAACATATATCTTACAAATAATATACATACGTAGATGGGTATTATTAAATGGGTAATTAATAAAGTTAATTTTTTTAGATTGAAATAAAAGAAAATCCCCAAAAATCGTACAAACATTTAAACGTTAAAGAATATAAATTTAAACAACAGGGGAAAATAAGAAAACACTTGGACAATTTTATGAGGAGTTTTTTATGTTTCAAACGCGAACCGTGCAATAGTACATAATATCATATTACCCCTGTCCAGTAGGGTGGTTTTTAAATAAAGTAAGGGGAAACAATTTTGAATTTTTTTTTATTCCGTATTCCTCGCTCATTTTTTTTAATAACTGTCAGAAAGTAGTTCTCGTTAAATTTGAAGATGATGGCTCACCACTTCCCGTCACACACTAAGGCTGGAAAATGGCCTGCAAATAAAATAATTTCATTGTTTTTTCGAATATAACTCAAAAAAAAAAAAAGCATATAGAGTAAAACTGTAAAGCATATATTTGACGACACTTATTTGTATTGTCTATAAAATAAATTTTTACAAAATTTCTTGTAAGTCCATTCAAGTTTCCAAGAAAAATTTAGAAAAAGAATAATATTTAATTTATTTTGCCAAATTTATGTTTTATAAGTATTGTAGTTATCAACGGTGTTCACCATTTGTTTTACGTCAGTGTTCGAAACAAACTTGTTGGATAATTCATTCTCAAAAACATACAATATTTTTAAATTTGAAATTGGAAAATTGTATTTGATAAAAAAATGGAAACCTTTGAAAATTTCGAACTTCCATACTTGGCTCAAAAGTTTTCAAAATCGTTTAAAACTATTGTATCATAACTGTATCTTATTATTTTAATATTATATAAAAGTTTTAACTTATTCTGAATTTTGAAAATTATGTCCAAAAATTTAATCAATGATGTCAAAAACACGATTGTCGTAATTATTAACGTTTTTTCCAGAATTTTTGCTTAGGTTTTTTATTGTAACTTTTTCTATTTTTAACGCTTAAATCTACGACACCTCGTAGTACTACTTGACAAAGTAGAGCTACTAGAATCCGGATATGAATGTAAAGATCGGAGATATATTGCAGAAGTTATCGTGGTTTCAAAGTTTCATAGTGATAAGAAAAAAAATTTAAAAATGTTTTAAAAAAACACAATTCATGTGAAAACTAATAAATTCTTTGCTACACTCATAATCTAAAATATATATTTATATTAAACACTAAGCATTCCGTTTCATATTAAACCAGTGATAAAATGATTGAACTTCAGAAAATGTATTGACGTGTAGCAATATGCCAATACCGTGATTATTCAAATGGTCACTGCCTATTACTAGTACCAGGTTTTGTCCACATTTTTCTTATAAATTTCGTCTTCGGGATATAACTCAAAAGTAAACAAAATTTCAACAAAAAAAACTGGGACCAAAGTACCACCGGAGTCCATAAACCTATTAGAAAAGTTACTGACATTAAAAATCGGAGCATTACTTCTGCTTAAAAAGTGTTTACACAAACAAAAAAAACTTCATTGTTAAAACAATACATTTTTCGCTGCACTCAAAATCTTAATAACATATTATACATTTCAATTTATAAATTTATATGACAGAGAAATCAATGGTTTATAAGGATTTATAACTACCCTCAGGATCTAAAATTGTTATCAAACGACAATAAGTGTTATAAGTATCGTTTTAAGAGGGTAAACACTAAATATCTTGTTTCATATCCAACCAGCGAAAAAATGGACGAACGTCAGAAAACGTATTGACGTGTAGAATATCATGTTTATTCAAATGGTAACTGCCAAATGGTAATCGTACCAAGTTTTTTTTCACATTTTCCCATTAGAAAAATGTATATAATTACTTTTTAAACCGATCCCATAATATATAATTCCAGGTTTTGATGTGAATATTACGACTTCTTATCTTCGTGTATTTACGAGAATCATTTCACGTTGTTTTGCCATCCGCAGCAGTCATTATCCACAAAAATATAAATACTACTTTTATCATTTTTTCTCGTTTAATTCGTTTTTTTTTTTTTTTTTTTTTTTTTCTCTAATATTTTATTCAATAAGCAAGTCCAATATTTAAAAATATAAGATCATGTACCCGTCAGTGTATAACACATTTGTGATAATTGTTGTAACGTACTTAACACTGGACCGCGCGTACGCCGATGATGGTAACTATTTTGTTTTTTTTTTTTTTTTGTCATTTAAACATTAATTTCCAAGTTTTAAGATGAGACGTTTTCATATGAGCTTAACATAACGTTTTCAATAACGTGCAAGGTTGGTCACCGTAAGCTCAATTTAGAGGGGCTAGACGGGGCTTAGTCCCCTCTGGTTGGTCTTAAGCCTTTCCCAAATTTAAAAAAAAAAAACACAGAATTAAGCCTCATGAGGGAATTTTATAATAATTAGCACCCGCAAAAATTTCAATTTCAGCTCTTCAAATTGCGCCTATGTTGGTCCAAATGATTCTCGTTTTTAAACGTTTGCGCAAGACGTGCGAGCAACAAACACATCGAGTACACATTTTTGTTTCTTAGATCTCGAAAAATTGACCTTATTGGAAAAAATTCATCGAACGACGAGTAAAATAATTTAAAGAAAAGTCTTTCAACAGACGCGGTTTTAAGCGCCGAATGACAAACCGAAAAAAAATTTGACTAATACAAAGTGTCAATAATACGCACTTGTCTCTAAAACAGTAGAAATTTCTTAGTTGATAACTAGGATAACTAGCAGACTGAACAAACTATTTTAACGGCAATTTAAGACATCTGCAATTTATTGTAGCGGCAGATAAAAAAAATAAAAATATAATGATGATAAAATACGAACGAAAGTCTCGGTTCAATTTTTTTTTATTCTATAGATATTACCACAGATATCTCAGCGTTATTATTAAACAAAACTTATATTAAATTCTAAGATACAAATTATGTATACAATTTATGTTGGTGTCCTCACAGAAGATGAAATACACTGCAATGTTCCGCGGATTTTGTTAAATATATTTCTAAATTCTGAAATTGTTATTTTTGAGAAAATAAAGTGAAAACATTTTTATAAGTATTTGACTATGTTTGCAGATATTTGTAATGATGAATTAACGTTATAAAATTATTTTATTTTACCACGTAAAAAAAATATTTGAACACCATTAAACGGATTTTTGAGAAAAAGCAAAGCGATTATTACTGTCGCCGATGAATAAAAATAAATATATACATATAAATACATTAAAATTAAAATTAAAAAATAAAATATATGCTAATTATATAATTAATAAATTTTTATAAAATTAATATAAGTGTATTAATATATAATTTATATTTATTATATTACAGTATTTTGGAAGACTGATTTTATTTTTTCACAACTATGTCAATAATTATTATAACGATGAGAACAGATTTTATTTTTAGAAATACTCTGTTGTCAATGATTTTATATTAATTGATGATGTGGTTTTTTTTTAGTCACTTGTTGATTTCAGTTAGATTTCAATTTTTAATTCTTAAATTATAAAATATAGCAGTCCAATCTCAAAACCAAATTTCAATCAGAATTAAAGACATCCTTAAGAGTATCCCTTTTATTATATGGTTTCTTCTAAAAACCATAAGAAAATAGATAAAAAACTTATTAGATTGAAATTTATCTTAACTAACCATTTATAAACTTTAATTTACTTAATATATATTTTTTCGACAAAACAATTTTAGGGGTGTTTTACCCATTTTATAAACAAAAATCAAAACCGACGGATTTTTAAAATATTTCGACTATGCTAAATTTTATACCGTAACAATTTCTATTCGTTTGAGTTTTGCAACTATTTCATGAGATATAATATTAAAATATTTTTATATTTTAGTCTAGAGTTTGGACTAAAACATTAACGTTTTTGACCGTTTTTAACATGTTGTACGTCTGTTAAAACGCGAGTAACAAATAAAAAATACAATCGAGATATCAAAATGTATAAGGTATATCGTTAAATTTTCCGGTTGTGTTCTGCAGTTGCAGTTTTCTCCGTCCATTTTAATCGATTTTCGGAGCATCGTATAGTTGTCGAATACAAATTTTGTCAAAATCAATTTGTTAGCTCGGGACGCTAAAAAAAAATCAAGTATAATAGCGCACATCACGCAGTTATAGAATTGAGACATTTACAAATATTACAGACATTAAATATTTGAACAAAAAGTTTTATACGACCAAACATGTTTTATTGTCTGTAATGTTTTAGTTGACGGACGTGCTATGGCAGAATGCTTGAGTAAATTTGTATTCTGTTTGATTTATTATGTTTGTCTAGTTTGTCTATTGTGCAAAAATTATTACGCCGAATATCGGAACTATATTTATGCAACAGCTCATGAGTTTATTTTATTTTATTTTTTTTATTTTGAACAAACAACATAAAAAATCTTACAAATCATGCTATGAAATTATTAAAATTTAAGTCAAAAATAATTTAATCATAATGCAAATATGCATAATATGCGAATAATGCAAATTCGGTTCAATCACGTTAAAAAAATAAAAAAATAGTACCGTAACGATTCTAAATTCATACGTTAATTATTTCGGTATTTTTTTATTTAATACGTCAACGCTTCAATATGATATTTGTATATTGTATTTTTTTTTTTTTCTAAATAATGTTATATATTTTTTTTAATACTATCGTCGTTACATATTTAACCATCTTGTCGTAATTTCTAATCCAAAAAATAATTCCAAAAGTCAAAGTTTCACAAATATTCAAATGAAAATTATTTATGTTAACAATATATAATTATGTTAAATAATGATAATATGTTTGCATTATGCGTGTTTCATAATGTTTCCTTACAGACAGTATGGCTGTTTTTTTCCAAAGTAAATTCTTAATTTACAAGATCATTATCATATTTATACATAACCACATTTAAGTATAAACATCTTGTTTATCTTTACATGCATGTAATAATTAAATTAGAATAAAAACAGGATTTTACACTGCGATGGTCAAAAGATAGATGTTTGTTTTTATTTTTAACCTTCACTTGGAAATTAAATGTATAAGTGCACTGGCAGTTGAAGTATTGTTCTTAAAAAATGTCTACTTACATTTTGTTTTGTATAAATTTATATAAATTTAATAGAATTATTATAAGATGTATAAAGATTTTTTCAATTCATTTAATGAATAAAATAAAATTATTGTCTCGTTGCAATAGCTCAGACATAATAATATGTATGTATTTAGGTTTTTATAATATTACAACAAACGAGTAATTTTTAATTACTAAGTATTCCGATAACTTTCACACGGTTAGCTTAACAATAGTTTTAAAAACACCAACATTTTTACGACATAATGATTAGTTGAAATTAAACGGGAAAAAAATGTTTTTTTTTAATTTAAATACCGTTGACCGGTAAATGTGACAAAAACACAATAAATTGTGATTGTTTTTTATTATTATTATTTTTTTAGCTAACACTTTATTAACTAAAACCATGCAATTAACGATACAACAAAGAACAAACAAAAAACCAACTAAAATGAATGAGTTTTTAGTATTAATAAACGATACACAGATCTCTTTCATTGGTAACTGACAACACCATGTACAACGAAAACGATTCAAATACCAAGTTACTAAATTTGATGTTGAAATATATCGTCAAATCCATATTAATTTTATAATGTTTATGGATTAGTTTCAAATTCTAATTCTATCACGGAAGAAAATTATGGTGAGTTACTGAATTACAACATTACCTATCAACATAAATAAAAAAAAATTTGTTCATTAATCGCTCAGTAATCCATGGCCTGGAAGTTTATGCGCTAAAAACTATTAAAATATACGTGCAAATTTGTGCTTAAAAACACTAAAATATGCGCTATATTTGCATTTAAAATATTCGTTTTTTTTTTTATGTTTTATATTTTTTTTTTATTTTTTTTTTTTTTTATAACCAATAATTAATAAAAGGGAAAATAGATGCAAAATTAATTTTGTTTGAATTGTTTTATTTACCCACCTTAACCATTACGGTTGACAATAGTAGAGACTTTGACAGACTTTCAAATAAAAATGAACGCCGGTTATCGGTCAACATACTTTTTTAAATAGAAAATATATTTTATATTATTTGTTTTAATATATTTATATTTTTTATAAATAAAAAATTATTGTTTGTGTACAATTTCATCAACAAATAAATTTTAACACACACGAAGTACGTCTATTTTATATATTATTGTTATACGAATAAAAATAACTTTTAAATATGCAGTAAAATACGATTTTATTCAAAAATGTGCATATTTTTTTGTAAAAACCCCAAAATATGCAAAAATATGCAAGATAAATTTTGATTTTGAACTTTTTAGTTCGTGGTTCTAATTTGTAGCGTACCTAGCAATTTTACGGACAACCCAATAAAAATGTGCAAGTGCATGAACTTCCGGGCCCTACGACTAATGACGATTATAAAGTTAGGCTATTCTTATTGTATTTATTATACAATACACGCGTACATACATTTTACATAAAATTAGCTAGTTTACTAAAGAACAAAAATTAATTTATTTTAAATTGATTAGAACACAGTGATTTGGTGAATAAAACAATATGTATCAAGCACGCAATCAAGTTTAATCTGAGTGAGTTTATTACGGAAAATAAATCAAGTTATGAAAATCTTGCACATGTGCTTATACACTCTTGTACAAAATCTGAGTTGGAGTAATGGGGACGAGAAGTTCTGATCGTACGATGTATACGATAAAACATTTTAAAATCCGTGAAAAAAATAAACATATATATTTAATTTGATTGTTTTACATATGAAAATTGTGGTGATTTTATCGACAGGACGTGTGAAATATTACATAATATTATTCACTCCAAACCAGTGCTCGAATCCAGAAGGGTCGGGGGTGAAGTACCCCATCATTTTAGATTCTGAGCGACAAACGAGAAATGTATTGTTTTTACAATAATATTTTTTTTTCTGTCAACAACTTTTCGTATAGAAAGAATGCTTCGATTTTCAATGTCTGTAACTTTAACTATAGGTTTATGGACTCCAGTGGTACTTTAGTTGAAGTTTTTTTTTTACATTTAACTTACTTTTTGAGTTTTACCCCAAAAAACAAAAAAAAAATCGAGAATTTTACAGGAAAAATTTGAAATTTTCTGGTTTGTAATGACGTTTTCGGGTAAAAGGAGTGCTCCAATTGTTACGTTGAATATTACAAAAAAGTTGGGATTTAAATTTTATTTTATTTAAAGCATTTTTTGATATTTTTTTAGTGAGATTTGTGCCAAAAATGACGATAATGGCGAAATCGCCAAATCCGGCGTCAGAACCTATATTAAGCTATCGTTATAAAAAAATATTCCAAGTCATTTTCAAACTTGTATGTACTAAATTAATTTCATACGTTATAAAAATTTAAAAAGTTTTTTCTTGGTATGACACACCATTTTTTTATATAAGAGTGATTCGCAATCTTTTTATTTTCACCCAGGACTTATTAGATTATATAGCTCGCTCAGAATCCAGCTATATTGTGTATGCTAATACACGGACTTGGTCTGAAGACGCCTATCGATATTCTTAAGCCTGTATTGTGTATAGAGTCGATCATTTGTAAATTTGTGTGTTTGGCTTTGTGGAACAAGAAAGATCCGTATTCGATTTTGGAAAGATTTAAAGCTTTATATATTAGTAATAGAGGTTTGGAATGGGCTCCCCAAGATGTATAAGCTACAGTCATTAGAATGTTTATCCTGAGTAGTGATTCTTTTCTAAGTGTCTTGATGTGGTATGTCCAATTGTTTTTTGTATCGAATGTTACTCCTAGAATTTTTAGGAATTTTTTATTTTGAATTACTGTATTTCCAATTTTTAGAGTAATATCTATCGGTAATTTCTTTTTTCTTGTGAAAAATATGCACTGGGATTTTTCCGCTGAAAAGGTGAATCCTGTTTTGTAGATTTTGGTGTAGTCTGACAATGTTATCAGCTAATGTATGGCAGGCTAAAAAGATACAAAAACGGTCATTTGAGATACGGGACGCGGAAATTATATTAGAAGGTCCGATTATTTTGCTGACAGCAATAACGTAATCAATTTGTTTAATGCCTTCGATAATGGGGAGTATGATTGCCTGGTTCATGTTAGGGAAATTAACGATAGCTTGTGGTTTCTGCGAAACTTTTAAGGTTTGTTGTTGGATTGGTACAATTGTTGTTGTTTGTTGAACTTGATGGTTTATGGGTGTTTGACGTGTTATTTTGTATGTTGGGAGATGGTTTGTTAGTAAATTTTTTTGATTCAAGTAGTCTTTCGTTGAGAGACTTTTTGGTGTTGGTTAGTGTCATATTGTGGTTATTTGGATGTGGGTTATTTCGTGGTTGCGTAATTGCGCCTCCGGGCGTTTGACTAATTGTCAACGACAATTATTGATTATTTAGCACATCGAATATTACATATCTGTGGTATACATCATAGTTATTATTAGCCCTCTTTCACACGAAGCCACCAGAGCGGCGCCACCATGGTCGCGCCACCAGAAAAGCACCGCCACTATTCATGCTTCCAGAAGCGCTACAGGCTGAGTTCCATATTGCTGGACGATTTTCAATTTCTATGATGAACTTTTCGGAGTCAAAAAAGTGATTATCCATGGTAAAAATATTGACAGGGTAATCAAAAACAACGTCAACACGCGCCACTGGCAGTGGGTCGAATGAAAAGAATGTGTGTTTTTACATTACAACAGTATACATTTAATTGGTGGCGGTTCTATTTTGGTCGCGCGTTCAGTATTGGTGGCGGTTCTGGTCGCGCAAACTTCTACGAGTAGCGCGGCCGATTTGGTGGCGCTACCATGTGTGAAAACCTTCATTTAACTATTAATATCTTGTGGTGGCGCGGCCATGGTGGCGCCGCTCTGGTGGCTTCGTGTGAAAGGGCCCGTACCTGTTATATAAGACTCGTACTACTCGCTATCGGAAGCTATAAAAGCAGGTGCGATAAGAGACGATAACACACGTGTTGCTTAGACGGAGGTCAAACACGAACTGGCATATTATTGTTTTCCTTTAAAGTGTACATTAATATAAGGCCCTCCGCACACGATGCTACTAAAAAGAAACTAAACTAGTAAGTGATTTGAATCACTACAAAATCACAAACTGATTACAGTAAAGTAATCAGTACAGTACAGTAAGTTTTAAGTATTGCAGTTTGTAATGGATCACGACATCGCCTGCAACGATGTTTTATGACCACGATAATCTTTTAGTTTTTTTTTGTCTATATTCAATTAACAGCATTATGATGTTTTGTTCATTTTTCTTTCAAGCACGCCCAGTGTATGCGAATGAAAACAGTAAGTGTATAGGTACAATTACAGACTATATAGTAATTTCGTCAGAATCTTTAGTACCTATATGACAATTATTATTATTCTATAACGTATAGAAATTACAGTTTTTGAACTTTTTCATCGGCAAAAACAGAAATACGCAATATTTGGTATAATAATATGTGGATTAAATTATTATACAAATACAAATTAGAAATTATATACTGTTTGAACTTTGCTAAGAAGTCTCAAAGAAATTCGATCACAACATTGGTTGAGTCCGAATTGTATTTTAGGGAGATTATAGAATAAAATGTTAAATGCACAATATTTGTGAGGTATTATGATTACTTTGAGGTTTCTCCTGAATAGACTATAAAATTATTGTGTAGTTTCGATCTTACAACTGCGTGTGTACAAATAGTAGGTACCAAATATAAAATGTCTAAAATGCCGTATTTTCATGGTGGCTATTATATTTTATTTACTTTTTGCAGTCGAGTACTACTCACGCCGTTACTTTTCATCGTTCGAAAAGAAATTGAATAGAAGTACGTAAATTACGTGATATTTTTATTCATCTTGTACATAAAATTTTCCGGTCACAGTGTTTGTTATTAAACTCCTACAAAATGGTTTTACCGATATTCATGACATTTTTGTGTATATTTAGAAGGTCTGAGAATAGCTCTAGGCTATTTTTTCAAACCCTGGGTATTAAGGGTGGCCCACCCACCCCAAACAGACCAGTTCTATGTACCACGATTCTGGGAACGATATAAACATTTTTACAATTTTTTTTTTTCACAGATTTGTTTTTCATACTGCTCCGGTCGTTATAGCGTGCCCCGTTTTTAAATTTTTGGTCCTGAAGGGAAATGGGGGGGGGGGGTTTAAGACATAACATTTTTTCAAAATTCCACTCTTAAAGTGACCTCAAATACACATTTTGTCGAATATTTGATAATTTATTGATTTATGATGGTAGCTGTGGAATCAAATTTTAGTTGTTGCATATGTCTGCATTGTTATTTCTTCGTTTTTGCAGTATGTGTTTTTGACCATAATTCCTTCAAAAACTGTTCACATTTATTGCGATTCTCACACACTATAAGAATTATTAAAAAATGAAAAATTCATTGATATGATATTTGCACAGAAATAAATTTTAGGTATTTACATGATGTTCACACAAAAATACCCCCCCGTAACCGAGTAAAATCACGTTAAAAATAACATAAATTCACCTATGTTTTAGAGCTGATTTTAAAACCAGAAAAGTTTTGTCAAGCGGATAATTTATGTACGTGAAACGTAAAATGACACTTTTATTTGTTTTTTAATTGATAAATAATCAAGTACATATCTATATTAAAACGTTTTCTAAGGCGAGACGTTGGTAGTTGAACCCCTAATCACAATTTCAATTTGTAATCTTGTATTAAGCATAAAATAATATGAACATTCAAAATGTATAGTTTTATTTCCATTATAATATTACAGACATCTTGCTTTCGGAAATTGATTCTTTCGACAAATCAGGTACGTAAAACACAATTTAAGCTTAATTTAATACCTATAGGTACTAACAATTTGAGTGACTCCTTTTTTTGCCTATAAGTTTATTTTGACCTTAAATTCTGAATATGAAATACAAGTATAGTACTTATGATTTATTTATACTGGATAGATAGTTAATATTCAAGACAATTTTAACTAAAACTTATGTATGGTTTCCGAATAGCCAATTATACCTATAAGTATTAAGTTACAGTAGTTTTTAAAATGAAAAAAAAAACAATCGAACACTTGATCATTGATTTATTTTTTCGAAAAAAATTCCCATTAAATTCAGTTTTGATTCTTAACATTTCAAATTCTAATATATGTGTTAAGTAAAATTTTCCAACTGTTAATGCCTAATTGAACACAAAATCGACTTCCAAAATAAATATTCAATCACTGACGTAAAAAATTTCAACAATTCTTCAAACAAATTAGCGAAAAAATGTATAAAGTGGACACATTCTTAATAGATAGAATTAATATTTGATGAAATTCATATAAAAAAAATAATAATAATATGGTGCAGAACCTGCCTCAATTGTCTGAGTACACCTATAACAACTATTACCGTTTCAAGATTAAAATGTTCTTTTAGTAATAATAATTAATTGTTAATACAATTATACTTTATAGAATTTAATAAAAAACAAGGGTAATAAATTAATTTAACATTTAACATTTATATCAATGTTTTTTTTTTTTTTTTTTATCATTAAATTAGTTTGCTTGGGTAAGTAACATCACGTAAAGTCAGTTTGGATTATAAATCAAAAAAAAATGATCAAAAATTCAAAAAGAATTTAAATTAAAAGAACTATTATCCAAAAATATAATCACAGAAAAAATACGTCATTCGTATTACACTGTGCTCAGAATACAAAATATTATGATTATCAGCATAAATATACAGTAGAGTCGTGAATTTAACAAACACAATATACCTACAGAACAATTGAAACAATTTTCGGGTGAGTTTAATCATTTTAGATCAAAGTAATGATACGATTTTTAGAAATAGAAAAAAAACGATTAATACAAATAAGCTAATAAAAAAATAATCTTATTAAAGTAACAAATTCCGGTAGAATAATATTGTTTGCTTCATGAACATACGTTTTCAGGAAAGTCTTCGCGCAGAGAAATTCTTAAAAATGCTATTTATAATTTTGGTAAGTTTAAATTAACTCGATGATAAGTATTTACAGATCGCATAGGTACACGCAAACATTTTGTTCAATTTTTATAATTTATCTCTCAAACGTTCCGCGTTTACTTTTTAAACAACAATTCAACCGAAAATTAACTGCAAAAAAAACTTCGTATAGTAATAATTACTATACGATGTTTTTTCTCAAAATATCCGCTTAAAGTGGTACGCCACTGCACCATCGCGAGATCCGCTTGGCCTTGTTAAGGCCTTATTCAGTTCGACTTTCAAAAACAGATGTGACCCGAAATTTTTTTTGTAAAAAATTATTTGGTAACGCATTAAAAAAACGCGAATTCTATTTATTAAATAAACTTTTATATTTCAGATAAAAATTATTTTTGTAGTAATGAACGTGAGTTACTTTTTAAAGTATTCTTCACTATTATATACCATTCGGGCAATTAAAAACTATACGTAAATATCAGTAATCATTCATAAAACTGATTTGTCCATATACCGAATATCAATCATTTTGGATTCATTTAATTATAAATCTAACCTCAGCTCTACAAAAAATAATAGCCATAGCAAAAATTAAGTATACGAGTAGATATAGTTTTCATAAGAATAGTAATATTATAAAATGATATGACCGTTGTAATTTGTCAACTCCCACATTTTAAATTGTACTAAAATAATATTTTATAATCTTCTTTTTCTCCATCGCTTTTCTCCATTTAACTCAATTGTTTACGTCTCCTACATATACACACACACACACACACACACACACTAAGAGCCCACTCATATCATTCTCAATCGTTTCCATATCCGCATCGGTCCTTTTTTGAACTTCTTATTTCATAACTAGACTAATTGCTAAATATTATATAAATATAATATAAAATATGACGTTTTAGTATTCGAAAAATAATAACTTAATTAAATAATAAAAAAAAACAATATAAATAAATAAATAAAAAACAATAGGTGCATACAAATTTATGTTGCATTACTTACTATAAGAAGAAAATAGGAAATCTCAAGTTTAATTTCACAAAAGATCTTGTTTTTCTATACAATATAGCATCAGGATAATATTGCTATTGATCTCGCCACGGTTTCGTTACCTAATAAAAAAATTATATTTATACTTTTTAAAATTTACTGATTTTAATTGAATTTCAAATAACGTTTTCGCAATTGTGCCGTGTTGTTTGAAATCACCTATAAAACAGAAAACCTTTTTTATTTGATTAGTTTTGAATCGTCAAAAATACTCAGCTGCGTACATGAATCACATAGAAGATGATGTTTCACAAAGTACGTATTTCTGTATGGTTTTTTTTTTAAGTGAAAATTCGTTTCATGTAAAATTAGAACACTAGGTACATAATATAAATATTAAGGCTTAACAATTTTGAGCAAGTTTTCAAAGAATTAACATAGCCTGAAATAGTGTTAAAATTTAAAAGTATGTATTTTTAAAAAAATAAACATTTCAAAATTTAAATATTAACAGTTTTGAGTCAACAAATTGTAAAACCACAAAGTTTCAATAAATTAAAAAAAAAAAAAAAAAAAAAAAAAAACAGCTTTGAGTCGATTATCTAATGGTTTGATGCGTTTCTATCTAATATTAGTCAAAAATAATTTCATAATATTTAATATTATTTTTGTATATAATGATATTTAATGTCAACTATTCTCAACCTCGGATTTATTGTCACGGGACATAAATCGAGTAACAATTATTATTTACTTTGGTCGCTTTACTTTGAATCGGTTTCAGGTGATCTGATAGACCCAAAGAAATATTGTGCATCTCTAATTAAGTGACTAAGAAAATGTCTTCTAAAATCAATCTTTTAATATCATAATAATTGATAATGATATTTAATATAAGTATTAAAATTACTAAAAACATACCTATATACTCCATTGTTTATAATTGATTTTTATTTTATTTTTTTTTTTTTTTTTTTTGTAATCGTTTATTAGAAATATTTACAACTTATAGGTGTACTATAATAACTTTAATAAGGCTTATAGTTAGTTTTATAAGCAATAATGGGTAGTCGCAAAGACACCTAAACAAAATTCAAAATCAGAACTCTTTATATACATTTTATGTTAACTTCGTTTAATCTTATACCAACGTAACGTATAAAAATTAATAAAAAATTATTATTTTACTAACATTGGTATTATATGTGTATTATATACGATGTATCACATAGTTGAATGGATTATACTAAAAATGTTACCTCTAATAAAATGTGAGACTAAAGTGTAAAAGAGTTTTCTTCTTCTATTTATCGCATAGTTAGTAACAAAATACAAATTATTTTTCTCACATAACATAGTGTACATGGTAACTTGTTATTTTTTTGAAAAATTGCAAATTATACTCTATATTATAATATTTTTATCTGTGAAGGGTACTGGCTGGTTTGTTTATACTGCTTCTAAACGCGTAAAACAAACTTATATATATATATATAATAAGTAGCCTATATAATAATAACTCCTTAATGCATGACAGTAATATCTGCATTTTTAGATTTTGAGCGCATCAAAGGATGTTTTTACAATCTTTTTTTCTGCGTGGACAGCTTTAAAGATAGTAAAAATGCTCCGATTTTTAAAGTCGGTACATTTCCTGATAAGTCTGCGGACTCTGGTAGTGGTGTTTTGAGAGTTCAAAATTGAAAAAATTACGATAAAAAACTAAACAAAATTTATGGGAAAACGTTTAAAATTACAGCTAACGTGTTTTTTGACATAATCAATTTAGTTTTTTGGCTATAACTTCCAGAATAATAATCGGGAACAAACTGAAACTTTCACGTGATACTAAAATAGGTACGATACGGGTTTTATACAAGCGGACTCGGAAACTCTTGAGCTAAATAAAGAACTTTGAAATTATCGAAAGTTTTCATTTTTTTTTTTTGTAGTAGTAGTAGTAGTAGTTTTAGTTCGATAAAAAATTTAATTTTTCACAAAAAGTTATGAAAGTTTAATACAAAGTTTCCAACGTGTAAGAGCAATTGCGACTAAAAGTTTTCGAAAACCCGTAGTGACAATTTTTATAACATTCAGTAGTTTAAAATTGGAATATTTTTGAAAATTGCGCTCCGAGTTATTTTTGGAAAAAAATTTGTAACTCGCACAGATTCGTTACTTTGAGATTTGAAAATTGACGTGTTATGTAAAACGAAACTTTCCATCGGAATAAGAAAATTTCAACAAAAAAAAATCCTCCCGGTAGTAAGCGTATAAAAAAAAAGGTACGGAAAAACGGTGTTATTTTGATTATAACGACGAAACAGATTATAACGCCGCACAGATCGAACTGCACGTTTGATGTACAAACTCGAATCGTTACGGCTCGTTAAAATACAAATTTTTTGTAACGTTGGTTTGAAACGTTCGCCCCCACGTTATTCGCGTACAATTAATATTTTTTACACGGGTTAGGCTTTCGGAGTTTTCGGACCATTTTATTTTTCTTGGTTCGGACGTACCTAACCCGCGTGTTATAACAATACCTACTGAATAACTGAGCTCGCCGAGAATCGTTTTTTCGGATGCAATTTCGTCGCCGTTAAACGGTAATATACCTACCTACTCGGTTTAAATTTATTAATTGTCGCACACCCACGCGCGACCGCGATTCGCCCCGGACGTTTTTACTAATGGAGTTTTCGCGGACGGCGGTTAAAAAACAACGCGCGGCCGTGATCGATTCGCGATCGATCAAACAAAATCGTTTCCACGGCGAAACGCTGTCACGAGAATATTGTTTTTTATCGTCGATCGATCGTCCGAGGGTTTTTTTTTTTTTATTTTAACCGCGCCGTTTTTTATCGTTTTTTTTTTTTTCTCCACCACCCCCATCCCTTAGTCACCGAACGAATTCCGAGCGGGATCGTACACTCGCGTTTTTTTTAAAAACATTTTATCCATGGACAAAACATACGTGACGGTGGGCGAGGCCGGCGAGGGCACGTACGGCACGGTGACCAAGTGCGTGGTGGCGGCGACCGGCCGCGCGGTCGCGGTCAAGCGGATGCGGAACGCGCTGAGCGACCGCCGCCACTGCGAGATGATCGTGCGCGAGGTGGCCGCGCTGCGGCGGCTCGACGGCCACGACCACGTGGTGCCGATGGTGGACGCGTTCCGGCACCGCGGCCGCGTGCACCTGGTGTTCCCGCTGATGCAGAACAACCTGTACGCGTACCTGCAGGAGCGGGACGGCGGCGCGCTCACCGTGGACGAGACCAGGTGGTGCATGTACCAGGTGGGCGGTGCGCGGGTGCGGACGCCCGCAGGCCGGCGGCGGCCGTGGTGGGGGGGGGGAGTGGAGACGCGCCCCTGTTGAACTTGAGAACCTCATTAAAACCACGAACTTTATCCGCGTCCTCTTTTTCCGCGATCTTCATCCCATTCATCAACTGCTCTTGGGCGTCCCGCGGTGGTCTTTCTCCCTGCGGTTCCTAGCGCTGTCTTCCGCACTTACAATCGGACAATTCTTTTGGTCGCTACACATTTTTCCGGACTCTGTACTATACTACATCGTTACATCTTTACACGGACCGCACATTTTTCCAAGTAATCTCGAAAATAACTTGTGTTTCGGCGGTCGTTTCAGTAAACGTTTCTTGTGCGTCTCGAACGCCTAACTGGCCCGTAACGTGTATGGATTTTAAATCACGGCTTCGTAAATTTCCAAAGTGATCGTGTCGTACAGTTCCGATTCGACCCGATTTGGTTTCGTCTACATTCGTATTTCAACCGAATTTACCGATTTCAAACGATTGAACACATCGTTAAGCTAGGCAATTAATCTGTCCTCTATTCATAAAATTGAAACTCTTAAAACTTTGTCAATTAAACTACGTGTTTTTACTCTCCGTATTTGTCCGCTTTCGATCAAATTATTATTATTGGCAACATTTTTAATTTCGCTACGCGCGGAAAACTTGAATTTACGAGTTTTAGCCATTTTAACATAATGTGTCGTTGTTTTGTACCACTTCGCTGTTGTCAAGTTACAATCGTTTAACACGCATTATCAAAACTATTCAAAACTAGCTACACAATATTAAAATTGCTGTCATAACGCACTACTATAAACATTCTTTAACTAGCCTTTGTAATATTATTATGAACACAATTTTCACTAAAATATCCAAGTTTTTTAAAATACAATACTACGTACACCTATACCACGTTTAGATAACATATTTTTATAATATTTTTTTTAAAATTTGCATCGTACATTTCTATTTTTTCCCACTGTACCATTATATTTATTCTAAGAAAATATATATTTGTCGACCGGTGAAAATTTCTTGAAAATTCCGCTGTGTAAGTGTGATCTAATGACACCTGTTATTAGGTGGTCGTTTGGATATGTTACAAGTTTTAACACAGTTTAAGAATATTTTATGTTTAAATGTATGAAAATTTCAAATTGTTTGTACTTGTATCTACGAGTAGTATGGCAAAAGATGTCAAATACCACCTTTATATTTTGGTGCCGTTACTAGGCACTAACCGACGGTAGGTTAGGTTGAAACGCGTACTGTCCGCCGTGTGTTAGAAACATACTTTTAATAGTTAGGCAGAATCTTTATTGTTTAATCTTGCAAAGGGTTTTACTGGAAGTGTTTACAGGTAAGTATAACACATAACAATACAATATGTTAATATACATATAAATTCAAATCTAATTTATCATTATTCTAGTCTTTTAATGGTTTTTTTTTTTTTTTGTAATTTAACTGATGTTAATTAACACTACATAATAAGACTAGACCAATCTGCTAGTGATAACTGTAGTTGATAAAAAAATAAAACCAAAAATACATGCTAAGTACACATAAATTTATAAAAATTAATAAAATCATGAGTTAAAGTACAAAAATTAATAATGAATAAGTTCATACGTATTAAATAATAACTAAAACATCAACTAATAAAATCTTACAAGTAAAAATACCTACTTGAAAAGTACTTATTTGAAATAAATAAGGTCAAATAATAAAAAAATATGAATGCTCAGAAAGCATATTATACAATTCATTCACTATTTTATAGTAGTTTGAAGTAATGACTAATGTACTGAATAATGTAAATGCGTTATTTGCACAGAAATCTTCAACATTTTTAAAACAATTTTACAATGAGACTTCAAAAACAAATTCTCTCCCTCAATTCTACAAATTATTAGTAATTTATCAAATTACAATATTGTGATACAATACATTTTTTTTTTTTTTTTATTTTAATTTTAATGTCACTACTTAGAACACAACTTAATTGAACCTAACATATAATCAAAACAAGAGTGAATTTAGTCATTTGTTGGACATATTAATGAAGTAAATTATAATGCAAATATAGATAACTATAAATTGTTCATTTGCCCGATTGGGAATAATTCTTCATGGACCTTCAAATAGAAATACTGTTGATAGTTTAGTCTTCTATGGACAGTCAGAAACAATGCTTTAAGTCACAACAATCCCAGACTTGAGTACGAACCATGTACACAGGTGTTAAAAGGGCTGAGCTACATACACAATCAAAATGTCGTACATCGTGACATTAAGCCAGAAAACCTTTTGTTATCAGCTACGGGCATAGTCAAGATCTGTGATTTTGGTGCATCCCGTATGTTTTGCTTGGATCAGTCACTGGACATGAGCACCGAGGTAGGTACTGTCTGGTACCAAGCCCCAGAAGTGTTGATGAATTCAGAAAATTACAACACCAGTGTGGACATTTGGTCCGTAGGTGTGTATAAAATGTGTTGAATTTGGCAATGTATTACATTAAACGTGTTTCTTATCAACAGGTATACTATTTACTGAATTAGTCGGCAGCTTACCATTAGTCACTGAAGACACGGTTATTGAACAGTTGTGTTGCATCATCAAAATACTGGACTGTGGGGGTGACAATTTGGTACTTTTTGAAAAACACTTGCATGAATATGGCATTGTCCTTAAGACAGCGGCTCAGCTGTCCAAATCTTACATATTATCAAGTACCACATTAGCGTTGAAAAAGTTGTACAGCCAATGGCCAACGTGCCTGCTGGAATTAGTGGCACACTGTCTACAATTAAATCCGGCAAATCGAAAAAACGCTGCTCAGCTACTAGACATGGTATTCTTCACCGGTGAGGCATTCCCATCACTGTATGAAAAGGAACTGAAAATCAAACTGGAGTACGATTAGACGTCTGTAAATACAAATACATCAAACAGCCAAACCTAACAGTATTACTAATCGACAAGTCTCCACTTGGTTGGTTGGGTACATTTTTCAACGTTGTCTCCACAAAAGCAATTAAACGTAGTCTCTATTGGGAAGCCAAGAATTTCTCTTTCTTCTTGAATTCGAAACGAAAATGTTGATTGGGACGTACCGACAAAATACCTATGCAATTTTAAAAAATACTATTTTAACTTGATTTTAAATTAATAAAAATGAAAACCTTACTTTGCTTGTGAACAAATGATTTGATCAACGATTGCTACACCACCATCCATGTAAGTGTTCAAGATCTTTGCATCAGCTTCAAATTTGAGTACTTGAAATGGTTCCAAATAATTACTCAATTTGTTAAATTCTGAAATAATGTGTTGTATTAATGACACATTTAACCATAATATGTCTATTGGAGAAAAGAGATAAGATTCAATAGTATGGCTTGCCTGTTTTTGGAGCGTCTGTAGCAATGTAAACAATGTTAACATTCTTCAACATACTCAATTTTTCTAGTATTTGTTTGGCAGCCTCTTTGATACTCGGTACGTCACTAGGATGGCCGTACAAAAAATCTCTACGACGTAAGTGGGCGCACATGTAGTCATTTTTTAAATGCTTTTTTTTAAAATCCTTAACAATTGCATGTAAATTTTTACTAAATTTCATACTTTTTCTCACCGCCCAATACTCTTGTCCACCATAATAATTGTGCAACACCATTTCAGCATGGTCAAATATAATAGTTCTAAAAAATATTTAAACATTTTTACTATGTGAAATTTTATAAAAAATTATTAAACACAATCCACATACAAAAACAAAACTATATATTACCTTGGTTGTAAGTGTTCAACGATATCTGCAAGCTGAGTTGAAATTCCTTGAAATGAAATACACATTGACTCAGAAAATGTCAAATTGTGCAAGTCCCAGAATTCTACTTGGACACGACCTTTGCAATTAGCTGTTTCCCATTTATCTGAAAAGTCTAGGTACTGATTGTCAGACTTCATATTGAAATCCTGTAACGTAACTTGCACGTCCAACGGCCTTAATCCATTCACTATTGATTTCAATATTTCAATAACTAGTATCACTGTCTACAAAACATATTCAACATACCAAGAAAAAACTCGTGCAATTCTACCACTGGTGTAACTTTTTTAATAGAATCCACATCGAAAAATGTACTCCACGGAAGTTGGTCTTGCGTTAGGTCAGATGATCTCCAATGGTACAGACGATGCCAGGGTGGCAACACCTGTAACAAAAACCAAAAACATTATTATGCAGACCTCACAGTGATTTATGTGTAAACATACCATTATAGTTGTATTTATTGTAAAAATAAATTACCAACATCCAGTCGTGATCGGACACCTTGTTCAAATGATTTATAAAAGACGCCATTCGTATGAACACGTCGCGACGCAAATTAAAACCTTCTGGACTGTTGACGTCGTATAACACATACCTGTCAGCAAAATCAGAATACAATGTTTACACTAACAATATTTTATAAACCATTCCAAGTTTAGGATAACAGTGTAATTATATTAATTTCTTTTTTATTAACCCACTTGGGTGTAAAGTCCAGAGCGACCATACGTCAATGGGATGGTCAATGATTTTTTGATTGGTACTGCCCTAGTTCCTCAAAAAATATTTTTACAATGTTCTGGTTTAAAACAAAATTTTAATGACTAAATGGAACATCAATAGTGTTACCAATCAGGACCAAAAATATTGAGATTTTAACCAATTTTAATTTATTCATCGGTTAAAGTTGATTAAAAAAAAAAAACGAGTAATTAAGTATAAAATGGAAAGTAAATTTACAAATTTTAATGGTTTTAACATCTAAAATTACCGAGTCTCACAAATTCTAATAGTAGCGTTAAAAAAATTATAAATCAGACCTTGGGTTAGTGGTAAAAAGCATAATATTTTCTTCTGTTTACTTTTTTATAAGTTTCAAGTTTTTTTTCAGTTTTTGTTAAATATTGTACATAGGAAGTTAACTTCAAACAGTTTAAGACAGTGGGGCCCGCGAAACAATAAACCGATAGTGAAATCTAAAAGAAAGACTGTTTTCTAAATTCCAATAGGAATCTAATCATGCACTTATTACAATATTATAATTTATAAATGCATTAAAATAAAATCCATTGCTCTCGACCATATAGAACAGTATAATTGTACCTAACAGTTGATCCAGATAAATTTTAACAACACTTGCTTGTAATTGTTTGATGCGGATTAAGCAGGTATCACTATAACAAAATAATTTATAAATCTCTCGAAATTACCAGTAATTTACCGAAGCAAATTTCCGCACAGTAAACTACCGGTAATTTTACATCTCTAGTAACCTACAGGTGTACCTGGGCAGTGTATCGAGTAAGGACCGACCAGACGTATCGCTCTCGCCACACTCGAATCCGACGGCCGTCAACAGAACCACCGCGTACCAACGGCACTCAGCAAAACGCATACTTAGGAGAAAAAAACCGCGTCTACGACGGTTTAAACTCCTAATTTCACGGATCACAATGATTCGGCGGTAGACGAGGCCTTTTTGACGCATAAAAAAAAAAAATTGTTCTAAAAGCAACCGCTTTTTCACAAGTCCGGCGAGAGGAAGATTCGGTTTGAAAAAAATATTAAAGCGAGTCCGCTATTAGTATACTGTGCTTTGCGACGCGAAATCGTCCGACGGTCGATCGATCGAATCGTACGCGACAAACGCCGGTTGTTAAAATATACTTTTAAAAATCTCGAGTAACGCGCTACATTTTGTGAGACGTGACGCCGTTCGAACAGCAAGATTGTGATTTGTCAACTGTGTTCGTTGAAATACATACTCGGAAAAATCAAAAGAGAGCTTGAATTTGAACCGCAGGACGTTCGTATTATGATCACCTGATAAGAAATCGTTTATCACCGCAATTAAAGATAAGCTGATAATCTTGTCGACGATTATAAAAAATTAATTATACCATATAGGTAAGTAATAATTAATAATTCAGATAATTCTCTACAATCGTGCTCATCACGTCTCGTGTAAAACACATATGTTTATTCCGTAGTTCGTTGTGGCCTCTGGGTGATTTTCAACAATTCCTTTAAACGGTTTAAAATAAATTGTTAAACTGAGGGTGCGAAAACGTGTACTGGATGACGGAGTAGTTGTAGGACGTGGTGTTATAACGAAATTATTTACCTAGAGCAGCTGTATTTTAACGTCGCGCGTCTTAACTCGCAAGCTGTGTCAACAAAAAAAAAAAAACCCATTTTTTTCCGATTACCGCCGCAGTGACGCGGGAATCCGGACTTGTTGATATGAACTCGACGGACTGATAATCGATATCACTATATATAGATGTATAGATATATAGATACGATTTAAAATTTTCATCGAATGTTTTCTTTTTTCGCGGACCATTTAACAATCGTTTTAAAGTTCTTAAAACTTCTTTTGATTTCGGCTACTCCCCGTTCCATCGTTCTTACTTCTCGCTCTCGGATATCTGTTTTTTTTTTTCTGTTTCTTCCAGTCGCTAAACCTCACGTCGTCACCGCGTATTAATTATCTATTAAAATATTATTTTTCGTACGGAATCGGACGAAATTCGTTTTCAACGACACCTCGAATTTCGTTTGCGACCCGACCGTTTCTGTCGGTACAACACAGTGTCCACGTCGTCTCGGACGACGTGTACTTACACTACCGAGGAGTTCAACAGCAAAAAAAATTAAAAACTTTTTTTTCAAATAAAAATTTTTTAAAAAATTAACCATGTTTCGCGCCGGTTTCTGTAAACTGTGCGCCCAAACGCGCGGCTCGCTCGCCTGCAAGTACAAGCGGACGCTGCCGACGACGACCACAGTCACTTCTTCGTATCGGGCGTGTGGCCAGAACGGTTGGGAGTGTAGCAAATACTTCAGGTAATTATCATGTATACGCTTGAGGAGGAAAAAACAAGAAACAAACATCTTTGTTGATGACTAGATCACTGATAATTTGGTAGGAAAGTAGGTAGTACCTACGCTAAAAAAAAATTTTTTCAATAGTCCATGTAGCCATCCAAGTCGAGCACTGCTTTTCAAGGACCCACTGTACGGCAGACAGTAATAAACCCAAAGTGGGAACACATGAGTTTTTCTGGGAGACCCCCGACCTATTAGTATTGGACCAACACTATCATATAGGTAAGGTATTTTGCTGTACGAGATAGTTAAGTGAAGTTATTTATTGGAGCTTTTAAAATTGTTCAAGTTTTACAAATTTAAAGATTTTTTTTTTTTTTTTTTGACAAACTGTGATCAGTTTATAGAGTTTTATTTGATGTTGGGTCACTTTGACCCATCAGAGAGAAAAACAAAAAAAATTTGTTGGAACAATTTTTAAATTGTATAAATATAATAATAATGATGTATAAATATCCAAACTAAATTTAAAAACTGGAAAAATAAACATAGATACAAAACCGGATATTTTTTTAAATTTTAATAACAAAAAAGTACCTAATTTGATTTCTAATTAAAAAGTAATTTAGTTACTTTATTAGTAATATAACGAGTAAAATAATGAAAGTAATTTGCCCAATACTGCCATTTACAGAACACTTGTCTAAGAATATTGTGATCCATTATTAACTCTATAATGAAAATACTGTTTACATTTGTACAACTAATTTAAAAGTTAAATTTTAATTTTACAGCGTCTCTTCAGTCAACCGCCTTCCATTGCCACCACTCACTGCCATTGTATTGCGTCCTGTCGCCAAGTTTTTTGCCATGGTGTTGGGAATACGTATACGCCGCTGGTGGTCCAAACTGAGTGAAAAGGAAAAACGAAGATTTTGGTATAACGTACGCAAACATCGCTCACAAATAGCTGCTACTGTGGCTAGCGCTGTTGGTTTGTTTGCCTTATACTGTGCTGTTCACACTGAGGTTGATCCAATCACGGGAAAACGTCGGTTAATTATTTTTACACATCAACAAATGGTAGAACTGGCCAACGCAATTGGTAATGACTTGCTAAATGAAAACCGCCATGCCATATTATCTCCATCACATTTGTATTACAGGCGAGCACAGTCCATAGCTATGCAAATAATTGATGCAAATAAGCCATACGATCGTGTAGATGATCGTAAATGGTATCTAGTAGTTGTTAATGACCCACGAGTAAATGCTATGGTGTTGCCAAATGGCATGATAATAGTGTTCTCGGGACTGTTAGATGTAGCGAATAATGAACAAGTAGGTGTTGTCTTGTCACACGAAGTCGCTCACTGTTTGCTTGACCATCATGCTATACGCTTAAGCAGAGAACATTTACTTGAAATGCTCTGGCTTATACCACTGACTGTTATGTGGGCCGTGTTACCGATACCTGAAGCTATTTTGGGTTACATTTTTAGTCATTATTTTAAAAGTATAACAATGCTGTTGCCCTACGAACGTGACCAGGAATTTGAGGCCGACAAGTATGGGTTAATGCTAGCAGCTAACGCGTGTATAGATGTTCGCCAGGCGTCGGTGTTTTGGAAGAGAATGGAAGACATTGATCCAAATAATACAAATACAATATGGTGGTTGGCCACGCACCCTCCTCACAATGCACGAGTCAAATATGTCGAGGATCTTTTGCCGTACTCGTTGGAGCTAAGAAAGCAAAATGGATGTCCGCCTTTAGATGCTAGTTACTGGTCTCGTTTCTCAATATTTTAAAAACTATACTGTAACTCTAATAATCATAGTTTATGGATTACTAATTTAGCTCTAATGTACCTCATTAAGCATTAAATAATAATTTTTAAAAAATGAGGTTCTGTGTTTCTAACAACCAGACGCAATAAACTAGATTTATGGTTGTAGCCATGGAAGATGATGTGGAGCTTTTGTTCCCCTTAGATTTTCAATTTGTAAGCACAGTATGACTTATATACATATTCTTTTTGACGTTATGTTTTTCTCTACTTGAAAACATTTCTAAATTGTGATTGCCAAATGTATGTCTGTTGTATATAATGTTGGCTGTTTGTACCTGAGTTTTGTTGTATAAAGCTTTATTCTTGTACAGTTAATTGATTTTATTTTTATTTATTTGAATTCCAATTAATGTTACTGCCATAACGTTGAATTCGTATTTAACTAAATGTATTGATTTTATTGTTGGTTATTTGTGAGTTATTTGTTAATAATTGCTGTGTTTAAAAATGAATTATAAATTTTAGTGCAATATAAATAAATGTGTTCAAATGAAAGTTAAAGAGTTCTTTTTCAACTTAAAAAAATTTTAAAGCAAACATTTGGTTGGGTATTAAATACACATTTTGAATAGTTACTTGTCATAACTATTTTATTATAGAGTTAAATCAGGAAAAACTACACCAAAAATATTACCTACTAGCTACTAATTATTAAGACTCTAAAATGTATTTCCTTTTTTTTTTTAGTAAACGCTTAATTGGTCTTGATCACTTATTTATAACGACTAAAAATTAAACAATCTTATGAATAAAGTACTAAAAATAATATGAAAAAATGATAAAGAATAACCAATCAAGGTTTTTTTGATTTGGTATTTATCTCTTAAGACAAAATGGTCAATTTTTCATGTTGGGTAAGTATCATTCTTAATTAAATTTTAAAAAACACTATGTTAAATAACGTTAAGGATGTTGTAAATTTTAGACCAATATGCGGAAGTTCAGTTATTGTACTTCCCGATGTTTAATTTTCATTTTAAAAATATCCATGAATTTCTTATCTAATTTACAACACAATCTAGGAAAAATATTAAATTTATTTTTTACAAGCCAGTAAAAACAGTATTAGTTTTCTATTTCTTATATAATTGTAATAACAAAAAACAAATTATTTTTTCTACATGACAGTAATATTGTTACTGTAGGAAACCTTTTTTTCAAAATGAAAATTTAGACCACTAAAAGTATGTTGAAAAATCTATCTATTTTGTCACATTTTGCACAAAATCGTAGACCAAAAAAATGTCAGTACTTAAATATGGCGACTTGTGCATGTGCGTACGTGCGATTTATTGGTTTTTAGAATTTGCAAATACTCTACATTAAAATGTCTACATCAAACTTTGATCTGAAGTTTATTGGCGTTTGTTTATTACTTTTAAACACAAAAAACAAAAATAAATGAATAATAATGAGTTGCCTATTAACTCTTTAGAATCATTGGATGACGGATATTCAACGCCCTTGGCAATAGGTACATTTTAGACACGAAATATATCTTTTTTGTAAAAATGCGTAAAAAAAATCTAAATTCTGAGCACAGTGAAAACTTTACTGTTTTTACAATTATGTTTTTTTTTTTCTGTAAACAATTTCTACGGTATAAGAAATGCTCCGATTTTTAAAGTCAATACCTCTAATGAAAAGTCTATGAACTCTGATGGTACTTTGAGGGGTTACCCGTTACAGTCATAAGACTAAGCAGAATCGGCAAACGTGTTTTTGACGTTGAGATTTAGTTTTTTGGTCATAACACCCAAAATAATGATCGGAACAAGTTGAAACTTTTACATAATATTCAAATAGATATGATACAGATTTGTTAAAAGTTTCAAGTGATTTCGAAAAATGTTGAGCATTGAAATTCTAGAAAAATTGACCAAGACGTATACTATACGGACAACTGAGCTCGCTCAGAATCTTATTTTCGAAGGCAATTTCAGATATTAAATAATGTGTTGGAACCACAACTTCCAAACTAGTGACCCACCCATTGCGTAGTCGCTACTCCGTCAAACTACCCATGCAACCTAGACTGATCCCGGCGCTTACTTTTTTAGTTACGAACAGTTGTTAACATTGTATTAAATTTTCAAAACTTTTTCTGGAAAATTTAAGTTTTTATTGAAATTAAATGACAATAAAATTGGAAATTTTTGAAAATCTCATAGTTCTATATTTGGCTCAAAAATTAGTGTAATGTTTTAAAATTTTCCTCACACCTGTACATTACCAGTGTTACCACATTTTGTAAAAATATCAAGTCTTTCCAATCATTATTTTGGGAGTTATGACCAATTAACAAAATTGATTTTGTCAAAAATGCGTTTTCCGTACTTTTTCCGTTTTTTCTTAAATTTTTCTTTTTGTTTTTAATACTCGTACTAATAGTCCAAAATTCTGGTTTTTTTTTTTTTTGTAATTTGACGATTAAACACAGATACGTTTCATTAAATTTTTAAAACGGTTTATCGCTGACGGCAGATAATTGATTTTTTTTTTTCCTTAATGGCATATACGAGGTGTGGCTATTAAATAACGAGACTATCTACTTAGCGATAAGGCATGAGTAGATAAGGGTATAATGGTAGTATATTTATAATCTATAGCTGATCCCGCGCACTTCGTTGCCCGTAAAAAATGATAATTCGTAAAAAAAAAAAATCGTGTTTGTTCGAGTACTTTTGGGTGTAATCGCTGCAGTAAGCGCGACTCGGCCACCCTGGTTCGCGGACAAAGTACCACCTCGGTAGGCCGTGTTCAAAAATTCGATTTGACGCAAGTTTTTGTACCTGGTCTGCCCGAACAACCGGTGGCAACCAATAATAATTAAGTACTAATTTCTACTATATAATTGTTTCTCCTATAACCAGTAACGACAATACTGCGTATCTATTATACACTATTACATCGAAAAAAGGTCCCCGGGTAAAGTAACATACACTCTCCTTTAATTAAAAAATTATAAAACTAAGAAGAAATTTAAAAAATATATAAAAATAACTATATTGATGAAAGCAAATTAAAACAATCATAATATAAATTTCCAGTTTACAAAGTTATTTTCCAAAACATGGCGTATTTCTCACATAAAATACCAATACTAAATTGGGATTATATTGAAGACAAACCAATTCAAGTAACATCAATCGAAAGTCCATCCTCATTCAATATTGA
Source organism: Hormaphis cornu (assembly GCA_017140985.1). NCBI lineage: Eukaryota > Metazoa > Arthropoda > Insecta > Hemiptera > Hormaphididae > Hormaphis > Hormaphis cornu. Next base: position 14,337,008 of record CM029363.1, on the reverse strand, counting down.
AGTCGTATCAAGATCAAGGATTTTTCAGAATTTTGAAGAAAGAATGTTCCATTACTACACAGAACACGCTCCGAAATTGCATCTCAGTTTTAATGGAAAGAATGAAAACCAGAATTGTGCTTTTTTATGTGGAGTCGAAAGAAAATGGAAAAGAGGAAAAATAATATCAATAATTGATGATGATTGTGTACGATTAGAACACTTGGATAAAGGAACGCGATTATGTACAAAAAAGTCTAACATATACTCTTTGGTGAAAGAATTTTGTTCTTTTCCAAAAAATTGCAGACATTGTAGATTATCAAACACAGTGCCTGAAAATATCAAATACTGGACAAAAGGTGCCATTCAGTTTTTTAAAAACATAACACAAAACACTTCTTTCAAAATCGAAGTTAAAGCAGATATCAATGACATATTATTTATTAATTTAAACGATTATGACCTAATGGAAAATATTGATCAATGTTTAGTGATGGAAGGGCATGCCATTTTTGGAGATAAACTTACACGTTACTATCCATTAGAACAATTCTAGGTTATTTATGAACGATAGATAAAATAATATGTAAAATTAAAAATTATTAAAATATATAAAAAGTATTGAGATGATTTCTAATGATTCTAGTTGAATTCTTTTCTTATAGTAATTTCATCACTCTAAGGAAATTTAATCCTATCAATTAAGTATGAATTACATTGAATATTTTATACATATAAAAAGCTTCTTATACAATTTTAATTCGAAACATTGGTTTAAAATCGAAATTGTTTTGAAATAGAGAATATTTGGTGTATATCAACCGTTGCTTTACTCCTAAAAAACTATGTGCGCGCGCAGGCGCGCGTGCATGTGTGTGTGTGTGTGTGTGTGTGTGTGTGCGTGTGTGAGTGTGTGTGTGCGTGCGTGTGTGTGTGTGTGTGTGTGTGTGTGTGTGTGTGTGTGTGTGTAAATGTATATGCATGCTTTCAGTTCCTTCCTGGTTACGCGACCTTCCTTGAAAATGAATTGAAATTTTTTGTGCTATAAACCATCCTTGGACTATGACGAACAAAATAAAAAAAAAATTAGGCAAATCCGTCGAGGCGTTCGTGAGTTATGCGATCGCTAACGAACACCATTTCATTTTTATATATATAGATGAATATCACTGCATCGAACAATACCAGTTTAAGGCTAGTTCAGACTATGCCAGTAATTTAGTCAAGTAGCGAGTAATTTAGCTACTAAACGTGTATGAACAGACTGATTTAGTCGAGTAGTTTAGTAAATTTATTTAGTAATTTAGTAATTAGTGGATCCATTTACTTCTATTTTTTCTGGTCGAGTAGCATTCCCCACTTTTCTGACTAATTACTAATAGGCGGTCTGAACGAATTATTTTAGTTTAGTATATTAGTTATTCTTGTCAGTGTCAAGATGACGTTTCGTTGGGGTGAAGACACAACATTTAAATTTGTTTCTGAATATATAAAACACGAGTCTTTATGGAACATAAAATGTCTGCTGTATAAAAATAAACAGGCCAAGCTATCTGCTTGTAATGAAATACAAAATTTTTTTTTTTGTTAACTATTCATTTTGGCAATCACTTTTCACAGCACCAAAACAAATACTAATGTACTAAAACAGTTTTAAACACTATTGTGTCTGAACACTTTTCAGTTACTAAACCGTTTAGTAATTAGTAAATCACTTACCACTTGACTAAATTACTGGCTTAGTCTGAACTAGCCTTTAGTCAGTTTCCGTTTTGTAGTCTATGTGTAAGCGTCGTTTAAATTGACCTCTTACGTGTTGAATGTCGAAATCATGCCGGACGAAAAAATTGAACAACGTATTAATTTAAAATTTTTAGTGAAACTTGGAAAATCTGCGACCGAAAGTTTTAATTTATTAAATGAAGTATATGGAGATAGTGTCCTATCACGACCACGTGTTTTTGAGTGGCACAAACGATTTCGTGAGGGTCGTGAAGAAGTTGAAGACAATCAACGAGTGGGCCGTCCATGCTCCTCAAAAACTAACGATAACATTTCAAAAATCAATGAAATTGTGCGAAAAGATCGACGTCTGAGTATTCGAATGGTAGCTGAGATGGTTAATATCGACAAGGAGACCGTTAGACAAATTTTGCACAATGAATTAAACATGACAAAAGTCTGCGCCAAAATGGTGCCTAAAAACCTCACTCTGGAACAGAAAGACGGTAGGCGACAAATTTGCGTTGACATTCTTGAACGGATGGAAAATGAACAAGATTTGTTGAAAAAGGTGATAACATGCGATGAAACTTGGATTTTCCAATATGACCCCGAAACTAAGAGACAATCCATGCATTGGAAGACTTCCGCATCACCAAAATTGAAAAAAGCTCGAATGAGCAAGTCGAAACTGAAGGCCATGTTGATCGTATTTTTCGATATTAAGGGTGTAATAATGACAGAATGGGTACCTCAGGGACAAACTGTGAACCAACATTATTACCTTCAAGTATTGACAACACTCAGAGAACGAGTAAGAAGAAAGCGGCCTGAGTTGTGGGAAAATGATTCTTGGATCTTGCATCAAGACAATGCGCCGGCTCACAGTGCCTTATCTGTAAAGCGATTTCTCGCTAAAAATCGAACTCCAGTGCTTCAACACCCCCATATTCACCAGATCTCGCTCCATGCGACTTTTGGCTTTTTCCAAAACTAAAAAGTGCGTTAAAGGGCACACATTTTGAGTCAGTTGAAGCTGTAAAAACAAAAGCGACAGAGGTGTTAAAGACATTGCAAGAAAAGGATTTCCAACACTGTTTCAACCAATGGAAAATTAGAATGGAGCGATGTGTCAAACATGGAGGGGAGTATATAGAAGGTGAAAAATGTTAAACCATTAAAAAATATAAATAAAAAGTTTTTACAGAGAAAATCTCGTTATTTATTAGCCACACCTCGTAGACACACCACATAACACAACATGTGGTTGTATTGTTGTGGTGTGATTTTGTAAGATCATCGTTGGCTTAAATAGTTAAATATAATACATACTAATATAAATATTTCATCGATGATGAAACTCAACAAATTATACCTGACGAACACATTATTAAATACGTATATAAACGAAGAGGTGTGGGCATGTGGTCCGGTGTGAGTAGGACCCAGGAATAACCACCCCGCTCCCCGTAACTATACGCCGCTGCCCCTTATGTTAAAATACAGCTTTTTCCGGAATTCTCGCTTTTTTTAATTTTGTTTCTTGTTCTTATTGCTTTTTTTCCGACTACCGAATGCATAATAATTACGAGTACTTCTTATATTATTATACTTGACGTACATAAACAATTTATTTTAAAAATATAGTGGTATACAACAGAGGGGCAGTTAAAATAGTATCACTGGTTTTAAGGAAGGTGCAGATAGAGTTACATACAAGACAATTAATGTACAAAAAGTCGGTTCGAGGAAGTGATAATGAAAAAATTTAATGAGCCTAGGTCATACTTGGTGAAAGACAAAAATGATTGATTCTTAAAAAAAATACGATATTTACTAAAAAAAAAAAAAAAGACAGGAGATGGAGATGGAGTAAAAGATATAGTTGATGACACAGAAGTATGCAGGACTCAAAAAAGAGGGAAGCGGATGAACATTACAATAAAATTTTAATAGAGGTTATTCAAAATCAACATACTATAGAAGTGGAAGGAAAGTGATCAAACCAAATAGATTAAATTAATAAAATATTAAAAACTAATTACCTACATTTAACCCTTTCACTACTGATTTATGTTTGGATAAGGATAATATTAAGTTAGTATTAAGTGTTTTGTATTCATCTTGTTTATTTATAGTACTTTGTTTAAAAAAAAAAAATGTTATTTGATAAATGTACTTAATAAAAAGCTCTCTATTGTTTAATTAACTTTATAATTAAGAGTTTTTTATTATTTAAAATGAACACGTTATTACGTTTTAACAGAGACTAAAATTGTGTGTAGTTCAACACACTTTATGTATGTTAATTTATTTATATTCTGTAATTTGAGTAAATCTATAGGTAAATAAAAACTGTCAAATTTCCATTAGTCAAGTCTGCCAAGATGTAAACCGATCGTTTCTAAACTATAAATAGAGATACATACATTATGATAATTTATCGCCCCACAGAGACACGTAAGTATACGTTTGGTAATTATTATTACTATAGTTCGAAAAGCACTTAGAGCTCACACAATTTTTGGGTTTTCCAAAGTCAAACACAAGTCACGTCAAAACCACTTAAATCCGGCGTCATTAGTCGTGACTACAGTAGATCTTACAGAAGACCGCGGTGATCGTGACCAGCGAGCTATGAAAGATAAACAGAATAAAAACGTTACATAAAAAACGTCTTTATAATAGATATCATCATTTTATTCTTTTCAAAACATAACGGTTCTTCAGTCTGACTAATAAACCGTATGAGCGTGAACAGAGGTGAAAGTACGTACCGACCGTTTTTGAACTATTCAGATAACGGACTATTCCTTTTTAAACGAGGACAGAGAAAAAATTCATTCGTAGAGGTTTCTTTTACAATTTGAAAATTCCCGTTACAATATTCTGATAATCTGGAGAATTATCGAAATTGAAACAGTTGACGGTTTAGAAATTAAATCCGGAAACAAGCACCCCGCAAAATATGATTTGACTTGCCAAAAGCGTTGTAACATGCGTTACCAAGTATGGATACAATTATATATGTGTATATGGTGGCACACGAGTGAATGTACCTACTGACTTTCAAGTGTACCTAATATTATTAATCTGTGTAAAACGCGTTGCAAAATAATAATATATTGGCCGGGAGACAACTGACAAGGTAGTGCCTATAATATACGTAAGCGAGCTGAAGGAAGCCAGAGAGCAGACGTGTCCAGCGAGCAGTACACCAGAATATCCGCAGTCGCACCTATTATTGTTTAAATCTGTTTAAACTTAAATTGTTTCAAATAAAACTCATTGTTCTACACAAATATAGGGCGTTATTATATTCAATATAATAACCCCGTTGGCCGTTACAAAGTCCAGCTTTGGAGAACGTAACAATTGGCGCATTCGGTAGGATTTCAAGGAGGCATTTCAACTGTAGGATCACTGGGAGAAGAAGTTACAGCGTGCAAAATCGTTTGCTGGTTAAATTCAGCAGCAATACATGGCGAACCAACGATATTTATCTAAAAAATCGAGAAAAACAATAATCGATATAACAATATAATATGTTATGATGTATAATAATTGATTTTGTATTGGATTTTGACGGAAAATAACCTGGGATAGTCAATTCTTCAACATAGTGCCTAATTATTTAAGTTGGTATATTGCTATAGAATATCTTTTATTCAAATCTTTCTTCAAACTTAGATCTTTTTCTATTTCAAATGTAATTATTTCTATGTGAAATTTTATAATTATGAATGTTTTCGTGTTCCACGCAAAATCGTCATACATGTTTTAACATTTTCAAGAACCGAATCTTATTTTTGGCCTGCATGGTGTTATAACTTGGTAAATAATATTGTAAAATGTATATTAGCAACTTATACGCACATACAAGTCCATGTAACGGGTAATAACAATAGTATTTTAGCGTTTGACAGCATTTATTATCATGGATATTAGATTGTTTTATAAATTTTTATTTTTTGGATTTTTCATCTTTTCCTTTATCAACCACATAGTATCTAGTATCTGGTAGTTTAACTGATTTCATAATAATTTATAATCATATGGTTATTGAGACTTCTTATAGTAAAATTGTACGTGATATGCCTGATGAAAACAGCCATTTTACGAACATTCAATGTTTTGAGAAACCGTTATTTTGAACCAAGCAAATGCATAGGTCCACAAGAAAAGGACAGTATATTTAAAATATAAATGTTTCAATGAAGAGGTATTAAAATAACAGGATAAAAGAGAAACGACAACTATGGAAATGTATTGAGTCCAGAAGAAACCGTTAACCGGATAATAGGACGCATTATAAAACATACAAGCCTTAACAAGAAAAGATCATTACCCGTTTTTAAGAAAAGACATTTGTTAAATATAACACCAGGGATCCGACAGATGACATAGGTATTAAAGATAACATTCTTTCATCCGCCACTACCTGCAGGACCATTCAATATAGGTATACTCACTTAAGATTTCTCTTCTTCATAGAATATGCTGTTATAACAAAGAAAAATTCCAGCTGCTTCTCAAAACGGTCAAAAGACCGTTCTGAACGTTTCCGAGAATATTATTATATAGTTTCTTGGGAGGTATAAACGTATCGACAAAATATGTTATAAAAGAATGACCTTACAAACAAACCGCTAAGTCGTATTTTCATAGAAGACCACCCATACAGTGACTGGAAGGCGGAGATGTCCTCAGTCACTCTACACGATTATAATATGAATGGATTATTTTTATTCAATGTGTGTTTTCTTTGAACCGTAAACGAGCACCTGCCTTAGCTCCATACTATTGAGCATTTACACATAGCATCCAAAAATTCAACAAGAATGAGATTTTATTCCGATTTGTTTCCATTGTGTGTAGAGGGTTGTGTGGTTATCTAACCTAACCTTAAGTTTGGAAACTAAATACAAAAAGAAATAGAGAACAAAGCAAAATCGTGAAAAATAAAATATTTTACCGAATTTCAAGTGATTTCGAAAAATTGTTGAGCCAAGTATATCATAGAACTTTAAAATTATCGAAGATTTATACTTAAAATGCAACAATATCATTATGCTACATTATCAAATTTAAAATTGTAAAAATTCTTAGTTCAAGTATAACATTTTAAATATGTGTATGATTTTTTTAATGTAAAGTACAATTATTAAAATACTATTAATATATTCATATAATTATTAAAATACTATTAATATATTAATTCATGAATTAATATTAATATATAAAATATTAATTATATTTTTTTTATATATATAAGTAACTGAAATAAAAATTTATAAATATTAATTCATGAATATTCTGAATAATGTATGTTTTATGAGACCTAACCTAACCTAACCGCTTAAACCATTTCTGTAGTTGTAATATGTTTAACCTTTATTTTTAAACTTTTTTTATGTATTTTTCATTTTGAAATCTATAAATCATTTTGTTTGCTTCTTTGAGTATTCACTTTTCTCCTGTTAGGTGAATACAAAATATATATTTTTTTATTTTTCTATAAGTTAGTATAAGTCTTGTTCGTTCTTCATTGGATAAATATTTTACATTAAGCGGTTGCGCCATTGTACCTACGTAAATAGTAAATGACTTTCTACAAGCAGTTGTAACTATTAAGAGAGTACACATTATACATTAACCAAATAAACATGAAAATGAATTTTCAAAAACGTAAAATGCAAAGTGTTAATATGTTTTCATAGGATGGTAACTAAATACAATTCCAAAACGAAAATAAATGTACATATTTTTACGTAATATTATGCTATTACCTTTCCATGAACCGGCTCTCATTACAACGATCGAGGATTCCAAATAAATAAATGACGTGTAAATGAATTTCCGAGAAAAAAAGACTGTTAATATTATAATATCATCACGTAATTCATAGTATACCAAACGATATTTTATTAAATTTACACGTTTTCATATGAAAGAGTGAAAAGTACGTAATTTGGTGAGACATGCTATCACATTGCATTCTAACGTGTGCGACGGCGCCGATAGAGGTTGAGCATAGGACGCAGAGGCAAGCATACATACGTATGCGTGACGTATGCAAGGACTAGATGGGAAAATACCCTAACGTGATTTCCTGACCAGTAAATGTTCTTATCAAAAAATTACAAAAACCTTTTCAACTGCAGAGACATCTAGCAGTTAGCTATAAACTTCTACAATAATAACTGTTACGTTCTCCAATTTGGATCTCGTAACGGGATTATTATTATAATAAAATAATAAGCCCTATTTTTTATGTGTAGAACAATGAGTTAACTTTATTTTGAGTAATTTAATTTAAACAATAAAAGGTGCGACTGCGGATCTTCCGGTGTATACTGCTGCTTGGACACGTCTGGCTTCCCTCAGCTCGCTTATATAGGGACCACCTTGATTACGTCTCACGGCCAATTCGGTTTCTTTTCATGCCCCACATGGTCACTCATGCGTTTGTGCGTTTGTTCTGGTCCCATCGCAATTACAGTTTTCACAAGGTTTTTGTATAGATAACAACATAAGCTATACCGCAGGTCAGTACATTCTACTGTTAATTGTATTAACATTTATAATCATTTTTACAATAATATTAGGTACAACGAAGGTTAGTCGCTCACTCGTGAGTTAATAATAATATATTGTTATATATGTGTTAGGTTTGTGTGTTGCGTATATATTTAACATGTGTAATGTATAATTTACAAAAAATAATATATTTTCTACATCGTGAGGAAACCCTCGGCTCTACACATCTTTTCCACATTCTCAGTCCTGATCCTACAGCGAACGCTAATGTGCTTAACTTTCTAAAAAAAATGCTATATGTACAATGTAATATAATTTAAAATGTTATTATGTATTATATTTTGTAATTTAAAACTACTAAATTTAAGTACCAACGTGTATAAAATATAAATTTAATTCAATTTAAAAATATAAAAATGTTACTGAAAAAGATTTTTTTTGGAAATAATAAAAAAGATTTTTTTTGGAAATAATGAAAAAGATTTTTTTTGGAAATAATGAAAAAGATTTTTTTTGGAACTATAGAAAAAGATTTTTTTTGGAAATAATGAAAAAGATTTTTTTTGGAAATAATGAAAAAGATTTTTTTTGGAAATAATGAAAAAGATTTTTTTTGGAAATAATGAAAAAATTTTTTTTTGGAAATAATGAAAAAGATTTATTTTGGAAATAATGAAAAATTGTTTGATCAAATTGTTTTCCATCAAACTGTAATTTTTTTTTCAAAAAATTTTTTTTTCGACAAAAATTTTTTTTCAAAATTTTTTTTGAGACTTACTAAACATTTTTTGTGCTATAAACCTTCCCGGGCTTTCAACGAAGCTATTACAAAAGATTGCATGAAAATCGGTCAAGCGGTTTTCGAGATCATTGAGGACAAACATACATACATTCATTTTTATATATATAGATTGAAAATACATCTTGTATAAATTACATCTGTAACTGGATCGTGGATCACTATGAGGGTCATACGTACAAGCGAGTGGCACTCATGTAAATTTAGCGTTCCTTCATGTTTCTTCGCCGCGAAACATCTTTCTGCAAATCTAATTACAAACAGTGCAAATTATAAAGTTAGTCGTGCAAATTCATGCTAATTTTTCGATTTTTAATAACACGAAAATTACAATGTGGGCGGACTGGGGACACGCACGCGTCAAAAACGTAAAATATAGTGTCAGAAAAAGCAAAATTTATTTGACCGCGAATTTTTTTTTTCTCCCAGCAAAAATAGCGCTAGAACCCCCGAATATATAGGTACTGCTTACTCTTATAAATTCCAAACGCGTGCAAAAAAAAAGTATTGAAAACGGTGTTATTTTGATTATAACATTGAAAACACGCGCTGTGCAACCGATACTAAAAACGCAATTACTTGAAACAAAATCGTCCAAAATCGTTTGAAATCTTAAATTAATAAAAACTAAATGTAATTTCTTCATTTCTCTATTCTCTCTGCACGAAACACTGAGCTCGCGCAGAATCGTTATTTTACAGGTTTATAATATGGGTGCAGCAACTTCGATATAAACCTTTCGAAACACTTTTGACACACAGCATCGAATTGCCCGCGCGACCTAGAGTGATTCCGGCTTTTCAAATTCGATCACACGAACGATGATCACAGATTACGGTATTTTGCCCGCGCGCGCCCGTCCGTTCCACGCGTATTTGGCTACACTGTTGTTGGCTCTTTGTGGTCCGGCTATCGACAACACTCGCGCTATCGGTATCAGCTGCTCGGTGACCGGCGCACGCTTATCGCCCGGACCGCAGATTGTTTACTTGCATAACATCGTTATACGTTTTTTTTATTTTTCGTTTTGAAAACTTTTTGGAAAACGTCGTCTATGCCTTACTACGAATATTGTACTTTTTATAAATAATAATCGTATTTTGTTCTAAACCCGGGACCGACATGACGTCGCAGCACAACACGAACGCGGCCGTGGACGAGGACGCCGCCTTGTTGCAGTTCCCCAAAGAGTTTGAAAACGCCGAAACGCTGCTCATCTCCGAGGTGAGTGGCGCGAGCTGAACTTCACACGAAACCCGGGCAAAACGCGATTGTGTAACCCACCCGCGGCGTTAGTGTGCCTATTTGTTGCGATTTGTAGATTTGCGTTCGTTAGTAAAAAACATTTTTCAAGAGACGGGATGGGGGCAACTAACTTACCCGCTTGATTTTGCTGTTTGTTTCGGGAAGGTGGCGCGGGGCTTGGCTCTTCTCGGTCGCGGCTTCTGAACTTCGGGCATATTCGTTTCAGGTGAACATGCTGCTGAAGTTTCGCAAAAATCAGAACGAGAGCGCCGAGGAGGAACAAGAGTTCTCGGAGGTGTTCAACAAGACGCTGACGTACACGGAACAGTGTTCAAAATTCAAGAACAAAGAGACCATCGTGGCCGTGAGGAACCTGCTGGCTGGCAAGAAGCTGCACAAGTTCGAGCTGGCGTCTATCGGCAACCTGTGTCCGCAGCTGGCCGACGAGGCCAAATCGCTCATACCCAGTCTGGAGGGCAGATTCGACGAAGACGAGCTGCAGCAGATGCTCGACGACATACAAGCCAAATTGAGTATTCAGTATTGACGATGACCGCCGGTTCCGCCCATCTACTGCTGTTTCCGTCGATCGCGATCGCTGTAAATAGTTTTTGAATAAGTTGTATACCAATTCAAGGCGTCTCGCGTTTAACAAAATCTTTACCTTGTGTTCCATCTGTAGGCCATCATTATAACTATTATTATTTTTTTTATTAAAATTTTGCATGAATCGTTCGCGCGTTTCAAATTCTGATTCGATGTTCCAGATTATCAATTTATAATTCTCATTTTGTACCTACCAACTTACTGGTATTTTTTTTTCAAATTATCTATCACTTAAAAATTAAAAACTCATTAGTAGAATATTGTATTATAGGTATATTTTTTACATTATTCATTTAATCAATGCCCAATTGGGCAAAGTAACGTAGAATTGACAGAAAGTATACACAATGTTACAAAATCATATAACGCCTGTAAAGAGTTAAAGGATAATCGAGTGTCTAGACTCTAGTTCATTGTCTCAATAATTTGTATATATTACCAAAGAGTATGGTTGATTTTGATTAAAATAAAAATATATACTGTTCATTGATAAAATTATTTGAATCTACTGTTTGTATTTGTTTTGGTTAAAATATTTTCAATAAGCGCTAACACGCTTACCAGTCTTCTGGCAGTTCCGTACCTATACGAGTGTTCAGTTGTAAATATGTTTGATTACTATACAATTTGAATTTAAGTCGGTCAAAGTATTGTGCTTAGAAAACTTTAAGGCTAGTTAAATTATTATACAATATATCCTAGGTACCTAACGAAACTACAGTTGCGAATCGTACCTATAGTCTACAAAAGTGAATGGGGCGATTTGCCTCCCTTATGGACATGGTTGTACACAATTTACATTGAAAAGTTATACTTTTTGGACTTCCATGACGGTAATACAGTTCATATGTAAAAATATCATTAGTTGCAGTCATAGCTTTATTAATTGGACTGAGTGAGTACAGAGTACAGAGTTACACAGATGATTAAAATGTTGACACCAATGTGTATAGTTACATTTGACTGAGCAAACCACATGGAAAAATTAAAATAAACTCAAACTATTATTGATATTTATCCATATTATAATATGCCTCCAAATACTTGTACTTATGAGCCTACCAAAAACGTTAATAAATCCTGGATTTGTACCTGTTCTACTCAGAATTTTTCAAAAGAAATTTTAACTTGATCATGACGGGATAAAGTGGTGCCTGTTAAAATAAAAAATTTTAGCAACTTTGTGTAAAACAAATGTACAGGAATAATAAGTGACGTGAAAAACTGAATCATTCGCAAGTTTATTTTTCAATATTATTATGATAAACACAATAGTTGTGAAATCGTTTAGAACACATGGGACAGAAATGAGTAAATTTTTTCGCTTGAATTTGATTTTTTAAATTTGTCAGGTACATTTTTTTCTACAAAAAAAAGTCAATGTTGTCACCTCTTTTTAGAATGTTTTAAATATTTTATATTGAAAAAATATTATTTATGGGTGATAGGGTGGGTGGACTTGAAAATTATGTTTTTGCCTTATATATAAATTTACTGGCGGTCACATTCGCTCATCTACTTCCGAAAAGTGCGCACAATTATTATTATACTTAATCCGTTTTACCTATAAATACGAATCACAACATTATGACGTTGAGATGGTTACTATATGTAATATTAAATATGAATCGATTGCGTTCCTTGTTTCCATTGGCTCCGTCGAACCGATGGTCCGATCGTTTGCGTAAGTATTTTTAGACTTTTTACGCATATTATAATAACAATTAATACTATTATAAACGCAAAATGAAATAAATTACGTTAATTGTGTACAGTTTAAGACGCTTGAATCCCGATTTATATTAATAATTAGACGTAAATCTATTCTCCGCAGTACAACATGAACGGTTCAACAATAACTGTATTATGTATAAAATAGTACCTACGTTGGCGATATTACAGAACTTATTATGTGTTTACACAGTATTGCGTGATAAATGGGTTCGTAGTAACTACGTAAATGAACTGCTTTTTTTTAATTACAAAGTTAATTTTTTTTCTGTTAACCACAACAACCTACCTATCTATTTATAGTATAAAAGTGGTCTGATGTTTACGATAGTCGTACCGCGAGTAAAGCGTGAACGTATAATAATATATTGTACTAAGCTACACTTGTGTTAGTATTTGTTTCGTCTGATTTTGCGAAATTTACAGCCCAAAACAGAAGAAATCGAAAATCGCTTCGAATTGGTTACTATACTGTATACTTTACGTAACTATTAGAATAACTAAAAACGTAAAAATTAAAGTAAAATAACAAAACCATATTGAAAATGTCGTGAAATGTTTTTGGATTCGTGTAGATTCATCGATATTGAAGAACGTACCTTTGGTTTTCACATGACGTGCGTTTTACATTTTTATTATTATTCTTTTACCACTGTTGTGTAATAACAATAACTTCTTCAATATTGCTTATTATTATAAATACATGTAGTACTAAAAAATTTCTAAAATCCGTAGTCACCTGCATTTTTATATTTAGTTGTTTAAATTTGGAAAATTTTTGAAAATCGATCATACCTATCTGTGATTTATTTTTGGAAAATAATAAATAATAAATAATATAATAAATAATAACGCCCTATACATGTTTGTGTAGAACAATGATTTTTATTTAAAATAATTTAAGTTTTAACAAAGTAGGTGCAACGCTGCGGATCTTCTGGTGTATACTGCTTGCTGGACACGTCTGATCATCTCTGGCTTCCTTTGATTATGTATAGGCACTATCTCGACTACGTCTCCCCCGGCCAATTCGGTTTATTCGGCGCAGTTCTTTTTTTCACTTCCTTTCACGTCCGCATAGGTCATTCGTGCCGTTCAAAGGCTTTCCCGACGTGCTTTTGATTGAAGCGATGACTTGTAGTTTTTATGAGGTTTTTTATACGGTAACTTATAGCTTTTGACGTTAGCTATACAGAAGGTCAATACACTCACTCGTGTACCAACAATAATATAATATTATCATTTAGAAATGCATTTTACATAGGTAGATTAATTATTTTAAGGATACTGAAGGTTGGTCACGAGTCACTCACTCACTCGTGCATCAATAATAATATATTTGGTTAGGTTAGGTGTATTATTATACATAGGTATATATGATCGACATTGATTGATAACGCATGTTACACTGCGTATTTCTACTGTCAAATGTTACACAGAGGGAAAAACTTTGGTTACTCAGAAAACGCTTTGAAAGTAAATTTAGTTTATTATTTTCAAAATTAAACTAAATAATGTTTTCGCAATTTGCCAGTATATGCACATATTGACGTTAATTTAAGTCTTTTTCACGTTGATGGCTAAAATAGATAATAGTTATGGTCATAACTGTCTGCAGGTACTCGGCAGATATGTGCCATTGTGCTCGACACTCGGCGTCCGGTGATTGACGCGTTGCGATTTTTCTATCAATACATTCAATTAAATTTCTACGTTTTTGTATGGAAGTATAATGAAGATGTTTAATAAGTTCGATTTAAATTTTTTTCATATTACTGTCACGTCTTTTACCCCTATAGATCATAAGAAAAATATTTTTATTATACTAGATAAATGTTCATATTTCGGTACCTGAAATTTTTTTCATATTACTGTCACGTCTTTTACCCCTATAGATCATAAGAAAAATATTTTTATTATACTAGATAAATGTTCATATTTCGGTACCTGA
>CM029363.1:14308094-14322422 GCA_017140985.1 Hormaphis cornu | reverse complement strand
TGGTTTGGTATACTCTCAAAAAAAAAAAAAAAAAAATAATGGAAACACCACTGATCAGAGGCGTATATAGAAATCAATTTTACCATGGGCCAATTATCTTACAAACTATATGAACTATCTACAAATTATATAAATATCTATAAAAGACTTTAGATGATATAATTTTATTTTTTCTTAACATTATCTGCAATACCTACTTTAGACACCTATATTATCTTTACACTTATTAACGATATAGCCTAAAATGGCTATTATGGCTTGAACGTCCTAAAATGATTTCAATTTTTATTGAACCTGATATATTTCACTATGGGCCAGGACGTACGCCCCCTATGTACGCCACTGCCACTGATGTTAAATGAAACATAATACTAGCGTGGGCTGCAATCGCGTAATATTTATAAGTATGTACCTATCGTTTTCAATTGAGTACCTATAGCTGTTAATAGATCAAAAATATTAAATTTACGAGAGTGACACTTTTTAGTACGTCAAACCATTCTTATAATATAACCCACCAATATAATATACGGTCGTCATGATCCATTGGCAAATGTTTAGTGTTAACACACACGACTCACAAGATGCATGTTTTTCAAACTTTAATTACTTACTTAATACTTGACTATATCGTATAATGGACCTATGGAACTTATTCTTATACAATTTATAGTATACACGTTGTGTAAATCAAACTAAACAAAACACCTTGCCGCAAAACTTCATTATAATTATTTTAAGTAAACGTTTCGGTTACTATACCTTGTAACCATTTCCGGTACATAACTACTATTTAAAACTGCAATCAGCCGCCGACGAGACCTTCATAAGGGCAGCCTATATAATGAACCTTACGCGTATTGTATTATAGTTGTTGCGCACTTACCAAAATTTAACAATAACACACGGGCGCGTTGTAAACTTTTAATTTGCACTTTAAACAAACATCAAACGTTCGTTTGAACAATACAAGTGTATTGATTATAAATAGGAAACACCTGAAAAGAGCTACTCGCGACGGCTCGACACCATATAAATGTATAATGGACCGTGCTTGGATATTTGATATTGTGTCGCCAAAATAAACGTAAAGGGCAAATTTGATTTTATCGTTCCGCGAAATGTGCGTGATTATAATAATACAGACTAAATTTTGATAAAATCATTACTTTTCACGGGGGAAAAAAATAATAAAAATAATTTTATCCGTTATTAATTGACGACCCCTGCAGCGACAAGTATAATCATGGGTGTTTCGGAAATCGTTGCGAATTTATAAACGCCATAAAAGTCGCGAATCGTATTAAAAATCTTAAAATTTTTCACACACTGCTCACAAAACATCTCCTGCAATTATATATTACTTATGAAAAATGGCATAATATGTCCACCGTTGGAGCCGCATTGAATCGATTTCAGATTTATAATATTAATTATACGCGTATCGGACCCTGGATTTATTTTATAATTTTAAGTTGCATAGGTCTTGTATTCGTTTAATCTTTCTGTTTCCACTCTCCAGACCACCGTACATGTTATAATATTTATAATAATAATAATAATATCATAGTTCATTACCTAATTATATCTTACTAACCTCGCGATTGTGCTGTGCGATAAAATAAATCTATAAATAACGAAAAAAATTATAAAAATAAAAATTATTAATAATACTACAACTAATTAAAATTGTTTAACTAATTACGTATAATCGTCTGTGTATACCTATCTTAAATACTACGTATAACTTAAGGACAAATATAATTCACTATGGTGTTTGTTTACCGAACCGATTGTAAAAAGGTCGTGTGGGTAGTTTGATGCTGTGGTTCATTATTTTGGATGGTTTGATTAGACATTGTATATATTATGATGATCGTAAGCAATTGTAATTATTTGAATTGTCAGGTAACAAACAATATAGAAAATATTTTATTGTAGCATAATAAAATATAATAAAATAAAGTATAATAAAATGCGCTAATTTTGGCTTTACGTTAATTCAAAACCATAACCTTACCCATAAATCAATCAGGACGTTGCGGTGTCGTACGGGCAATTCGTGACTTGAAATGATAAAAAATAATAGCTTATAACAATAAATCATAAATGTTTCATGTCAGATGTCAGTATAGTCGGTATGAGAGTAACAACAGGTAATTTCTATAATAGTCATAATAGTTTTAATAAAAGTTGTATTTGTTTTTATTTTCTGGTCTTAAAATCCAAAAATCTTTCCGTTCTATTGTTTCCTGCTCCGTGAGTTGTAACTTATTTTTCAAATTCTCTTTTATATTCTTGCCCGTTCCTTTTCAGACTTCATCAGACATACCTGACATTGGGCGGCTGCGACGTTATTATGTTATGCTATATATTATTATGATTATAATATAAAACTATTACTATAGAGAGGAAGAAAATATTAAAACAGTTTTTAAAACTATTGTAGACTGGCCTAGGGTAACACATTATATACTTTACATCACTGTCCAAATCTAACGCACTTGATTGCATATATCGTGTTTCTGTAAAAATTATATAGGAATTCAAAAAACACAATCCCAGTTGTATTACATCTAAAATCTAACATATAGTCATTGAAAAACTATTTTAACGTAGTTTCATATTGTAAAGATTTATTTTGTCTACAGTCTGCGTATGGTAAAGACAAATTGTTCAACACTTTTAGAGATAATTTTAACTTTTAAAATATTTTCTGTTGGAATGTACATAGTAAAAAACTTATTTTGTTGCATAACATTATACTTTACGTGCTTCGTTATAACAATATTTAAAAACATTTAAAAAAAATTAATGTGCCAGTAGTGTTATTGCTGAATTAAGAAAAAAAAAAAAATTTATCTTCAAACCAGTACTAATTTCTTCTACCGTATACCGTTAGCACAAAAAAGAAATGTTATAAATTCCTAGTAAAATATAAATTTAACGAAAGAAAAAAAAAACAATTACATGTTTATCAGTTTAAAATATTATTGTACAAAAAACACACGGGTATACTTTTACGATAAAGATCAAATCGAAATGAAGTTACACTGATTTAGCTAGTTCAAGACGGGTCAGCGAGCGGAATCAAAAAAAGTTCAGTGCTTGATTTAGCTCCCTACCGGCGAGACCGATCAGTATTAGGCCAAATCGAACACAACCGAATGGCACGTAACATGTAGCAAGAAGACCAACTGGCGCCTTTTTACAACTCATGATACTCAGAAAAAATTATTGGTAATTATTGTGGATATAAAAATGTGAAACAATTATAAAACGCTCAACTATTATTTATATTATCATCAAATTTCAAGAAGCATTAAAGCAATAAAGTATATTGTTTGAATATGAGTCATATATGAATACAAAAAAAAAAAAAAAAAAATTATTAAATGTAAAGATAATAATAGTAAATTTATAATAAATAAAAATAGAGTTTACCACACAATAATCATAGTCAATAATGATCAAAACGTATAATCAATATTCTATTTTTATTTGTAATTTATAAATAAAAATAGAATAGAGTTATAAATTTATAGTATTGTGTTTCATTGTAGCCTGTTCAATATTATACCTTCTCTATAATAACATAATAATATATAATATTATTGTATCTCATTAGACTCTTTACAATATCAAAATTGAGAATTCATTTTTTGAGATCGGCCAGAAAAGTAGTAGGTACAAATGCTTCATTTTTCACAAAAGAGCGGCCATATGATTGGGCATGGATAGTACAGGTATCATTGCCGAACGAGACATCTATTTTAAAAGGTTGCCTGGTCGCACAACAATGAATCTTTTTTTCTCTTCGCATTTCACCGTACAAACCAAACTGCTATTATACCGCTTTGCGTTTTGGTTATACGGTAATGCACTTGTGCCATCGTAATTTCGAAATAACCATTCCAAAGATAACAAAAACTTTTGTCAGATAAAAACTTACAATGGAATAATCGGCTTAACCCACAGACTTCTATACTACACTACTATAAAAAAAAATAGTTAACAATTTTTTTTTTTTATAGTTAAATACTATTTTTTTTTTTTTATAGTACACTATACTATACTTGTGTAGTATAGAAGTCTGTGGTTTAACTCGCAATTTTATCTTTGGCGCGTTGTACATTGTCACGCGGGCAAGCAGTTTTGATTGGTACGGGCAGCCGGTACCCCTAACCCGACCGAAAGAAATCTATTTTATTCGAATACGATGTAACGGTGTTTTCCCAAAATGAAAAGAAAATGTTGTTTTAATATTTTTTTTATTATAAAAATCCGCGGCAGCCATTGGCCTGACGGTAACATTTTTAAATTGAATTAAATTATTTTATACATGCTGGTACTCGAATTTAGTAGTTTTAAATTACGAAATATAATACATAACTACTTATATTACAGATAGCATATTTTTTAGAAAGTTAAGTACATTAACGACCGCTATAATATTGTTTATATTAAAATAGGCGTGTGGTGTACCGACCGACCGGGGGACGATCGTAAAGACCCGTTTATTCGAACGTTCCACTTTAGCCCGCGAATGGCCTTGGTCGCGTGGTGCGGTGGAGGGAGTCGTCGGAATTCGGTGACCGGAGTGGGGGGGGGAGGACCAAAGGCCGGTCGGCTCGTTCGCACTCGTTCCTCTGCAGCTGCCGGCACTGTTAGTTGACGGTCGCTCTTTCGGTGCTCGTCTCGTGGTCGGCGTCGCGTCGGCGCGTTCGGTGTTCCTTACTATACTCGTCTCGTTCGTGTGCCGCCGCCGCCGCCGCCGTGGTGTACACGATCGTAGTAACGATATATTATTTTTTATTAATTTTTTTGTACGTCGCCGGTAGTTTTTAATCGCTGCGTTTTCTTTGTGAAAAATTGTTTTCGGCCCCGTGTTTTTTTTTTTGTTAACGGTGTCGCCGCCGTATCGTACTATACTAGATGATGGCGGGTATATGTATGACGGATCATATACTAGAGATGTATATGCCGGGCCTGATGGATTATATCACGCGCAAACGGAGAAAAAAGCGCGCGGAACCGGAGCCCCAAAAAAGAAGGAAGACGTCCGACGAGTCGAGTGTGATAGTCAACGTCCCGCTCGACGCGCTCGTGCGCGGACCGCCTACGGACGACGACGACGACGCCGACGACGGCGAAACGATGAAGATGGTGAGGAGATAACACAACGAAAACGGATAATTTCAATTTTCAGGGGACGCGATCGAATAAGAAACGTTTAATTAGATTCTGAGCGTAGCGAAGAACGTATTGTTTTTTTTTTTTTCTGTAAACAACTCTAAGGGGGGTGTAACGAATTTTAAGTCTAGTGCCTAACCTACCTCTAATGAATGGTCTGATGGTACTCTGAAGGGTCGTCTTGAATTTGAAAGTTAAAAATTGAAAAAGTCGCTATTTTTTTGATTACGGCACAAATGTGTTTTTTTGTACCCTAGGATTTTTGTCAATTTTGCCGGCCATTTTAACATCCGAGATGATGATCGGGAAACTTTTACACAATATTAAAATAGGCGTGATACAGGTTTGGTAAAAGTTTCACGTGATTTCAAACCGAGCCGAGACTGGAACTTATAAAATTCTCGAAAAATTTACCAGGACGTACACAACCGAGCTCGCTCAGAATCGTGTTTTCGAAGGCAAACATTTATTGCGTTGCTTTCAGATGTCGAATAACGCGTTTGAACTACAGCTGTCAAACTACCCACGTGTTCCCGGCTTTTTTGCAACCACGTGGTGCCGCGAAAAGGAAATCTGTCCACGTAATTCGAAAAATAACACGGAAATTCCTGCAATCGGATGTCTGGTGTAGTGTTATAATTTGGTAATTTAAATTCAGGACGTGTCTATTCTAAACAGGGTCAAACGTAGGAAAAAATTCCTAGGGAGTTTTGAAAAAATCAATAAATATTATCAAATGCTTATTTAAATTTATTCGAAATTCGTATACGGATTTGAAAGTATTTTATACTTTGGGAAGGGTTTGAACCCAAAAAAAATACCCTGTGTAATATATATATATATATACATTTATAATGGTTCCGTATCCTCTCTCAAATCGAGCATTGAATAATCTACTATACCGCATAACATTATAATATTATCGTCCGTGGCCTGTTGAAATAATAATTGTTTTATAATTTACGGTTGATTATATATAATACGACGAATATTGTGTTATAGGATTATACAGAATTTCCCTGCTATTTTGAACTGATTAAGTACCTATAATATATAACCATTATTGGTCAGTGTAATGATTGGCGTAGTTAAGATAATATTTAATTGTCATTAATCGTATTACCAGGAATTATCGATAATTGTGTGTAATGGTTAGATTGTAAGCATGAAGACGAAATATTATCATAATGGTAATATATAATATAATCTATTTTATATATTTTTCCGTATCAATAACGTGTTTCAAATTATTGTGTGTGTTTATCATCGTATATTCTCTCCACAATAGAGTCACTCCTCTTTTTCGGGCGTTCTTTCTATCTAACCGTCCTTTTGGCGAAGGTTTTTTCCCCTTTTTCGTGTAATAAAAATTTGTTATTCCGTGTGATATTCCTCGATCGTAGAATAGAGTAATGAAGTTATATATGTAATAGTTATTAATGAAGTTTTTTTTTCTACGTACGGTTTATGCTTATTACAAGTTTTCAACATGTCCGGAAGCCCGCCGTATAAAAAACATCATCTACTCGGTATAGTCAAACAAACTCATTTCACCCATTTTGCAAATGTCCGGTATCACCGATGGGTTGTGATTCGCGTTTTTAGTTTTACACAAGTGTAGATTTGCGTGTTCTGAATCCATTTTTGCAGGGAGAAAAAAAAATTCGTCCGCAAAACCCTGGGCAAATAAATTTTGATCTCCGTGCTTTTTCTGGCTCTATACTTTACGTTTTTGACCTACAATTCGGGGTTAAATAGAACGGATTTACCGAGGTTTTAAATTTCAAGTTCACATGCTTTTTTATAAAATTATTTTAAGTTGGTTGTTAGCAAATTGTTAAAAATCATAGTGAGTAAATTGTATGAAATAATTTTTACTCAACAGTCAAAACTATCACACACTTATTATGTTATAACAGTATTAATTGTAGTGGAGGGTATACCGATTTATACCTTCCTCGTTATTTTAATAAACCCGTATACCTTCTGGATAAAGTCGTATCATTATACTCTCTGTTATAGTCAAATAATAAGTTAGGTGTATAACATATTATCATTCTTTCTGATAGAATTTTTTTCTGATTTATAACGAACCAGTATTAATATAATAAAATACCTGAATCACAAAACAATACACTTTTTTAATTGTGTATACAGCCAAATTGTCATCTTTAGCGCGTATCTATCACTGACCGTAAGGGGGCCACACACGTTCAGTTCAAACTGTGCGATTTGACCGTACAATCGGAATAAATCGTTAATAGTAGTCGAGCCATGGCGACTACTTAATTTTCTTACCTCATCATTGTCAGTGTCCAAATTGGAGCGTGAAGGCCTTGGTATACCTTGATCATTTAAAAATGTCATTAATGGAAAATACCATAACTTTGGTTCATACGTCATATCTTCTGAGCCTGATCCAGATTTTGATATCATTACTTTTTTAAATTATTTTTTGTTGTAGGTACAACGCAAGTTATTCATTATCTTATTCTGACTGATTCTTTATTTGCGTCAGGTTCTATTTCACGTAATTTTAAAATTAATTTTAAACACGTGGCATCTTTTTTGATTCGATCGTGGTGTTCTTTTTGTTTAACTTTACAAAGACACGGTTCAGAAC
This sequence comes from Hormaphis cornu, assembly GCA_017140985.1. Taxonomy (NCBI): domain Eukaryota; kingdom Metazoa; phylum Arthropoda; class Insecta; order Hemiptera; family Hormaphididae; genus Hormaphis; species Hormaphis cornu. The sequence goes on along the minus strand of CM029363.1, from coordinate 14,314,606 downwards.
GATAAATATCTATAAATTCTTCGGTCCACTCTCGTAGTTTTGTTGCCATAGTTTAAACGGCAAAGACAAAATAAGTTGTTATTTAATTTTTAAAATTAATATATTTTATAATAAAGTTTGAACTACTCGTGAAGTTGAGTCTGGCTTAGGTTAGGTTCACGTGGCTGTAACAAAACTAAACACTGTATCAGTTTGTCTACACACACATTGTCTTATCTGCTGTAACATGCGTTGTCTATCAATGTCCGTCATATAGTGTACATGACCTAACCCAATATATTATTGATGAACGAGTGAGCGACTTGTGACTAACCTTTGGTACCTATACTTAAAATAATTGATCAATGTAAAATGCGTTGCAAAATAATAAGATATTAAGATTGGTACACGAGTGTGTGTATTGACCCTCTGTATTGCTAATGTATAATATTAAAAGCTATATATATTATTATATAAAATGCTTGTAAAAAACACAAGCAATCATTTCAATCAAAAGCACGTCGGGAGAACGCAGTAGCGGCGAATGACCTATACGGGACGTGAAAGGAACTGCGCCGAATTGGCCGAGAGGAGAATTTGCCTTTATAAGCGAGCCGAGAAGGAAGCCAGACAGCAGACGTGTCCAAGCAACAGTATACTCCAGAAGATCCGCAGTTGCACCTTTTATTGTTTAAATTAAATCACTCAAAATAAAGTTATAACTCATAGTTCACCATTCATTTCCAGGAATATAGATTATAAATTATATAGATGGACGACCCTATCGTTCACTGAACTATTTCACGAAAGGGAACGATGAACTACTGAACCAAAGTGAACGAATTATCCCATCTCTAATCTGTACAGATAAAACTGTTCAGTCGGATCATACAGTATTAACTGTGAACGTGTGTGGCCATACACAGTTTATAACCGAAGACGTCACCACAAGCCGGCAGCTGGCCGTGAGTCCGTCGACCACGACCTCTGCTGGTTCATGCTAATGTCGTAGGCTTACGTTAAATTAATTTTAGTAATGGATTTTGTAGTGGACTTAAGTCCCAGTTTAACAATTAATGATTTTGAATAGAGTTTGTTGTATGATTCGGGTCCGCCATGAATCGTTCAAGAATGCGTTCAATGATGGTGTTTTGAAATTTTTGTGAGTTGTTTTGAAATTTTTAAGTCCTCTTAACTTCTCAATGTCGTTAGTTTAATGGAACATTCAGCATGTTTCCATCTACAATTTAAAATAGACAAATAAATATTAATTTATTGAGGATTATTGTTAATATATTACTTTTCCTTAGACGAGACGTTGGCTATATTAGCTGTCTTATAGTGTTGGATTGTCCAATAATCTTCTCCCATAGAATTCGGATTTTTTATAGTGTAAATTTTTTTATTCTGTTTTATTGATAGTGTCTTCGCTTACGGAATTCTCAAATTTTTTGGATGATGTTATATCATTAAATTTGTTTTTATATGTTGAACACTGAACATAAAAAGTAGTAACAATTAAATTATTAATTTGTTAAATAACAAATAATAAAATATAAATTTCATATTTACAGTCCCAATTTTTTTTTTATCCGGCTCCAAATCTAATTTTTTATTTTTTATTTTTTTTTATTGTAGCTAGAGATGTTTGTTTTTTTTTGGGGGGTTTTTTATTTCTGATGTCTTTTGTTGTAACATTTTTTTCAACCTATATCAAACAAATAATTTAAAATTTTTATATTATATTAATACTTGAAACAAAAATTTTATAGAAAAACTCAGCAAGTTCCATAAAATTTTTTAAAAATTATTAACAAAATAATATAGTTAAATAAATTTATAATAGTGAACGTCTTATATTAAATATGTATTTATACAAGTATTTTATTTTGAAAATAATTTAAAAATCGTTGGTAAGGAACAATAATTATTAACATTATTACTTACATAATTGTCTGAATTCGAATCTGTAGAGTAACTCGACATGATGTTTGTTAATATCGTTGTAGAAGAATAAGTTTAAACTCTGAGAATAATTGCTTGACTGATGATTTTTTCGAGTCACAATCGAATTTATATACTAAAAAACTTGACACACACATTAGCTAAAATGATTATGTTAAAATAAATTTTGTCTCGTAAAAAAACATTATACAATCGTGCGGTTTAACATTGTATTTCATATAAACATGAATATAATTAACACATAATGAGTGTACTGAACTACAGTACAGATTATATTATTAACCTTGCGCAACGAATATACATATACGATTTGAAACAATATATATTATTTTCTATAAATTAAACATTAGACCATTGATTATAAAATATGAGTATTTCTAGTAATACTAGTAAATAGCATACGAGTGTGTGAATTTAAGACCATGTGATTGTATATTGGTTTTTACGAGGTAAAAATTCATTTTAGCACAATCACTTTCGTAATTTGTTATTTAGCAATTAAATATTTTAACATCTAGTATTACTAGTAATACTAATATTTATAATTAATGATTAGACATATTAAATATATACGTAATACAAAAACCTATTACATGACAATATATTATAATTAATGCAGGAGTAAAACAACTAACCATCGGTGTATCTAGTATTTTTTAGAGCGTGTACGGACCTTCGGTATAGTTTAAATTATTTTTTATTGATCAAATCAAGACATCGATGACATATACACATTTGATAAAAACCAATTACGAAAGCGATTGCGCTACAATGAATTTTATCTCAGTAAAAACCAATATACAATTGTGAGGTCTTAAATTCACACACTCCTATACTAATTACTAGTTATGTATAAAGTATACATTAATACAAAATACGTTAATATAAAATATACGTTCATGACATCAGTGTAAAAGACACCTGAAAATACAGTCTCATAAACAGTCAATACACTCGAGAACACTACATAAAAAAAAACAACACTACAACCGTGAAATATTTATAATATATCTATCCTATAAGAAGAATTTAAGTTGTCATAATATATATTATAATCACTATTATTTTAGTGACATTATTTTATAATTCATGTATCATTTACCAATCATATTTGTGGTATTACATTCAAAGATAGGAGGACCTACCTGAATGAATGTTGACAGAAAAAAAAAAAAAAAATGATAGTAAAACCAATATGTTCTTTGCTACCCTAAAAACCTAAACTAGCATATTATAAAAATATAATATACTACTATCCACACTCAATTTTCCCACCCTTTTTGTAAAAACATCATTTGAACAGTTTTTAGAGCAGCAAAAATCAAAAATTAAAACAAGAAATTCCTGTTTGCCGTGAATTTTAGATTTAGTTCTCTGACAATTTTTCAATAAAAACAAAAAAGAGATTTAAAATGTAGTATATGTATTACAGGTATTATAGGTATAACATAATGATTACTATGTATACAATAATTTATACCGTCATTTTAGGTGCTAAAGAAAATTATTTCATGTATTTGTTTCTAACCCTTTCAGTTGTAAACTAATGTTAGTTGCAATTACTAGGTGTTTAAAACGTTACAGTTAACGGTACTTTACCAAATTTTAGCTATAATGCAATGGTCAATTATGATTCTTGTCCAAACAGTGAATTGCTGTTGTATCCTGATAAATTAATGTTCTAATTATTTAATCCTTTTTTTTTTTTTTTTTTTTTTTTTTAGAGCCCAGTTCAACAACCAACACAATCAAATGATAATTATAGAAGCGCGATAAAAAGCATTTATGATGGTAAGTGTTAGTTTCTAATTAGTATTATTTAAACTCTTAAATATATTTAACACCACTTTATGGTTATTGTCTTGGACATTATGACCCCTCGGATTTGATTGAATGTACCTGGCAACCTGTATATTATATTTTTCATAATATCTTTCTGTCCTTAAAAATATAGTAAAATCATTAAATTCCTAATACAATTATTATTGAACATCAAAATAATTGTTGTATGGCTACCTAATTTAATTTAGCCCGGATGGTTAAGGAAACAAAAATTAAACCTAGATACTTGATTAAAGTGACTTATTTTGAAGGAGTATTATACTTGTAGAATAATAATTTATGTACCGTGGAAATTTTCATTTTAAATATTATATTAAATAAGTACTTTAAATTACAGTCCATTTTATTTTATGCGTATTGTGCCCTATACTCGTACCAAAAATGTATTGGATATAATTGTTACTGCCTAAAATTAACAAAAGAATAACATGAATAACATGTTTACCTTTGGATTTCTTTCATAAGTTTTGAGTTTTGATTTTGTTTTAGAATTTGACACTATTTCTAATGAGGAATTGAAAAATTTCCTTTGTGGAAAAAAGTATAGACTAGAAAAGGTGAGTTCTTTTTAGTTAGACATATTTATTGACATTAAATATTATTATAGATATAAATGATGATTCTAGTACCTAATGTAATATAATATATTAGTATAATTTGATAAGTAACTATTATTCTTAAAGTTGACCACTTTTTTTTAAGATTATAAAGCTAAATTATAAGTTACTTGAATTGCATTTTGTTCTATGGCTAGTAGTTGTTTATAAACTTTTCACATTTTCTTTAGGTTTAGAGACTAGAGATGAAAACTTTTCTGTTGGCAAGATTTCAGTTAAAATTTGGCAAGTTTATAATATAGGAGCATTTATTTTTTCAAAACCAACCAATCTAATTTAAATCTAAGACTTCTTTATGTAACTAATAATATTTTCTATTAGAGTTTTATTTATTTTTTTAAAAATATAAGTAATTCTTTTTTTAAGTTTTGTATAATAAAATATCTAATAATCGTATATTGTAGGTATTTAAATGAATGACATAATAATTGGTAAGTTACAATCTTTAAACAATGAAATAAGTACATAACATAATTCCAAGTTATTGTATTGCAGGCAGTACGTAAAAGGTAACATTAGGTAGTTTAAAATCTAAAGTGGTCATTTTTATAATTTTGAAAAAACTTTACTGGTATTTTGGATTAACTAGTTAAAAGACAAACAAAGGGAAGATGATGGGTATTTAAACTTAACTTATTGTTTAGGGTTTAAGCCCAATCAAAATTTTTGAAACCTTTTATGCTTTTATAATTTGTGATTGGGAATGATAAATGCGCACACTTGCATTAATAACCACTTTGTGTGCTTTAGATTTTCAAAATATGTTACAAAACAGTTGGGTGCAATATAGAGAAAGCAAAAAAGATGACAATACAATTAGCAACTAAATCAAATGTGAATATAGGGCTTAAATCTTCTTCAGATATTAGGTAAGTTAATATCTTCCATATTAAACATTTATTGTTATTGCATTGTGCAAATATTATTTCGTTTCCATGCTAAATAATCATAAACATTTTAGGTTACTGCAGTCACCCCCCCGTAAAGATGTCTTGATAAACATGAAAACATATTTTAATAAGCAAAGTCAAATATTGTATCAGACCATTGATGAAAAAATTATTGATTTATTTGGTGCAGAATATTTTGAATTAGATAAGAAAATACTAAATGTTTCTAGAGCTCATGAAAATATCAGAAAAGAAACTCAAACCGACAAAGATAACAAACGGTGTAGTAGGGGAAAAGTCCTAAGCTTAAAACAAAAAGATGGGATAGATTTTTGTGCAACAGCCAGTAAAATTAATGAACTTGAAAAGGCAATGGCAGAATTTTTGAAAACTAACGAAAACATTGTTTTTATAAAGAAGTTTTATAAAGAACTAAAAAAAAAAATTTTAAAGATAATAGACACAACACACAACATTTATTCGTCGGACATAGTTAAAGACATGGCGCTGTATTTTTCATATAACAATTTTCTTTCTAAATCTGACCAACTGTGGGAATCAAATGAATCGTTTCTTATTGGAGAACTTGTTATTAAATTAATTGGTAAATTCAGCAACTTGGAATACAACATGGCATATCTTACTGGTTGCTTAATTTGTGTATTTCGTGAAGTCGCATTAACATTGTCAATTCCATCAGAAAAATTGCGATCCCAATTTGACATGTTTTTAGTGGCCATAAGAAGACATGTTAAATGCGCAAATGATAACCTTTGGAGAACGTGGTTTGAATCCACAAAATTTGAAGATTGGTGTTTAGTTTTGGCAAACATTTTTATGGGCGATCTACCGATTACCCATCTCAATAAAACGATAATTTGCAATGCTGAAAAGTATTTAAAAAAAATTAAAGATGAACGTTATGTATTTGGCAACAAAAGGACATCAGTAACAAGTGGAATATTTGAATTTTCAAAAGAATACTCATTGAATATTGAAGAACCAGAAAATACAAAGATATATACTGAACCGTTGCCAACATCCGAACCTATAAAACCAGAAATAGCTAAAGAATCTCTTGTGTTAATTGATACAAATCCAATGGTAACCGATGTTGTTGCTGAAGTTACTATTAAAAAATCGAATGGAGTTGAAGAATCTTTTGGATTTGATGATATGAATGCAGTTACAGAAACTGATGTTATTGAGGAACCAAAAC
>CM029363.1:14210641-14307694 GCA_017140985.1 Hormaphis cornu | reverse complement strand
AAATCCAATAGTAACCGATGTTGTTGCTGAAGTTACTATTAAAAAATTCAAAGGAGTTAAGGAACCATTTGGATTTGTTGATATGAATGCAGTTATAAAAACTGTTGTTATTGAAGAACCGGAACAAAAAAAAATACACATACCTGTACCGATTAAAAATGTAAAGAAAAACGCCAAAAAAAAACAAAAAATTAAAACTAAAAAAAGAATTAGTAAAAACTGTTCTATTTTAGATACAATAAATACTGTACTGACAAATGAAAATGCTAACTTAAAAAGTAAAGGGGTCATTCGCGTGCGCAAGGATTTATTTCCTGCCAGCAACTTTGAGCAAAACATGCAGCAGCCACACATACCAAATAATATTAGACAACATATTAATAACTCTAACATTTGTGTACAACAACAGCCTTGCTTCATGAATAACACCACAAGACCAACAAACATCGGCGTAAACCATTTTGGTGTGGTTACGTCTTCCTCTCAACAGAACTCTCAATTTAGGCAGTTCAATAATATTAGTGTGCTTCAACAACCGCTGCCTAAGAGTAATACTATAAGTCCCAGTAGTATGCCTGTCAATACTGTTTCAACAAATGGAGTTGTTAAATCTCCACCTATATACCCCAACACCATTAATGTAGAAACATCTGCCAGGGATGGCCTGTCACATCCATACCATACCGTAGACAACAGGAACACCCAAGCACCGCTATTGAAAACTGTTTTAACAAATGAAGTTACAGCGATTCCAAGCACGTGCTCCAAACTTTGTTTTTCAAGACAAGACAATGTCAATGTGACAAATAATTTGACATCAAATCCATCACAGGCTCCTGTATCTTTTCCGGTAATAATATTGTTTGAAATAATTAAGCTAATTTGTTTTGCTTTTTTTACTTAACTAATTTGTATTACATTTTGTCATAATAGTTTTAGTAAAACATAAACTCAGTAATTTTCAACCTGTTTATCTCTACAGTCTCTTCTACTATAAAACAAATTATTTAATTTTCATAATTAAAACAAAATTGTCAGTTATTGGGTATACACAAATAACAATTGATTTGTTGATATGCTCTTAGTCAGATTCATATATATGGTATATATATATATATATATATAGGTACGCCATTATAGTTTCTATTGTTTACTTAATACTTAATATTTACCATAAAGTATGTATCATGACGTGTCCGCAATTAACACAATGATAAACATGAAGACGTACTACAGTTTCCCGCCTTATTTGAAAATAGTGTGTAATTAATGTTTGTTTTGTTTTTAAAAAATATCTGTTTGTATATATTATATATACAATGTTACCTAACACTGACTGTAGCCTATTCCAATAAGCAATACTCTCGAGTTAAAAATAAATGGTTTCATTTATGCGGAAAGAAAGTTCCATGTAGTTTCAAAGTTTCATCAATCCTTGTATTATGAACATAATAATTTGCTATTGCTAAATTGAAAAACAAAACATTAATCACAATTGGTTGAAAAGTACTGCCAAAATACTGTAATATTTTTATTTTATTTTTTAATTAATAACGTCGTATTAATTGCTCCATAGTTTTAAATATATATTGTGTTTTCATGATCAAAAGCTAATGAAATGTGTTTGAATAATTGCAGCTTATACCACATTTGTCCAATTCACTGTCACCAAACATGTCGCAACAACCAACTCACAATGTTGTCCAGGTAAATATAGTCTTAAACAGGGTTATTAATCAAAGAAATATCCTATTAGCATGTTTGTGTATAAACTTCACCGTCATTTATTGAACACTTATAGAAGTTTCATAATAATATTTGGTTCCTATAATATATGGTTACCTATGTTTAATTTTGATAAAAAAATATTAATTTGAATAGTTATTTTTGGTGGGGAGACTTTTTGGAGTAAATCATCTAATGGTGTTTTTAAGTTAAATTTGTGTACTATTTTAGTTGATGACAATATAATATTAAATTTGTATGAAACAATTTGAAGAAAAAAAAAATTAAGATGTTTTTTGCTCTAATCTTATGAGACTTGTGAAAATACAATTGTATTAAATAATTTTTCTTCCTGTTTATTTTTAAAGAAATGTATTACTATTAATTATTATGTATGTTTTGATTTCAGAAGTGTTCAAGTTTAAATTGTTATAATTATTTAACAGTCAACAATTTTAACAATCAGTATATTATTAATAATTGTCGTTTGAACACCAACTACTGCAGTGCTTTGTGTCAAGTAAGAAATTATAATTATTATTTGTCATAGCTTCTATGTGTTTTCCTTAAAATTTCTTTAAAAAGTTGATTTAAGCATTTGGTTTCAAATTTTTGTGATTCATTGTAACACAAATAAACTCACTGAAATAATATTCAACCAAAGTCGAATGGTTTTAAAATAAATTTTGTTTTTTCAGAACAAAGATTGGTTGCATTATCAGCATAAATGGTGCTAATACAAACTCTCGGTGTAAATATTTTGTAAAAGAAAATCTTTATTCCATCAAATTGATTGTTATTTGTTTTAAATTAAATTTTTAACTTACTGTTTTATTTATTGATTGCTCGACTGACTTTTAAACTTTAATGTTAACTTAAAGTATAAACTTTGCCACTATGTATTAAGAATATATTTTAATTTAGTTTATAACTTTTTACATGCAAGTTATTTATGTTTTTTTTTGTTAACTTATGTTTTGGGACATTATGTCCACAATTTTGTATAAACAGTAACAAATTAAAGAAAACGTTACATTTTAGTGCAATATATTGATCTTTTTCATGGCTATTTTTATGTGTTACAGTAAAAATTAGTCATTGCTTTGGATGGTTACATTTAATTATTTTATTTTTTTTGTTCTTATTTACTCTTGTTTCAAAAGATTATTAATAACTGGGAAGCAATTTAATTTTTCTTTTTAATAGCAATGTTTTAGCAAGTTTGTACTTGATGCAAAATTGTTTATTGTTTTAACTTATACTGCAAGAAAAAAAAATTCATTACATGTATCCACACCTGTATTAATGTCATTCCCTTACACAACATTTACATCCAACACAATTTAATAATATTATAGTTCTGTACCTATAATATATGCGAATTATTTTTTACAATTTTAACCTACTTAAAGTGAACTGTTCTTATGTATAATTATTGAATTTATTTTGTTAACTTATTATAATTATTCATAAGAAATAATAATTAAGTTTAGGTGCAAGTGTGAATTTGAATAGTTATAGTAGTATTCATGTTATTTCAGATTTTAATTTTTACTTAAACATGAATCTCGTTTCAAATGTGTCAGCGGTATCAGGCCTTGACACAAGATAGCCGCTGATGAAACTGTAACTACATTAGGCATCTTTTTCTTTCAATTTTAAAGTTAAGCACAGCCAATGGTCGATTTATATTTAAAATTTAACAATGAGCTACTTACTTTTTAAGGTTATATTAGTAAAGTTTTATTTGTTTTTTGAAGCGCCATTTTCGGTAAACCGACCGTTTTTTTGGCAGTTTCTCAAGTAAATTGCGTGTTAACTTTGACGGATATTGATTGTTTGGACGCGCTGAATAAAAGAGAAAAGCTTAAACACAAATATATGGGTTTCTGTGGTTGAAGAGAAGCTGTAGAGCGGAAAAAATAACGTCCAAATAATATCTAGAACAATGTGGCCTGCAGCATGAGCACTAGAAACTTTGTTCAACCTGTGGTTATTTGTATAGAACGATGAAAGTCCGGTGAAAATTTAATTTTTGCTCTCAATTTCTCGATATGTTTCGAACGGTTTTTTGATGAATTTTAAAAACTGTTGTGTTCCGTGCATGGGAATTTCCAGTCTAATTGTGTGAATACAAGATAGACGCACGTGTTTTTTGTTTTGTTTTTTTAACATACTTCACTAAAGAATCACACACGGACTCTCAAATTGTTTTTAAATTATATTCTAATGATGACATAAGTAACTGGTTCGCATGACAGTCGTAGAGAATGCGTTTTTTTTATTAATTAATTTGTTTGGACAACACTGTTTGTGTGCTGTTTATATACTTTCAAATGAACAGCGTACACGGTGGTTACTGTGAATCGTAGTGATAACCAATTTGGAAATAAGTTCCAATATTTGTATAAAATTTGGCCTTTGTCCTCCTCTCTAAATAATTATTTTATTTGTATTTTTGGTGGTCGCTCTCCGCGACTTAGTTGTTTTTATATCAAAACCGTAGTTCGTAAGTTAGGTACCTACCTAAAAACCTTTATTTTTACTTTGGACGACGAGACAGCATTTGGAATGGGCCGAAAAGGAAATTTTTCTAAACGATGTAAAAATATGTAATTAATGTTGCAGAGACATTCTCTCGTCATAACGGATACCCAACAGTGTTGCGTCATTGTTCTACCGTCGTTTCTGTCAGAAATGTGTTTGTCCGTAAATGACAAGAACGATTTTTGTTTTAAAAACTCGAAAAATGCCTTTTTGCTCGGAAAAGTTCTAAATGTCGTCTCGTTAGAAAAGCGTATGATTTCATTTTGACGAGAACGTATTTACGGTTGCTAACTGCGTACAAGAAAAAACAAAATTAATTAACGAGTTAGTGACCTAAATACATTGTATATATATTGTATATATTACTTGACATTTGTGCGTTTATATATATATATATATATATATATATATATATATATATATATATATGTATATATTCACTTTGTATGTTTAGTACACGTTACATTCAGTTACCATAATAACTATTGTTGTGTTTAATAAAGATCATATTCAATTTAGTTGCAATATTTATAACGTGTTTTTTCGACATCCCGACTACATCCTCTTAACAGTAAACTCAAGTAGCACTTAAATTTTATACTATGTTCATGTTTCTCATCCTGGGCGCGTTCCGAGAAACGAGTCGCGTCCCGAGAAAAATAACTTTGGTTTGTGTTAAACGTGATCCACCTACCGTGGATGTATAGGGAGGAATACGCGTATTGTGCTCGGTGGTGTAAGCCCATAAGATATGAAAGGTAAATTTTGTAAAACCAGCAATAATGCTGTTGTTTGGGTCGGTCGTAGTGTAGTTACTCCGAAACATTTGTTTTTCAAAATGTTCCGGCGATTGTGTGTGAAGTGCGTCCCGGAGCAAACTAGTCTGGGTTAGTCAGAAGTATATTAGCTTGGGTGTGAATCGACCAGGGGTGGTCGGTTTGTTGCATCATCGTCCGTTAGGAAGGATCTTAAATACATAAATACAATATTGACAAATGAGGAAGGGACCCGAGTAGTGCATTTTAGCTCGACCGGGTCAGTCCCCCAACCCTGTGATCGCAAAGAAATACTATAGGCGTTTGTCTATAAAGTAGAAATTAGACAGGAAGGTATTGAATGATGTTGTATGGAGAAAAGGACGAGGTGAATCGAAAATGGAGTGACGTGTAGAGGTCGAGAGAGAAGACCTGGAAAGAATGACAAAGCGGCGATAATATGCCACGGAAGGAAGGATGGAGTAGAGTGCGAGCGTTCTTCTTCGTATTATAAATAATAGATTAAGCTTCATATCTGGTATAATAATGTAATCAATCGTATCTCGTCTACGCTATTGCGTACGTTGAAACAGGGGGAAAGGTTAGTAGGTGTCCAGTTGTGTTTGCCGAGTGGCTGCAAAAACAGCTTCTTCAGCTCTTGTGGGCCGGAGGGAGTGACTGGAGCATATTGGAGCTGCCACTATACGTCGTCTCAAAAACGGTAAGTCGGCTATTATATCTTCTGATATTGTGTGAATATCCTTCGTCTAATGTTATAACGAAAACGTTTACAACGGAGACATTCTGAAAAATTGTTCTTAAGGTACAGTAATTGAAACCAACATTCAATGTGGTTTTTTTAAAACGCCTGGATCTCAATGTGTTCATATTATTAAAATTAACACTGAAATTCTCGCGAACAAACGCGGGAAATATTATATTACAGGTACCGACGATATAGAGTGTGGACGATGCAATAATTACACGGAAGACTTGAAACAACAAGTGACTCTGCATCATGAATTTTTAGTTAAAAAAATTGTGAACACGCACAGACCTAAGTTTCGAGTGTGCTAAGTCGTTAAACCGTTACGATGATGATTTAACGGTCTGCATTAGCTCTGTTAGGTGCTCAAGTATTGACTACGCGTCACAGGAAAAGACAATAATTAAAAGCTTTCACGCCAAATACGTCGGTCAAATCGAAGAATTATTGAAACGACGTCGGTCTCTTTCGAAAGAATAATGGTTGTGTCCATGCTGGACACATCACTGGATTCATAAAAATATTTGCGAAACGCCGATGGGTGGTTTCAATCGGTAATTTCGGTGCTGAATTTGTCACGGCCGTATGATCAATTAAAAAACACTTTGAAAATCACGAAATGTACTTGGCACACTAGAAACAACATTGTGTGTCGAATGTTATTCTGAAAACATGGCTGACGTATATAATATGACAACGTTCACGCTTCGGAAAACAATGCGGGCTGCAAACAATTGTGCGATAATCGATACTTTTTAATCGCGAGATTTACCGTGAGTCATCATCGCAACAGCAGTTTTTCGGGCGGGACACGTTTCGTAGAACTCGATGAACGATTGCTGCCCACACAGAATGACGAATGTTCCAGTCGATTAACGAGACGACAAACATGCGCATTATTAATTGGGCGATCTTAGTATATTTAATCAACGTGTTTCCGCTTATAACACGAATGCACAGTGTAAATAACAATAATTATTATTAATGGCTGCTGTAGAAAATAACTGTTATGTCGTTAAATGCGTTTCGGAGATGGTGATGACATTTTCCACGAAAACAATGTACGTCTGCAGTTACCATGAATACGCATAATTAGATAGATAGCATAAAATGATGATCAATGGGTATTATGAAAAAGTTGAAGCAAACATGAATACAGAAACTCCAAATGATAGAGAAAAAACTTCGAATCAATAGTACCACCATCTACCTATAGAACATATTTGAGTGTTCTGGCACAATTTTAGTAGGTAGAAAAAAACAATTCGTCCACGAAACCCTGGACAACAAAATTGAAATCTCCCTGCTTTTTCTGGCACCATTTATTACGTTTTTGATCCGGGGCCAAATATGATCGACATACCGACGTTTTAAATTTTAAGTTTAGCTGCTTTTATCGTGAAATGGAGTAAAATTATTTCAAGTTAATAAATAAATCAGAGTGAGCGAATTGTATGAAATTAGTTCTTACTAAACGGTTAAAACAGTATGAAAGTATTATTTTTACTCAACAGTCAAAACATACACATTATGTTTCAAACAGTGTGGAGTTATTTTAAGTCAACGAATTGTGTCAAAACAGTACGCGATGTTGTTTGGTAATTGTTAAATCATGAATCGGTTATTTGGTATAAAATTAAATTCGTTAGTTTACATTATTATAATTTTACAATTCTTCATCTTAAAACTCCGTCAGCATTTATTATAGTCGGTTCAGTTTTAACTGATCATGTGTGTACGCGAGTACATAAAGTGCCTAGATAAGCAAAAGCTGAAGGAAGCCAGAGATTTGTCGGGCGAACGAAAAGTGGCCGCTGGCAGTATGATAGAAACGTTTTTCGATAAACAGGGGTTCTCAAAGTGAATCACGCGCAAAGCGCGGTTGATAACAACATCTGGCCGATTAATAATTTATTTTTCAACTAACCTAACCGTCTTTTTCTCCATAATTTTACGGCACAATGACGAAAATTCGCCGCTAGGCGCGTGGACATCAGCGGCCACTTTTCATTCGCCCGACTACAGTTTCCATTATGCCCATTGACGTGGGCTATCTGTGTATACTTCTAATCAATGTCTATTAACTACTATATAAAAATATAGAATATAGAATTTTTTGTATGTACGCGCATAACTCAAAAAGTACCCAACGAATTTTAGTACAGTTTTCACTAATCAATTCAGGGAATTCAAGGAATATAACACAATTTATTCGTATAACTTGATTCGTAAAATTAAAACATATTTGTGCCTTACATCCGTTTGTACTTAAACAGCAAACAATTATCACACATAAAAATATACGAAACACTGTAGGTAGGCAATTGACATGCATACATTCAACATGAGTTGTATTAGTTTTTATTTTCCTGACAGTATTGTGCGTGTCGTTTCGCGTCTGTAAAATAATCGCTTTAAAAAGTGTCGAATTTTTGGAGTTCCATAATCAAAAATGAAAAATTGCATTTGCAATGATAGTTAACAAAAATGTATGATTTTAGTTCCATAAAAACTAATTTTTTTTTTCTCGTATTGAAAATAATAAAAATGTTTTTTTTCCCCCCCCCGGGATTCTTACCGACTCGCCCGAAGCAGCTGTGGCCAGCGTTGCAGGTTAGCCACCGTGTGTGGCGAATTCTGCAACTGCTCGGCGCCGAGTGTTTATTTTTTTTTTCCACCCGAAAACGAAATGTAAAATGATTGTTGATAAATTGTTCAAATACATTTTTCTTTCCGGAGACTTATTACAAAAACTAGTTGTAATAATTTTAAAATAAATTCAGCGCGTATCTGTTTTTTCTCGCGATTTACAACAAAGAGTCCAATAACAATTAGCTGAATACTCCCGTTACGTTCTCCAAAGTGGATTTCGTAACGGGGTTATCATAATAAATAACAACACCCTAATTTTGTGTAGAACAATTAGTTTACTTTATTTTGAATAACTCAAGTTTAAACAAGTAGCAAGTGCAACTGCTGCGGATCTTCTGGTGTATACTGCTTGGACACGTCTGCTCGGTGGCTTCCTCCAACTCGGTTGTACAGACCCTTGTCTCCCGGCCGATTTGGTACCAGCGTTTGGTCCCTTTCGTCATGTCCTTATTTGACCATTTGCGAATCTGCACGTTTGTCCGGTCCCCGGCTTGCGTACTTTGTTGTAGTCTTCGGGTACATATATATAATTATATTTATACAAGGTTTTTGGTGCAGCTTAATATTATTATTAGCTTACACCGCAGGTCAGTGCACTCAATCGTGTGCCAACACATATACCTACACGTGTGTTTATACATTTTTAACGCATGTTACACACCTATGGAGTATGAGAAAAAATTTACATTGTGTTTTTTTAAAGATTAATCGAATCTGGAGTCGTGTACGTACGTAACTATTATAGTACAGACCTAACACAATCACGGCCGTACCGAAGGTCGTGGGGGCCCTTGTGCGAAATTCACACGGACGCCGTTCTTCCAGAAAGAAAAAAGTTATATACACGGCACAAAAGGTTTTGCTAGTAGGGTATTTTAATATCTTGCATACACAGTTTCTTTACGTTCTCTTTTACAGCCAAATTATTGCACTATAGTGTCGCTAACCACAAGCGATTAGAATTAACTTTTTGGTTTAAATGAGCTTACATAAATTGAGTGCGTGTCAGAGTACGTGTTGTTGGGCCCCCTACTTCCTGCCATATGTTTCGATAAACTCCAATCGTCGGTAAAATGTTACTACGTAACAAAATATTGCACGTTACGGTCGGTAGAAAGTATTTTAAAACCCGATAGTAAACGTAATTATAGTCCGAAGTGCCTGCACCCAGAAACCGAGAACCAAAATCGCTTTCTCGTCCGCAGACTTGGGTAAAATACTTTTAAAAAGTATTTAGAATGAATACTCGAGTACTTGCAAAAAATAGTATATTCCGAATAAGTACATCGAAAAATTTTAATCAAAAATCACAGTATTTGTAATACCTACTACATAATAATATATTACCATTTATGTATTATGGTGGTTTTAATAAAAGCAAAACGGTAATAAAATCTATTTTTGTCCCGTGACGACGGGATCTGGGTCTTTGACAGCTGGATGGATCTAAAGGGTGACGAATTTCCAAGAACATGTTCTATCATTAGCCTGTGTCGAGGGTTTCGACCTTGGGATTTGAAAGGGCGACGAAAATTGTAGGTTTTTGTTTTTTAACTTATATCGTGAGATGTCGTATTGCATTGCTGTATCGCGGGTATTAAAAACGATGAAATTACAAATAATTATTATAAGAAATTGATTAGATTAAAACTGTTGTATAAATTAATGGTTATTAGGTATACTTCTTACACAGTTAAATTATGAAAAGAAAAAAAACGTAAATACAAAATTCTTGTATGCTAATCCAATTTAATTAGTTTTACATTATTAATAAGGTCGAACGATTTTTTTTTATACCTATAGAATACAATAGTCTCGGATACGGCTCGGACTGAACACCGATTTTGAAAATGTTTGTCTCAAACCTTAAAATAAGTCTTTGAACGTGTCGATTCTAAGATGTTCTTTTTTCCGTTATGGCATTATTTTTAATACAATAAGAAAAGTCGGAGTTCGAGGTGGGCTGTAAAATATTGTATTCAATCAGTTCAAGAAAACAAAAAAAAAAATCAATTGAATTACGTCGATACTACGATACTACGAGACATTTTTCAGCGTAGTTGCTGCAACTAAACGCGTTGAACGTCGCGGAAATCGCTTAAATTTAAACTAAGCAATTACGAATTTATGGAGAGTAAGTGCTATTTATGGATAGATGATGATGAATGAAAATTAAATATTACTTTACTGAAACGGATGTCCATGATTGTTTTTTAATATTCTCATCTATCTAAATTGTTTTTTTTCTTTTTATTTATTTATTTAACTTTAGGAATTTTCCAATGAGTTTAGTAATTATTGTTTAAATTGTTCAAAAATAAACATAACGTAACTGAATTTTTCATTGGTACTGCATTTTTAGAGATCCTACAAGTTCAAGATATTCCGAAATTTCCCGGTTGTCGAAAAAGAACAAATATTATTGAAATCATACCTATTCTTCAAGAATGATCTAAACCTTGTATAGAATTTTATTGCTATTACGTGTTTCTATAAATGCAAGGGGCTTACTGTAGGCAGTTTTAATCACACCTCTCATTTTGTGTGTGAAGAAAAGCCTTAAGTATAATGCATACGCTTTTAATGTATTGTTATCTGTGACATAGTCAAAAAGTGGTTAGAAAAAAAAAAGTAGGTATGATTCGAACCTACTTGAAGAACCTACTTGAGAAATGGGTAGACCATGATTTAATTTTATCAACTTAATTTTTTTTAATCTTTTGTTAAATCGCAGTCGAGTAAAATATAACGAGTAACTCTTATTTGCACTGATCGTTTTTTTTTTTAAACTGAAGACATTAGTCATTACACACACGATAAATGTTGGTATATTATTTTGCGTATAACAGTGGATGCATTGCAAAAATATTAAGCGCGTACAAATGTTAGTTTTTCAATTTTGAAATGAAATTTTTACAGTTATACGACTTATCTTGTATTGAGTGTGCACTGATCACACTCAGAATCATAATCACATAGTTCACTCAGAATCACAAAATAAATGTTAGAAACTTCTAACAAAACATTCCAAACAAGTGAGCCACCTTAAACTGGGGCCAACTGCAAACTCGTAGTATTATTACTCCATCAAGTTGCCCAACCAGCATCTAATCTATTCCCGTCTATTTTGTAAATTAAATATTTCATATAATGAGCTATCATTGGTTGAAAATGCAATGAATATTTTAAACAAAACAAATTCAGCAAATTCTCTCATCTTGCTTCGTTCTGGTTGAAAAACAAGCTTTCTCGTCTTGCTTCGTTCTGTATCTGGAATTGAGACACGTTTTACTAATTTCCAGTACTCGGTTAACATTATAATTTAAAATATCTATTGCGAAATATTTTTTTTTTTTTTTTACATTGTATCGTCCTTGTCAATATAATATAATATAGGTAAGTCACTAAGACTATATCCTCATAATGGAAAAGCAATTTTTAAGTGGAAAATCGAACATTTTTAGTAAACATTTTGATAGTTAATTATTTTGTCCTTGTTTTTTACTCTCATTCATCGTTTTTATTTTGTGCTATCTGGAAAAACTCTTCTAAGAATTGTCGGATTGGACAGAGTTAAACCACGATGAAATTTTCAAAATATTTTACACTGATTGTTCATACAGGGTTATTTGACTAGTCTACTGAGCTCGATCAGAACCGTAATAGATTTTATAATCAGTCTTATATATAGCTTACGAATTTATCATAAACGCTTCAAACAACACTTACAATTAATTAGTGACCGACCCAAAGCTGTGACATACGCTGGCTACAATTTTTTTTAAAAATGAATCCGGCGTATATAGTAAATATACAATATGTATAGTGTAATACGTATATTACATTATATAATTTACTCATTATAATATAATACATTACGTGTATTAGTAAAATAAAAGATAAGTCGTTAAATATTTGAAACCACATAATTCGTCAAATTTTTCATTTTTTAATTAATTTTTTTTTTTTTTTTTGGACCGCATTGCTGTTTGCTTAATTGTTCATATTGGACGAAACGACTAACAAACGAATCTCTACACAATAATAACACACTGTACGATGACGGTTATTATAAATAGGAATGAAATTTAGCGATTTAGCAATTTTACGCTGTTCAGTCTCCAATTACGGACACTGCAGCAATTCTTCATAGTTTGTCCAACAATTTTTTATAAAAAAAAAAAAACTCGTAAAACAAGCCACTATGATGTTTTCTTTAACACACAAAGTTTTCGTGACATTAATCATAATTGTTCTGGCATACCTAAACAGTGTTCACGCGAACGGTACAACTATTTTCATTTCGGTTATCTTGTTTATTAAAAAAAAAAAAAAAAAAATCGTAACACGATATTATTTTTACAGACTCGTATAAAATTGGTCGATATTTGTCGAGGGATAAATATTTTTTTCGTTATGTGTATTTGTTTAGATTTACTATATCACAATTGAAAAATAAAATTCGGGTTTATTTATTTAAGACTCTGGAAATGTTACGATTGTATTGAACAACGCGGGCAATTTTTTATACTTATATTAATAATATTATATTATTGGATGCATCTGCGTTTTCTGCTAGGCAAAAACGATAATAATGTTAAGTATTAAGTATATTTTAGTTTTTTTTTATTTTTTCAGTAAACGATCATGCAATAGTATCATGTTTGAGTACGTATTTTGAATCGAAATATCGTATTTACATCTGTGTTTGTTGTATTTAAGAACGGGATTAATCACCAAACAGAATGTTTATTAATGTTATTGTAATTATTGTTGTTGATTTACTATGCATTTTTAAGTTGTCATTTTATAAGTCATAGCTGACTACCCGTACAGCCGGAAACCCTGAAAAACCCTTCTCAACTATTTAATTTATCTATACTACCCAACACTAACTTATGCTGGCTGACATCAACCACACGCTCAATTTTGGATTACTATTATTAATGGTATTATTATTTAGGACAGCAACATATTATTTTTGACATCAATTAGATGTAAAATTTTGGGTTATTATCACTACTATTATCATTGAAAAATAGGATTAACACAAACGCGACTTTCGGTGAATATAATATTAAATTAGGTACCTATATTATGTAAAAACTGTGTATTTCAGCATCATTTTATCATAATATGGGTTCATTACTATAATTAGGTATTGTTCCATTGATTCTACTAAAAAATTTATATTCTTAGAAACTGCTGTCGTGAACCGTTTGTAATTTGTATACATTTGTATTGTATTATGTATATTGTATTTTTGTATAACGCTCCCATATAAAAAAAATTATGAATTTATGCTCTATTATGTTATATTATGTAGTTATGGCTCTACTATGTCTATAATTATTATTATTATTATTATTTTCTTTTTCTGCTTATTAAGTTTTTACTATTGTGATGTATGATTATGATTAAGATTTGCTATTATGTATACCTCGGTTGAGGACAACCTTATTGTCAAGATGGACGAGTTGTATTATAATATAAATTTGCTAAATTCTATAATCACTGGTTAGGATTATTGTTTTTTGACGTGACTCGCTAATGTTTACATTTTTCGTAATGTTTCATAACGTCTTTGCGGTTTTTCCTAATAGATCGTTTGACTGAATCGTTCAAAGGTGAGTTTTTAAATAACATTAAGTATCTACAATTTTCCAGTTAACACGTCCTGTGTGAAAAGAAAAATTAATACGATTTTATGAAAATCATTGTTCTAGATTTAAGTTTTAAACATATTGTAAATATCTACGCAAACAACCCAAAAAAAATCGTGCACCAACAAGTATAATGATTTACTCATAACGATCTTTAATTTTACTATATTATAATTACAAACAGAATTGGGCGTAACATAAATGTGTACGACGAAAACGTTTTAGAATAATAACTCTTCTTCTTCCCCTTCGCATTTGATTATTTGCGGTCGGCCACCTTCGTTCTAGACATAGATTTTTCAAATCCCCTACACACACGCGTCAGCAGGCCCAATATCATTTTCGATTTTTTTCGGTCTTTTTCTCCCTATTTTTTCTTCACTTCATAATCGCCCTTACCGCTTCTGTTTTTTCTCTCCTCATCTCACGCCCATACGCATCTCGGCGTATTCTCTCTTATCATGTCCACTAATTTTTACGTTTTCGTTTCTTTTTCTATCTTCTCTAGTCACTCCATATAAGCATTCTCATTTCCACAACACTCTGTTCTATTCTCCCATCCAATATTTTGAACCATATTACATATAATGTAATACGGTCCCCCCACGCTCCTTTAAAACTACTCATCTTTCAGTATCATACTGAAGTTCTTATATTATATTAAACACCCGACCAGGGGTGGCTCCGTCGGGGTCATGGCCACTCCTCAGACCAAAGAAAACACCACGAATCATAGATAAGTGCACAAAACAACTTTTCATTTTATTAACAACCTCATAATATTGTATATTTCTGTGGGTTACCGGTTTTATAACCAAAAAATAGAAGGATTAAATGCTGTCGGTGTAGAAATATGTTTCTTTCAAGCTTTCACATTTTTCTGAAGACTGAAAGTGAACGATGGGTCTCCCCAAACATATCATCTTCATTCTATCCAACCTCGCTTAACCCCCATGTCCGTCATAACGCCCCATCCCATTTGCTTCACAATGGATTCTATATAAATACTCAAAGCTATTGACCTATGGGCTCTCTCACCCATTACGTCACCGTCGTTTACTGTCACTACTCACCTCGTTCAGGGATTATTCGAAGTACAAATTGAAATAAAAATACTAAATTAAAAGTGTCATTTGTTTTATTTTCTGAACCTAGTTAAAAATCCATAAAATAGTTTAGGTTGGGTAAAAAAGTATTTGTTTTTCATTCTCAGAATATAGTACTTATAGATTATGTTAAAATATTAAAAACAAAAAAGTCTAGTAAAACGATAAAACAAAAACATATTGTACGTATATTTTGATTTTTTAATTACATTTTTTCACACCAAAATAATTATGACACTTATGCGTACTTTTGACATTTTTTTTTTTTTTTTTTTTGGATCAGTACACACACATGAGCCAATCACTGTAACAAATTACAGTAAGTTATTTAAGTAAAGTATCGGTAGTATAATTATTATGCCGGATTCGTATTACTTACCTACCATGCAAATTTCCCTAGTATAATACATTTTAACAAATTATTTGTGTGTTTATTGTTGTTTAAGATACTACAAAATATTATGTACCTACTATATACTGTGTTTGTCAAAATATAAATCCAAAACAAAATAAAGACATTCAGTTTAAATATTTTAGGAAATAATCCTTTGTTGACTAAAGAACGTTTTGTCAAATATGCCCTCTTGTCTTTGAGTAAGTAATAGTTTGCATCTAATAGGTCAAGGCTAAAATTAAAGAGTTGGTATCGAATTCCACTAGAGCGTGTTCTATACTGTGTTTCTATAGCAGTAGGTACTTATCTTAGTATTCATGAAATTTAATTTTGAACAACAGAGTCAATTTTAAACCCTAATAACTTTAAAAAAAAAAAAATGAATTTTAAAAATTTGCCAACGATAGTATACTAAGCAATATATATAAATTATACATTTAAAAATCACAGACGTCTAACTAAAAACTTAGACCAGTGACAAAGAACTTAAAATGCAAAATTTTGATTTTTAAACTGAGTAAAAAACAAATAAAACATTTTTAAATATTTTTTAGGGTCATCGTAAGCTTAGTACTAAGTATAGGTTACCAAACTAATTAAGCAATAAAAAATATGGTATATTATCTTTTAACTGGTGAACACAAACGATACTAATGGGTTTTATTGGTGTGATATGGCGAAGATTCAATATTGCAATATTTCAACTATATTGATCGCGAAAACCTTTATAGAGTTCATTTCTAAGAAGTTATACGAGTATAGGCAACTTATTATACATCTATTTTTGTTTTATGTTTTTTGAAGCAATCATCAAACGCCACTACCTTTCAGACCAAACTTAAAATAACCAATCTACCATCCCAAAGTATCCAATTTTCAAAAATCCACAATTTTGTGTTTTCTTAACTATATATCTTACCTACACATATTATATAAATTGCCTAACTAGTTATTTCGTCCAAATTAGACTTAAAAGAATCGACTGATTTGTAATCTGTAAAAAGATTAAAACAAACCATCTTTTTTCTTAGGTTATTGTGAAAGTAGAATTTCTATAGAATTTTTAAATACTTTAGAATAATGAAATATAATTTTACAAAATTTTAAAAATAAACAAATTATTTTCACATGCTTCTAATCTAAAATTTTTTTTCCACAATAACATAGAAATTTTGTTTTGATGAACTCAAAACTTTTTTTAGTATAAAAATTGAATCAGCCACGTCAGAATCATTCATAACACGTTCTTAAATCGCACTAATTCAACACATTTTTTCACTAATCAACTCAAAAATTACGTTTCTCCCACACAAAATGTAACAAAAATTATTAGTATCTATGTTTTATATTTTTTGGTAAAAAAAAAAAAATTGTGCTGATTTATCGTATTTAATTTCTATATAGATACCCTTATGGACACCAGCAAAGGAGGTAATTTGTTTGCATTTGAGCTGTGATCAGCTAAAATTTGTAAGAACTGTCGTATACGCCGATCAAATCGTACGTATAGACATAAACACACAACAAAATACAATAATACACTTAGAAAATATAAGCCTTCAGCAGTAGTCGAGTCACACGACCATTGCCCCTTTATTATTCATACTCCTCTCTTTTATATCATATCTTATAATATAATATAATATTTATTGCTTACATGCTAAAAGTTGTTCGCGCGTATCCGACAAAATGATGACTTTAGATTATTTAGTTTCTATTTGAAAATGCTTATGTAGTATGTGTTTGTGGTTAATACTTCCTGTATTCTAATTATAAAATGACACGACTATGAATTTAATATTATTGCTTAATACAACAGAACATAGTTTGTAGTCAAATAATATCAAATGTTGCTCATATACGAGTAGGGTGGAAAATAAAATTAGAAAATAAAATATTGTCACGTATAACCATAGGCTGTGAGAAATATATTAGTTACTCGAAGATTAACGATAATTTTGAGTTTAGTTAACGCGCAACGCTACACTTTAAATTGAAGTTCATTGAAATAAATGTTCGATTAAAAATTAAATTTGTTCAAAAAAATTTTAAACGTTGATTAAACACAATAACTTTGAAAAATAAATTTTGTAACTTTGTAACTACCTATATATATATATATATATAACAGAAGTATATAAATAAAAAAAAATCGTACAATTACTATACGAGTAATCTGTAATAGTATAGTCGTATACACTGACTTGGGTATTCTTTCTTTTTTCAGGCGTAAAAATAAATGGTGAGTAACGAATTTTTAAAACAAAAATATGTCTGTTGAACCGTTTTCAATTTAAGATACTCGTATTATCCATTTTTCAGGTGTCTCGAACATATACTATTATTCATTTAATTTAGGGTTGGATTCCGGTAAGTATTTATTAGCTGTTATCAATGACTGAAATACTGAAATGAAGTTTGGTGTTATAGATGACTGATGACAAAATCAAATCAAAAAAATATCGGATTTAACAATACTATGAATTCATTTAATAATTGAAACGTTTAGTTAATTCATAAATTTTAATTTCTGCAGATTGCTATAAGAGTACTTATGTTTGATTTGACAAAGATGTTTTAAATTTTGCGCGAATAAACTTTTCGCGAATTAGCGATTCTCCTACTTTTATAATTTATTAATGATACGAGTACTTAACTGATGGATAATTTATCCCCAAATTTTAGGTTTTTATTTAGGATTTTTATGATACATTATTAGAAATTTTTTTTAATTTTAAATCCCAAAACAAAAAAGTCCGAAAAAGTCTCGAAAAGACGAGAATTTGTTACTTCCGAAAAACGCTTAGAACGAATTTTTACACATCATCACGAAAACGGAAACACATTTGCATCTATGTAAAAATGGAAAATTTTTAGATATTTTCTATTTTCACAGTTACATATAACGTGAAATATTCTGCATAGAGCATTAAAAAATCAATACTACCTAAATGATTAAAATCACATTTTATGTATTGTGTTTGAAACACGTTGAAAATTAGGTCATACGATTTCGGTTTATAGACGTTTTTACATAGTTATTTTTTCTTCGGTTTTTTATAATTTATTTTTGCGATAACTTATTAAACATTGTTCAAAATTATTAAAATCGTTATACTTGATATGTATAACGATTTTATTTTTGATATCAAACATTTCTCGTAATTTCCGTAGCCGTAGGCGTCAATCTATCGTTCAAAAATTCGACATTAACTATCAACACATTGCAAACCAGCAGCTCACCCAAAGCTAAGACCTGTGATCCGCCAGAAATATCACCATGCTTGTATTGTTTTTAAATTAGCTTCAAAATCGTTGCATTACAATTTATTTGTAATATATTATATCACTCCCAGTGAATATTTTCACAATTATTACAATCAACCACAAAATTATATAAATTGATTAATTAAAATCATAATAATTTTAAAATTAAAATAGTCGTTTTACAATGTTTACAGCAAACATAATGGACAAAGCGACATTTTGTTCTACAAAAAATCTAAGTATACAAAAATTTGATAAACTTCTCTAGTATTTCATTTTCATTTTTACCTAAAAACTTGCAACAATAAAATATTGAATACTTTGTTAGAATATTATAAAATATAGTATATAATATGTTATATGTTATGAGTACACATAACCAATAATTCTGTAAACAAATCTGTAAAACTTAAATTTATTTAAATTTACAAATGCTCACTTGTTAGCAAAGGCAGTTTACATGAGGTATACATTAGGTATTTACATAAGTAACTTGTGAACAAATGTGTTAGGAAAAACATATTAAAATTATTATCGAATTTGATAATAATGTATTAAGTTTTTTTATTTGTATAGCTACCAACGCTTTAAAACACCTTCCGACCGAACCACAAAGTAAGTTTATATATCTAATAAAACGAAACAATATTGTTAGGTACTTAAATTTGTTTACCCACAACGTACTGACAATAACTGAACGATTAACTTGTCGTTAGGTATGTGTAAGTGTAACTTTTTGAAAATGTATTTAAATACTGTTGAAGTGAATGAAGTTATGAAACGCGATAAAAGTTCGGGAAAATTTCGACCATTTTCAAAATAAATATACTGATATTAAAAACGTGCAACTCGTCGAGTATTTGGCGCACAGGCCCGGTCAGAATCATAATACTGTTTTCGTAAGAAATCCATTTAACTACGACTTACAACTAGTGGCCCACTCAATCCGGTTACCTACGCTCTAAAACTATATAGTAGTTTAATTCGAACGTCCGAAAAAATTAATTTTTTGCATGGATAACTGATAAAATAATCACTAGACATACTCGTATATTAGTATGTTACTACATTACTAGTCAATGCACATTGTTAATAGTTAATAAATAATGATAATTGTATGGTATCGTGTTTTTATTATGATCAAATCTAGCTTGTACAAGTAAGTTTTTACTTTATAAACATATTCTGTTTGACACTCAGCGGATCTTAGCGTGTACCTAAGGGTTTTTCAAAAATGGGATAGCTCCCAAATAAAAAAACTAAGAAAAACCATATAATAATTAAGCAGCTGGGTAAATATCTAAATATTAATTTAACGCTCGAGTATAATAACAATCAAAAATTCCAAAAGCGTCTCTTTTGTACGCCAATTTCTAGCATTATAAATAAATATTGGAAAAAAAAAGTTCACTGAGGGGACTGTGTTGGGGCTCTGCTCTCCAATTTTGCCGCCGTTGATTACGAACCATCATACATTTTTATTTTGAATTTCACGTCTTATGACGAAAATCGAATTTTCACTCATAAATATCAGGTAGAAAACACCAATAAAACGTAAAAAAAAAAAAATATCGGTTCTCAAAATATGTTATGCTGATTGATTAATTTAATTCGTATGAACAAACAACAGATCAATTGAAGAACTTTCCAGGTGAGTTGTGTGTTTGTATTATGTATACGAGTATGTCGCGTTGTAAACGCAATAACATTCTGTTTAAATATCTCTATGTTTTTTAATTTAATACCATATTGTAAAAATGTGTGTATTGGTTAGCGTAAGGAATCATAAATTAATAATAATCTAATAATTCATGACGTTTCATAGGATCGGCGGAAGACGCTCTTCGTTATGCATTTTATGATGTCTGTAAGCGTAAAATAAGTTGTACTTAAAAAATGTAAACTTAATTTTCTGTGGAAAAAAAAAAACAAAGAATCGGCACACGATTCAGTATCATATTTTATGACGTATTCATCATTTATAAATTCATTTATATCGTTAATTCATAAGTTGTTTGAGTCTTACAATAATGACAATTGATATAGATTTACTACCGCCCTGTTACAAAGTCACTTGCCTATTACGTTTTTAATTAAGTTATAACAGTCACACTGCAGCAGGTGCAGACACCATCCTCTCATTCAAAACTATTATAAATTACGATAGATATGATAATACACAGTATTATCAATAAATCAAATATTTAATATGTATTATTTGTTTTTATAATAATTATCTGTATATATTTAATTGAAACACCTACATGTTTATGCGAAGCAATAGGCGTTCAATATCATAATTTGACTTCATACAAGTCTGGAACCACAAACTCCACCTACACACTCTCGAATTAAATATTTAAATCAAGCATAGAGGTTTGACAGATAATGATTTCATGCTTTTTACAGAATTAAAAAAAAAAAAATTTGAACATACAATTTTGATGACATATTATATTATGTTTTCCTTGTGGAACTGAAAGAACGCGTACTGCCTTATTTTAATTCTGTCTCGTATTTTAGGTATAAATAATTTCCAAGGCATGGGTAAGTTACTCTAATTTATATTTTTTGCCTGTTGATTATTTTCATTTCAAAACATTTAAATTATTCAAATTAAAATTGCAACTGCGCCAAACTACCTGGATTTTTAAAAAAAGTTTTTTTATAATAGCTCTATCAGCTTTCAAAATATCAACAAATATTCATTTTAGAAAATAATAGAAACGTATTTTTTTTTAAATACGTTTATCTATAAAAACTGACTAATTTTCATCTAAAATTGTTTCATTGTTTAGACGCTAATTAGTGGTTGACATGCGTACACTACTATATTCTCATACTACTTCGACATTTCAGTAAACGTATAAATACGAGTATAGTTACCAATTTTCGCTTTTAGATATAGGTACATTTCATTCTATCGCAATTACTATTTAAAAATCGCTTTTTTGAATTTATATGTACACTTAAAATAAGTTCGACTTTTGAGTACGTCGTAATTGTGAAGTTACAGTTACTTGTAACTGTTAAGTGATGCTGTAACCATTATGAAACATAATGTATAACTTTCTATCAAATAAATGAAGGTAAAGTTAATGTAATTATGCGTTTTGTAGAATTTGCAGAGGCATACATGCGTCACATGGAGACTTACGTTAAAGTAAAAGGTAAGGGTTTCAAAACACAAAAACACAACATATTTTATAGTTTTGTGTTAAATAAACTGCTAATATCCATTAAATATAAATAGCAAGTATATGTTACATGGCATAGATATTAGAGTTGATTATATTATAATATTGTATTAAAAACAAAAATCAATTGAATTGATTTTGCTCACGCACACACGTAGTAAAAATTTCAACATTTCTCGACCGTTTTGGACCGTGTTCGCAGGTGTACGATAAAACATTTGTAGGGTTTTGATATGTTTTTAATAAATAAATAACGTAAATAATGATATTTTAAACAGATGTTTCAAAAATAATTTTCCGTAAAACAATTATTTCAACTTGGTCGAAGAATTTTTAAAACAAAACATGAAATGAGATGTGATGTTCACTTGAATTTGCAAGCATTTTAAAATTCCGCCTCAAATTTAACTTAATATAACTTATTCATTTTGGTGGTAAACTTTTAACGTCAATTAATAACGAAATTTTTGTCCCGTATACTGCAATGCTCTGCTGAGAATCGTTATTTTCAGAGGTAATGATGATTGCGTTTAAATTTTCAGTTATACATTTCAAAGCAGTGGCCAACACAAAATTGTAATTCATTTCTGGAGAAGATTTTTTTAGAATTTATAGTTTGTTTTAATTTAAATTGTTCTATTCTTGATGAGACTTACATTTTAGTATCAAGTTTATTTTATCATTGAAATCGTGATCTGATTCTTTAAAACAGAAATATTTGGCTCCTACTTAACAAACATTTGTAAAACATTGTTAAAAAAAAAAAAACAACTACAAACTCAGTATCAATGCAATCACAATTCATAAAACAATATTGGTAATTCATTTCGAAACGATTTCAGATGATTTTCCGGAACCAGAAAAATATTGCCGTGATACGATTGAAGAAAGTTACAAGATCGCTGCGTAGATTTACACAAAAAAAACCTGAAAGAACCTATGATTTAAGCAGCATAACATTGTATTAAGAATACAGCGAAACTAATCAATTAAAATTACATAAAATCGTCAATCTAAATACAAATGACTCACTATAATTATTATTTTATTTTGTACTATAAGTTGAAATATGATTTTAACTGATAAGTAATACATTTTTCTATGCTCAGAATTCGTGTTGGATAATAATCAGCCATCCATAAAATATTTTTTCAATGTGTTCAAAATTAAAGTGACAATTCAGTATGCTATAGCGATCGTATCAGTGGATAAGCTAAATTTTTTCTCTATTTTATAAATAATTGAATAACAATCATCGTTGATGTTTTGAATCTTTATTTAAAATATTTTAGATTCTCAGCGACGAGCATTGAATGTATTGTTTTAACTATGATGTTTTTTATTTTTTGTTTTTCTGTCAACAACTTTTCGTATAAAAGGAATGCTCCGATTTTCAAACTCAGTAACTTTTCCTTTTAGAAACCTTTTAGTTTATGGACTCCGGTGGTACTTTTCAAATTAATAACGTAATAACTGTTAAATAGTTGAAAAAAATTACGCCTCGACATTCGTCAAATTCGCTGTACAATATAGTAATAAAGGTGTGAGTTGTATTGCATGAATTCGCGCCTGAAATTCTTACAATACTGTATTATCGTATATTTTTGGAAAGATATTTTGCATAATTTCCAGTGGATCGACTCATGACTGTTATCGTTTTCTTGTCATAACGATTTCATGCTCGAACTTTGGTTGTTTCGTTTCGCGATAAAAGAAGCCAAAAACGTCGACTGAATATCGTGTTCCAAACACGGATGGACTAATACATTTTAACCAAACGGAAAGTTTGATTTAATTATTATCCTCAGAGGATTTGACCGTGTAAAATCGATATTGTTTTTAGTACTCGTAAAATATCAGTCCAACTATTGTTGATACGATGATTCTTAGATTATTTTAGAAAATATTTCAATGATTATGAAAATAAAATTGTAAAAGTTAACATCGTTTTTTCAAGTCGCTTGACTTGGTTAATTATTCAATATAATTAATTTCGTTTGATTTTAGAGAGGTTGCGATATAATAATTAATATACTTTTATGCAGTGTACATAGAAGAATATGGATACGTACTTGCCAGATTATGAAGAAAAAAAAAACCGATTCTCATTATACATTATTATTATGATTAACGTTCAAACATAAAAAAAGAAAGTATTCGAGTAAAAATGATTACTTAAACGACGCGATAAAAGTCGAAACCACTTGAAATGAACTTTGCTTAATGCTTAGATTTGCATAAATAATGTTCGTAATTAGTTCGTAAAAGCGATTGATTAAAATTGCAAATCGTTGTATGCCATGATTGTACAGGTTACGTCCTATTTTCCCGCTTATCACGATCCTTTACACGATCCCCTACACACACACATTGACAACCCTCAAATCGTTTTCTATTGTTTCCGTCCATCTCTTCTTTGGTCTTCCTCTGTACCTCTTTTTTCTTTAACGTTCATCTTCATAACTGCTCTTATAACTGCTTCAATTTATACACTCCACATCAAATATACATAATATACGTAACTCGTGTAAAAGACCAATGGAATACAAACGAAAGGACGAACGATCTGTCGACACTAAGTATCAATAATTGTAATAAAAAAAACATGTCAATAAATTTATAGTAATATATTATTATGATTTTTGCTACGTGATGTTTGTCTTATTTTACAGTGGTCGCTTTGAGTCATCCGAAAAGTTATTTACCATAAGTTTAACTATTGACCCTGACCAAACCTGTATAAACAGACCTTGAACGTGTTATTAAAAAAAAAAACCGAATATTTTTGATAATGTCAAATACGCCTGTTGTAATTGTGTTTACCTACCTACTCATCGACACCGAAAACATATCCGTAAAACGTACGGATTTATTTTGTTTTTTTTTCAATATCATTGCATGCATTGTAAACGTTTGGAAATTCGAATATTTATCGTCCGACAATATAACGGGGCAACAATTATGTAAGAAAACGAACGGTTTGCCTTAAAATATTATATACCTACCATACATATAACGTATTTTTTTTTATTGATCGAGAATAATATAAATATATTTATATAATGTTTATAAATTTTCATTTTTAAACCACAATAACAATAATAACTTGAATTTTATAATTGAATTCGACGGTTTCGAATAACACATTTTACTAAAATACGAAATATTTATATTATAAAACGTTAAACGGCTTATATTTTATTATATGCAGGCGTGATTTAATTCCAATGAAGTTCGGATACCATAGATAGAGTTTAGAGGCCGCGGCGTTATGTTTTAATCAGTCCGCCTATATAGGACTAAAGACTTAAACATAGTGTTTAGACGATAATTATTTATAAATCGTTATTTTAAGTGTCAACAATATAATTAATTACATAATATAAAGTAAGCGATTTCCGTGTTTATTTTACGTTTGTTTTTGAAAGACTTGAAATGCAATTAATGCAATATGGATTATTACCAGTATATAGCATACGATAAGTTAGTAATAACTGCTAAAAAAAATAAATTCTATGTACGAATCTTCGAGTTATGATGACGTTTTTTTGGTATTTACGTACCTTGCTCGGACCGACTTTTGCGATTTTCAACTTAAAACATATCGTTTAATAAAAACAGTATCATTATTTATCTACAGGTACGTATCAGGATAGCGCACCGTGAGAAAACAATATAAACGTCATTATATTATGAATAAACCATTTAAATAAACATTCAGAAATGGGTACAATTTAAACGCAATATTCTATTATGTTTTTTTTTTTTTAATACAATTATTGA
Source organism: Hormaphis cornu (assembly GCA_017140985.1). Lineage (NCBI taxonomy): Eukaryota > Metazoa > Arthropoda > Insecta > Hemiptera > Hormaphididae > Hormaphis > Hormaphis cornu. The sequence goes on along the minus strand of CM029363.1, from coordinate 14,281,839 downwards.
AAAGTTCAAAAACACAAAATAACATTATATATTATTTTTTGTCTAGGTTATGAGCCTTTAATATTTATATAAATTATTAATTAAATGAAAAATAAAAATTGTTTTTTGTTAATTATGCATAACTTGTTTTGTGCTAACTGTGCTTATACAAACGATGACATTTTTAACGATTTTTGCTGCCATCATGACACCCATATTATGTACAGTGTACACCAACTTGAAAATTGTCATTAACAATTTCACGACAAACTGATACCAAGAAATAAAATTAAATGTACACTTAATTTATAATTGTATTTTAAATAACTATTATTATATTATGTTACACGTATAAACCGTTCGACTGCCTGCACACTAACATTTCAAATGCAGTTTCAAACATAATATTTCATTTAGTATATTAGAAACTCGCCAATATCGTACCTATTTTGACCATCTCTGTCAACACTATTACTTAGTATAATGTAGTCTGTACCTACGGCATAGTACTCGTAGTTTTTACGACGACGAACGTGTAAAATATTACATTGAAATACAAGAAATTTCAACCGTTTTCGTTATCAAGTTATCTACATGAAAAATATTCACGTTGAGCTGATCGCTTTTAACTTACGCGTAGGTACCAAATCTACATTTCGTTATGCACGTCATAAATAAACATTACAAGCAGAAAATAAAATGATTCCATATCTCGACGGCCTTTTGAACTTAAATGTTCTCTAATTAGACGCGTTCATATTATTTTACCAACACAATTTGTTCCGTCTGCGTTTCACAATGCACCGAACACACCATTTTATACGAATACAGAACGAATAACGACGTTATACGTTTCAAAAAAAATAAAATAACTACTTCTTACTAGAAAAATGCGTGTTCATAAAACGTTTAATGCGAAGGAAAATTCGGATCGAGTTACTTTCGTGATTGATTTCACTAATGCGGGACTAACAGAGTTTGGGAATGTTTAAAATACTAGACTTATACACAAAACATTATATGCTTGAAATTTAAGTTTCGATATTTTTCGTGAAAAAACGGCAAGGTTATAAAAATGTAGGCGGGCATTTTTACTCGAGATTACGTTTGAATTGAATTCCGAGTACCTAAAGGTACCCTGGCTAGTTGATTTTTGAATATTTGAAATATTGCTAAAATATCTCATGTTATGACGTGTGTTGTTTCATCATCATATGGCGCAGCAGTTTGAAGTTGTTCCGATTTCCTCCGAATCTGCGGTCCTGTCCGAACATATTTTAAATCTATGTAAACTTCTTTGTGTTCCGCGCTGAGTTTTCAAAAACATATATATTTTACGCTTAAAATTTAACTTTTGAGACGGTCGATATTTTCCGCGAAATAATGGGTACAACAAACTGCGTCCCCTCGGAGAATCCCGTTTTCCCCCTCGGGCGCGGCAATATTATTTAGACGAATTTAGATCTCGTTACAACAATATTATACCTACTTGTTGTACGACAAACCTCCTCCGGCAAATCGGTACTCTTACTTTTCTTACCTCTAAAAACAATGATAAATAGCTAAATTACACGTTTGTATAATCCCCGGACCTCTACCGTATGCCCGTTTTTTCCCGGGCCGAATCGAACGATCCCCGGATAGTTTTGACAGCTATAGTATATATAGCTGGTAGGTGTAGAGAAATTTCGAACAATTTTTTCACGTAAAGAACTCGTACGTTGTTATATTATTTTAATCGATTATTAAAATCGATGATTCGGCGAGTTCGAAAGACACAACAATGCATTCGCGGTGACAGAGCGTGATCCGGAGAACTTGTCGTCGACGGGGTCGTTGATCTGCCGCAATCAACGAGAATAAAAAAATAACAATATTTCCGCCGACGAGACTCGAATATCAAACAAAAGGCGCAGCGTTCGTACACGTCCGAATGAGATGACACGCGCATAAAGCGGATTCATCGCGTGTCGCGTGAAAGAGAAGTGGGTTTTTTACTGACGACGAAAAAAAAACAGAAAAAATTAATTTTCAAAATCAACGCGCGTCATTTATTACACAGATACTTTGGAAAATGTGTTTTTCGCTATTTTTTTTTATCGAATAAAACACGTGCAAGTTTTATAGAACATAATAATGATGCGGCGTGCACACACTCGAACTGCAAAAGACTGTTCGACGCGCGTTGGCAGAAAATATATTATGGCGATATCACGATCTGCAGCCGAGATTTTGCAGCGTATTAAAACGTTACAAAACGAACGGTTGATAAAAAGAGGCATAAACATCCGTTCGCGCGATTGTTTCTCGCTTGTATATTTTGACTCGTTCAGGCCGTTTCGATGCTCCTATATACACGTACTCGCCACAAACAGATATGTGTTTTTCGTTATGGTCGAAGTTTTGAGTTATGATCCGAAAAACGAAAAATTTTCACGCAACATTAAGAACAGGGACGGACGGGTGCGTTTGCGTGGGAATTCAGAATCAGTTTGAACAATCCACTCATTTACACAGAGACGTGTCGCGGTTTTGTCGATTTTGCCAGTTTCAAAGCGCCTTTAATTTCCAGTTAGGGTTTTGAAACCAATACAATCCGAACAACGTGTTCGTCTGACTCTATCTGTACCTATAGGCTTTGTTCAACATACAAAACACTAGAATATTACTTTGTTCTCTACAAGATAACCAACTGCACGCGTCCCGACGAAATGACCGATCGGTTCGTCGTCGCCGAAACCCCATTGGAGTATACAATTTGAGCAGTACAATTTTACGTCACAAAGACCGTGGTGATGGATCGATCCCTGAGAGGTGGGTATTTAAATGCGGCGAAACAAAAAGCCAATTTTCGTTCCGGTGTTTAAATTTTTTTTTTTTTTTCACATTTTACATACACAGACGACAGTCGGTGTACAAAAGTGTTTCAACCGAGCGGTGTACAAGACTCGCGTATTGAAACAAAAACATTTTCTTTTATAATTTTTTTCAAAAATTAACGAAACTCCACGAGTTGGCGACCCTCAAGCGGCGGCTCAGGACTGCTGCGGCGCGGGTTCCGGCTGCAAGTCGACGGCGGCCAGGATCAGCGACGGGTTCTCCACGTACGTTCTCCAGTCCTTGAAGAACCTGGCCACGGTCGCGCCGTCCAGGATCCGGTGGTCCGCGGCCCACGACACGTCCATGACGGGCGTGCGGAGCAGCTGGCCGTGCGCGTCGTACCGCGGCCGGTACTTCATGCGGCCGAGCGCGCCGATGGCCACCTCGGGCGGCAGGATCATCGGCCGGAACGCGGAGCCGGCTATCGCGCCCATGTTGGACAGCGTGAACGTGCCGCCGGCCACGTCGGCCGGGGCGAGCCTGCCCGCGCGGGCCCGGTCCCGGAGCTCGGCCACGCGGCCCGCCACCTGGACCACGGTCAGCGTCTGCACGTCCTTCACGTTGGGCACGGCCAGCCCGAGCGGCGTGTCCACGGCCACGCCGATGTTGTGCCGGTCGTTGGGCCGGTACCCGCCGCGGTCCGGCTCCGCGGTGCTGTTGAGGCGCGGGTGTCGCGCCAGCGCCAGCGACGTGGCTTTCACCAGGAACGGCAACAGCGTGAGCCTGGCGTGCGGCAACAGCGCGGCGCGCATATCCACCAACCGCGTCAGGTTCACCTCGTCCGTGATGACGAACGCCGGTATCCGGTTGGACGCTTCCATCGTGTTTCGCATGGCTTTCCCGTAGCCGGTCAGCGGCACGAAATCGGCGGGAGCTGCAGCGGTTGCGGGAGCTGCAGTGGTTGCGGGAGCTGCAGCGGTTGCGGGAGCTGCAGCAGTTGCGGGAGCTGCAGCGGTTGCGGGAACCGTGACGGGCCCGAGCAGCAGGTCCTCCTTGAGCACCCGGCCGCGTTTCCCCGTGCCGCGCACCGCGGTCAGGTCCACGCCCCGCTCCGCGGCGATCCTGCGCACCGCCGGCGTGGTCAGCACGACGCGACGCTGATCGGTCGGTCCGACGTCCCGCTCGGCGACGCCGTCCCGCTCGGCGGCGTCGTCCCGCTCGGCGGTGCCGTCCCGCTCGGCGGCGCCGTCCCGCTCCGCTTGAGGTTCGTCCAGCTCGATGTCCACCAGAGCGCTGCCCACCCGGGCCGTGGAGCCCGCCTCGTGGTGCACCCGGGTCACCACGCCCGCGTACCGGCTCGTTATGGTCACCGTGGCCTTGTCGCTCTCCACCTCGCACACGTCGTCGAACTCGGCCACCCGGTCGCCGGCCGCCACGTGCCACTCTTTGACGGTCACCTCGCCGATACCCTCGCCGATGTCGGCCAACACGAACGGCACGACCCTTCTGCGCGGCGGCGGCGGCGGCGGCTCGCGGCCGCTGTACGCGACCGCCCGGCCGGCGAGGCCGCCGCGACGCGCCGCGGTCAAACCCGGCCGGCGGTGCAGGTGCGGCGGGGCCCACGACGCGCGCTTCCGGTTCCCCGGGAACCGGCCGCGGATCAACGCGGCCGCGAAGACGCGTCCCGTCAACGTTGCCGCCGGTAACATAATATATATAAAATTGTTGTGATATTTGACGAATTAGTTATATGCGGTCGGGTATAACGTGCGGGGTGTAGAAAAAATTGAAAATTCAACGAATAACACACGTGTACACGCGTCACGTTATGATTTCGTTTAGTGCGCGCGGACCTACGTGTTGTGTTCTTCACGCGAGCGGCGTAGACTGGCGAACATGCGGATACGTGTGTCGGTGCCCGCGGGTTAATCGACCCGGCTCGAGGTTAATTATTACGATTATTTTTCACCTTATAACGAACGAGACACAAGCCACAGCCCATCGGTATTACACGAGGTACCTAAGTAGGACGTGATAACGCGCGGCGGCTCGGGCGAGTACCACCGGCGTTGTTGCGTGCTGCGATAACGGTTAAAACGGAACGCGAACGTAGTCAGGTACTTCACGACGTCGTGTGAAAAATAATAATAATATTTCGTTATTCGGCGGCGACGGGGCACATTGAAAAAATAAAACGAATATTGAGCGTACGCCAGTAAACGGTTTCATTCGGTACGACATTTCAAAGTCATTTTGAACGTTACACGATATTGTTTCGTCCAGCATTATTACGTTGTAACCGATCGATTTTCGCGCTTGAAACTAAGTTTTGACGTATTTCGTATTATAATTTTATGTTTCTCACTGCGCAATATCCCGTACACCGTCCGAAACGTGGATAAACATAGTTACGAATGATCGCCGTTGTTATTTTTCTCCATATATATATATAGAGTTACTCAAACTAGAACTCTGGCGCTGTAAGCTCGCTTTTTGGGAGACAAATCAATTCGTATTTCATAAGTCGTGTTTGTACGTTTAAAAACAATAAACAGGTACTACTACTATATACGTATTATCGTTGAACGCGGAATATTGAAAATGTTCCACGTGTATGATGTTTCTCGACTCCCGCGAATAAAATCCCGGTTGGCAAAAAAAATAAAACAGACTTGAAAAACAAAAAACAAAAAAAATTATAAAATAATTAGATAAAAAAAAAAATGTTATACAAGTTTTTTGGAGTCTGTGCCGTCCAACACGTTCGCTTAAAAACTAACACAGCTGTGAAACAGTATGAGGACAAATTTAGCACATTTAACTGTAGAATTTACACTACGCAATACTACAGAAAAGAGTTAAAACATTATTTTTCGTTCGTTTAGTTATTTCGTACAGTTCTTGGTGTTTTTTTTTTTTGTTCTTTGAAGTTGGTTTTATTTTTTTGACAAAATTTTTTTTAATTTCATAATTTTTAGTTGGATCAAAACTTCTGCGTGTTCATACGATTCGTACCGTGTCGTTCGCAACTCAAGAAAGTTGTTTGTTACCTACAGCGTAGCGTTATCGCGATTTTTCTGTAACGTGTTGTGTTGGGTTTTTGTTAATTTTTTTCAAAAAGCGCTGAAACAATTCCGATAAATTTCATGGGGCATCTTCTGTTGTATGACCCGTCAAACGAAAAAATCTTCTCTTTTTTTAATTCAAAACTATAATATGGACGTCACGCGCAAGAAGAATTTAACGTCATGCCCCGTTATGTAATGTTCACGTCACGTCCGCTCTGTAGACACCATAAAATTTAATCCACGTTTTGGTCGACCGTGAGTATTATACAAAGAAAATCATCGGTTTTTATTCTAAACCCATTTTCATGAGTTACGACGCCAAATGCGCGTGTAGACATCGGTGCATACTGCATACCGATATGTGCAGTAAACGTATAATATACGTCACATAAACACCGTGTCCCGTACACGATAATTGAAAATTCTCAGCGGAGGGTCAGCTCAAAATCCACTCCGAAAATTGTGGCCATCGACCGACAACTTATATTATTATTATTAGTTTTTTCGATAGCTGTTTGACGATTACAAACAGGGTCGTTTGTGAGAGACGGGCCGGTGAAAAAAGATCAACAGGAGGTAAAAACGCATTCGATAATATACAAGAAACTAGGAAAAAGCTGGTGTCCTCTTGAAAAAGTAGCATAGCGATCGTCTTGCTGTTGGTCACTGTATTGAGTGGTGCAGGTTTGCTCGTTTAATAGAAATGGATTGTCGCTTTATATATATATCTTACATTTTTAAGTATTCATAATGATAAACTGTTAGTTTTAAATTACTATGTACGATTCAACTAAAGCAATTTTCGATCGAGGAAAACTTAAATGGCATAAAATCAATTTAAATAGTTAATTATATGCGTGCAGACAGTTTTTGAAGGGGCAAATAGTGGTCAGAAACACGCGAAAAAAATGAAAAAAATAGCAATGTAAAACGTAAAAACGTCTAAAAAATATCTAGGATTTTAATTATGTTTTTATACTGGCACTATGGATTTGGTTTCGTTTTATGCCTTAGTAATTAATAATTGTTAACAAAAAAGTATTCTAAAAAAAAAAATCGGTAAAATTCATACACATTTTTACTTTCATATTAGTTATCTTTTTACATTTTTTTTTTTTTTTTTACAACATTTTTATGGCCTTAAGATGACACTTGTATAGTACTGGTATACGTACTTTGCACCATGATTAAATCAAATTATTCTAATGGATTTTCGTCAATAGTGCAAAGTAACCCAACATCACAATCACATACAACTCGACACCAACCACACAGTTAACTAAAAACTTAAAATTAAAAAAAAAATTTGTAAACTCTTCAAAAATGTCATTGTTCTTACCTATCTAAATATGATATCAACTGTATATTTGTATCACAATCACGAAAGTCACCGTGTTTGTTTTAAGTTATGAAAACATGTAAATTGGTGCTCATTTTACGGTACCACCACAGCTATTTCCTCGTTAGATTTATTATATACACTCACGTTCGCATTATATAGTTTTTAGATCCTAAAAGAGTATATCGAAAGATTATAATAATAATATAAAATACTTTTCGTTTATATTCGTTATTTTCATTCTTTTTTTTGTTTTAGCTATTACGTCTCCAAATACTACAGTTCAAAATAATTTTAATGGGATTTTGAAAAAATATATATATATATTATATATTAATAGTACCTAACCCACCCAAAACAGTGACCTACTTTTTACTTTTCCGTTCAGATTTTTATGTAATACCTAAACAAGTTTTCGCGTTTACCGGTTTACAAATTTAGCAAGCGCCTGTACAATCGATGATTATTATTATTATTTTCAGTGTATAATTAATTGTAAACACATAATACGTCTGCGTGCGTGTGTATGACCGACAAAGAGCCGCCGACACACTACAAAAAGAATAAACTCGACGTAACTGCGGTTTAACAGTAATGATAATTGCGGGCAAACACGATTCGAGAAAACGTTTGTTTCGTTTTGAATACGAATTTAAATATTTCGGATATTTCAAGAGGAAAATACGTTTTAGTGATTATACAGATTACAAAACTAACATATAATATTATATATTTACCCTACCTACGTTATAAATCGTCTTCTTCTCTCTCAGCTTACCGGTCCGTTAAGAACCGTTGCTGTCTTCAAGAGGAGGCCTCGCCATTCGTTTCTACATTGTAAGTCGACTAAAAGATCGCATTCTGGTCTATCTCCTTCAAGTCTCTGTAAGCTACTATGTCAATTCACCGGATTCTGGGTCTTCCTAGCTGGGTCTTGTTTTGTTTGTTTTTCCAACGAGTACTTTTTTTTATTATTTGCTCTCTGCAAGTGTGTCCAAACCACTCCGGTCGTTTATTCCTGAAAAACGCTAAAATATTTGGCCTGTTGTACAATTTTTGTAATTCTTCGTTTTTTCTTATTTCATTACAGGCATTTGTTTCATGGTCGAATCGCCGGACAGAGATGTTCCGGAGTATTTTTCTCTTATTTATCATTAATTTTCTCTCGTCGCTTTTTGTCAAGGACCAAGTTTCGCATGCATAGGTTTTGTTATATTGTTATTATCGGGCACAAGTAGCGATGGTAAAGGCGTATTTTTGATGTCCATGGGAACAGTTTTGATTTTAGTAGTTTGAATTTGTCGTTATAACAATTTTTTTTCGTTAGACCTAAATAGATTCAAGTTTTTTATAAACATTAATTAATACGTGATGTAGTCGTTCAAACGCAAGTCTAAATTGCGGTAATTTGAATATACGTATGAATCAGATTTCTTATTTATTCATATTATTATAATTACGATGATGATGTAAAAAAGAAATTTGTTGTTAGTACATAGTTTTAAAACACGATACAACACGCTGAATGTATCATTTTCAAATATAGACCAGTCACTATAGTCACGATATTGTAAATTCCATGTACATTTTATATATTTGTTTTTGGGCTTGAATACTTGTACGTATTTAAAGTGTTAAGTATAATTAATTTTTACATTTTTACGATCAATCTCGGCAAAAACGTAAATTTCTAACATCTTGCAAACTGCAGTAGTCATTTATTGTAATCACACACTTTTATGCAAAGTTTTGGAACGGTTTCGTTGAAATAGTTTTTTTGCCACGGCTTAGCCAAATATCAATGAACCCTCACAAAAATTAGACAGTTTAGAGTAAGTATAAAGTACTATTCGCATATGAAATTTCAAACTGATTCGGTTTATATTGACTGAACTTTGAAATTTTGCTATTTTATGAAGTTTGAGCAAATGAAATTTTTGCACCTGTTATACAATTTTCTCGTCCATCGATATGTTTTATTATATTTTTTTTAGCCTTAAATGTACATTTCAGTATAAAAATCATTTAATTTTCAAACCGTTGTTTGAAATAATTTCAAGTAATTATTACTCAACCACATAATATTACGTTTCTAGTCGGCTTTGTATTAAATACCCTGTAATAAACTGTTATAATATAACTGTGATGTCGACAAATTACAGAGTTCTGTAAATGAGTAAAGCGTTCAACAATTATCGAAATTAATCACAATTTTACATAAAGGTGTAGTATACCTATTGTATTTCTATAGCAGCCAGTTGTATTAGTAGGTCTGAATAACCTGTACACTGTCATTGATTTTTTTTTTTGAAATTTTGATTGTTAAAAAAAATATTCTTAAAATTTAATTTTTAACAACGTGGTCAATTTTAAGCCTGATAACTTTAAAAAAGTCGATTTTTAAAAATCGGCCGATGACAGTATAATAAGTAATATGTATAGATTGTAAATCTAAAAGTTACACACCACTTTGAGAATTCTAACCACGTAACTTAAACTAGTAACGAAGAACTTAAAATACAAAATTTCGATTTCTAAACTGTTATAACTGACTAAAAAATAAATAAATATTTTTCAGTGTCATCGACAGCCCAGTATTAACTATTTCGGTATACTCAACCAAACCGTTTAACAAAAAATAAAAAAATAAAAAAAACGATGGGATATTGCCCCCTGAGTTAGTAATTACTGAAAAAAGTAACTTCTAACCGCATTTATAACTTAACTTCTAACTGTCCAGGCTAGGTTTTCGTACGCATCGCCGTCGGACACCCTGTGCGCACACTGCACGCAACACGTGTGCTTACATTTAAATATTATTTTCACCGACGCACGTCGTCGACGACGTTGCTGGTAAATCAAATACATTACATCATCCGCCGGATGGAGAGTTCAATAATTTAAAATAGTGAATATGTGTTAAAGTGATAATATTGTAAACTGAAAGTCGACACTGTCTCTGCAATAATATTTGTTTTCGTTACCTAGCTAAATCGTTCGGTCGGATTTATTTTTTTTTTTTTTTTAGTTAGCCAAATTGAATAATCAAAATCCATACGGTCTAGTCTACCAAATTTTAGATTCTGAGCGTGGCGAGGAAAGTACCTATTGTTTATACATTTATTTAGTTCCCTGATCACTTATTTGGGTATGGAAAGAATTTATGTGAGAATATGATGAGGAGACATGGATTCATCTGGTAATTACTATTGTGTAACCTTTTTGATCAAAAACTTTTATACGGCTTTTGTAACGTTATTGAGATGAAATAGACGTGGATTTTAGAATTAAAATGATGTTATGCGAGCCTTCGTTACAAATATACATTATAATATACATATATAATATAATATAATTGTCATTGATTGTCAATCACACTGAAACCGTATTTTTCACACCAATCCTTGCCGATCGTATAAATATTTTTAATTTTTGGAAAACTCAAAGCAAAAAACCCGGAATCAATGCATGAGTAGTTTGATGCTGCGGGTTTAGTGTTTTGGAAGGTTTGTATAGAAGTTGTGTATTAAATCTGTGGGCAATTAAAAATTGCTGACGAAAATAACGATTCTGAGTGAGCCCAGTGATTCAAAAAAAGAAATAGACAGAATAGAGAAATAATTACAAGTATCAATTGCACGACAGTGCATAATTTCATTGCTATAATCGAAACAACACCATTTTTCATTACTTTTAGATTCTGAGCGAAGCGAAGAAGCTATTGATTTTTCAAAGCTGTGTTTTTTTTTATCCTTGGTGCATTAATGATCGAGTTTTTTCGAAATTTTCAATTCCAAAAAAGTTTTTTAGGAAAAACAAAAAAAAATTTAAGAAAAAAGGTGAAAAGTACGGAAAACGCTTTTTTGACAAAATCAATTTTGTTAATTGGTCATAACTCCCAAAATAATGATTGGAAAGACTTGATATTTTTACAAAATGTTAACACTGGTAATGTTCAGGTGTGAGGAAAATTTGAAAACATTTCACTAATTTTTGAGCTAAATATAGAACTTTGAAATTTTCAAAAATTTCCAATTTTATTGTCATTTAATTTCAAAAAAAACTTAAATTTCCCAGAAAAAGTTTTAAAAATTTAATACAATGTTAACAACATATATAACTGTTCGTAACTAAAAAATTTTTAAAATCGTTAGTCACAATTTATTTTTATAGTCGTTTTAATTCCGAAAATTGACCGAAATTTGTCATTTTGTGTTTTTTTTTTTTTTGAAAAAAAATTGTAACTTACACAATTTTATTATTTAAGAATTAAAAATTTAATATGTTATGTAAAACGAAAATGTCTATAAGTATACGAAAATTTCTAAATCTTTAAAATCTGATAAAATTCTGTAAAATCTCTCAAACGTACAGACGTACTAACGTTAAAAATCCGAGCATTATTGAATATATTAATTATATTATACGATTGGCACGGGAAACGTCTGAATTCCTGTATGATTCGAATGCGATCGCCGGCGAATGGAATCCAATCCAAACACCTACACTGTACGTCCGTGCTGTGGGAACGTCCCCCCGCGTTCAACGGCGAGTCGAATTCCGCTGAGTACGCGAAAACTTGCTGGCCGAACACTATACACCCACACACGTTCCTAATTAGTATTACGAACACAAATAGATAGCTAAATTATATGTATTATACAGGGTGTACAACAGCGCAGGGGCTAATACTGTGTAAAGTACGACACGTTTTAATGATAATAATAATATTCTTTATTTCAGAACATTTTTTTCCATAAACATTTCAAAAAAAACCGGAAAAGGGTCGCGTGGGTAGTTTGATGCTATGGATCACCGTTTCGGGAGGTTTATATAATATAGAAGTTGTATATTAAATCTGTGGGCAATCGAAAATTAATTTTATCATAATGAGGAATCAATTTTAAAACTAATAAAAAAAAATAAAAAAAACCAACGAATTGTATCAAATCCCGCGGATTAACGAATGTTCTATTTTTAGAATTGTAAGATTCGCGTGTGATGGACGCAGAAAAAACCAACGCTTTCAATCCAAATATCATATTCTATTGGCACTGACGTAGAATAATTATCAACGTCAATTTTATAATTTGTTTTCAGTACAATAATACAGTTAGCCTTTAGTACGTGTAACCTTCACCAACAATAAAACAACAACGCTAAAAAATATTATACAATCGATAACAGGATAAAATCTGTACGCTTAGGTATAAAACACTGCAGTACATCGTAATACGCGTTAGCATAAACAGTTTTTACATCTTTCTAACCGCGCTGTAATGTGTAACGACCAGTGACGAATAATAATAATATGGCTATCTGAATTATTCTTATAAAATAATCATATACATTTTTCTAACTTCGACGTTTAATCAAACGATGTAAAATCGCTGTTCAAAACAAAATTAATTGAAATAGTGATATGACCGTAGGTAGATTAACTGCGGGCACCGTTTGGGATTGAACTATAAAAATGCTTATGAAACAATAATAGGATTTCTTTTTCTCTGTATTCGATCGTCATATTCCGTGACTAAATTATTACGTTAATTATTATTATATATGTTATAAAGTCGAAAAATATTTCATATCAGTTTCAGTTTTAAATACCTACGAAGTGTATGTAAATTTTTGTTTTTTTTTTACTACCCAAATACAGGGGTACTTTTAATTTTGTTGGTTTTTTATAATCAGCGCTGTGTCAAATTGTGTAAGTGTATATCTTTATTTATATAATATTGAAATAGACAAGTGAAATATAGCAAGTTATCTGAGATAAATCATTACTTATTCGTATACATACCTGGACTCGTGTAATAATGCTTTAGTTTTATAATTATTTCCACCTAGGAGTTAAATTTGTACCGAATTCGATTGTTTTAATCAATCGTTTATAAGTAAAACGTGCCAGATTCTCTATAGTTTAAAATCATGCCAAAAAATGACACTAATTACGCACATACACAATAATATTTAAAATAAAATAACCGAATGACCAAATTCCAATTTCAAATTATTTACACATACGTTGACAATAATATATATATATATATATATATATATATTAGACGCCATTAACTAACGTTATAGGCAAACAGATGTACACAAAACCTTTTTATAAATCATTATGTCTGTATACACGCTGACGATTTAATAGAGACATTAAAAAAAATTTAACATTCTTAAAATAAAATCAGTACTAACATGACGTTTTTTTTATTCTAGAAAAACTTTGAAATCATTAACCGTATACCAATACAAAACGAAATCGTTTAAATTATTTCAAAACGTCTTAATAATTATTGTTTAGACTGCAGTTAGACCTTTGTATAAAAACGTGTAAAATGTTCGTTGATTGCGTTTAATGTTTTGTGTTCACAACTTAACGATATGTGTAGAACCTGCGGTTTCGGTTATATTTTAATGCATGTTTTATTTTACTGTCCGTTTTTATCTATACGCAAAACCACATACCTTATTATGATTATAACACGCTGTTAAGAAAGTTAAATACCAGTGAAAATTTGCAATTTGACTCTTTCGACGTGCAACAAGCGTATTTCCAACCATAATTGGTTTTTTTAATTCATGTTTGTATATTTTTATTTTCTAATCGCTTAAAGTACAAGAAAATATAAAAACGGTAGAGGGCAAATACTTTTCTTTGTCTTTTTATGTCCCTTTTCTAAAATTTAAACGCTTAAAATTTGTAAACTACTGCTGATTGGATCAGTTCGATACATCTGAATGTTTCGACATCTATCATTTTCGCCATCAAACTATCTGTGTTATAGAATATAGGATAAAAATGCGGCTTATAAGATTTAAAACACTTAAAAAGTTCTTACGTAGATAAGTTTTAGCCCTAGTTGGTACTTTGATTGGTTAAAGGATAATTTTTTGAGTTATGATCCAAAACAAAAACTCAAAAAATTTCATACAACATTAAAAAGGGAGAAGTGCGTTATCAAGCATTTTAAAAAGCATTATTTTATGTGGGAATTCAAAATCAATTTTAAAAGATTTACAGAGCATCGTAGTTTTCAAATTCATCAATTTTGCCGAAAAAATTTTAGTTAGAATAATGAAATTAATCTAAGAAACGTATCCATTATCTACACTTTTTAAAATCTTATTTATTTAATAATACCTATACATTTTATTTGATAAATAACTCATTTAAATGGTTTTCTTGTTTAAGACTCAAAATTTTTACACAAGCTTCAAAAAATATTTTGCTACCTATCTGTTTTAAGCTAAACATAAAACTTCAAAACTAACAACCTTTTGAGTATTTTCCATTTGGCTCACTGAGCTTGATGCGAGAATCGTAATTTTTCAAAGTTTGCCGATATATTCAATATAAACATCAAATTACAAGTTCTAAACCAGCGACTTACTCCAAAGCAACTCCAAAAAACTTCCATTTCTACTTAGAAAGAATCTCTTTTTTTTTTAAAATAAATGTATAAATGTGTTGTGTGAAATTTTTTCTTTGTCAAACGAGGAATGGTTTTAACATTACCTATATGGACTGGGTAATAAGTAAAAAATAATTTTAAAAACATATAGCTCGCCACGGAAAACCTGTAAAATGTTTTCTCATTAAATAAAAAAAGGGGTGAGTGGCACTTATTTGCTCACAGCCTACGGGCACCATATGTCTTAATCCGGGCCTGGGCCCGACCCATGTAGATTCGCGTCATCGGCTTTGGGCTGACGTCTTGAAGTAAAAGTACCCACGTAATTAACAACAATTACACATACGTTTAGTTTTAATATTTACATAATAGAGTATATACGAAAAAAAATGGGTAAGCCACTATGTTGGATAAGGTATATTCATTATGATGTTTGGTTTCTACAAACGTATAACACAAACGCAAAAATATATACAGGGCGTTCCAAGTTAGATGTTACAGCAATCATCTCAAAAAATATTGAAAATAGAAAAAAAAAATGTTCTTGTGAAAGTTGTTTTAGTTTTTTCGTGGTTTACAACAATAATTACAGATCTAAATTTTTTTATGTGCATCGGTGTTTCGTATAACAACTTCTAAAACTCGAGTATCAAAAAACGGTTTCTAAAAAGTATGTACTATTATTTTAGTTTGCGAATAATATTTACGTCATACTATACTAATAAACGCATATTGTGAGATAAGACAACTCCAGACTTTTACTATGTTGAAGTACACATATTTTATATGTATATATAACGTTAAGCCTCTCTTACTAGTTACTTGTATAGAGTTTTTTACGGAAAATTATTGTTTTTTGACCACCAATAATCTTTAAAAATTACGCGTACACAACACACACACGAAAAAAGTATAGGGTAACACTTGAGTTTTAAAACTTGATATAATAAACACGACCGCCAACGAACATGAAAAAATTTTAAACTGCAATTATTGTAGACCACATAAAACAAAACACCATTCAAATATTTTTCTATTTTCAACACTTTCCGAGATAAATTTCTGTAAAGTCTAACTTGAAACACCCAGTATTATTGTATTGTCCGTGTATGGTCAAAGAATGTTCACCTGAAGATATAAATTATAATAAAATATGTACTCATAGTCTCACACACACACACACACCCATTAATTGGCATCAAAATACTTCCTGGAAATATCACATTGATTATTAAATTATTATGTAGGTACAAATAATATTTTATTAACCGCGTATAATATACAGATCGAACAATTTTTTTATTTTTTATTTTTTTTTTTTTTTTTGCGACTTTAAACGCTACCGCGTTTCTAAACTGTTGTTGATAGATTCTAAATAAAAACCGACGAAACTGGTTTCGTTAAATACCATCTGTCAGAACGTCAAACAAATAGAATAATGCGAATGGTGCAGATGGGTGGTGCACTTTACTGTGAAGAACAGAGGGAAATTCAAACTCGGGTACTCTCCCAGTGTTTCTTTTTCGAGAACCACAAAAAAAAGAACGAAGAAGAGGAACGAATTATATATTTTGATGAAAATGAACGATAATAATGCATGCTTTTCTTAGGCAATTAGTTTTAATCTACATTTTTTTAACTTCAAATTAATTTAACAACATAATTAACATAAAATTGTTTCATAAATAATGAAATATAAATGTTGCTGTAAAAGTGCTTTCACGCGACTGTGGATCTATTATAACAATCATAATTCACAGTAAATAAAAAATATAATAATATTAAACATAAAGATTCTAAGATATATTCGTAACACCTAGATATAGAAGTTGATGATAGTGTGTTCAATTTTTTTGTGATGTTAAATAAAATTATACATTTTTGTTAACTGTTGCGTGCGTATTATACTTATTTCGAAAATGAGTAAAATTGATAAAACTTAAAAAATTAAGAACGGAAAGTGAACGAGGACAGGAACGAGTTCCAAATATTCATAAAGAACGAGAAACTGAAAAACTTTCTTCTTAAAAGGAACTTCCCCAACACTGGTTCTCCCGCTCACAAGACAAAATATCTTAACGTATAAATAAGACCGAATCGGAAAAATTTTCACATTTCAGTAGATATTATACGGCGAAAGGGAAACCTCGCAAAAATGATACGCTAGCTGCAAATTGTTTGAACGTGAAACAATACTATTTTTTGTTTCGATTTTTTCTGAAAACATTTTTTATACTTTTTAGTGTAGTGGAAATGCTCCGATTTTCACACACGGTGCCACAAAAAAGATAGGTATGATTGAACAAGATGATAATATTTTTATTTTTGTTTTTACTTTTACACTAACCTGCAGCGAGGATGATCGCGATACCAATTTTTTAAAATTTTAGTTTGAAAATGGTTAAAATTTAATGAAACGTGAATTATTTGAAGGACACATTTCTATATTATATCGTTTATATACTCAATATGATTAAAATCATTTATTATTCCTAATGTTCATTATTGCGTACCTAGTTATAAATTATGTTCAAAAATTCTTCAACGAGGAAAAAGCATGAAAACTAGTCGTTTAGATGCCAAGCATTCATGTATGAGAAATGATGAGTAATGACTAACGTGATTTCTCAAACGATAAATATCAAAATATTACCCGCGTTTAAAATATGAATAACTTTTCAACCGTTTCAAAAGATGTTAAAAAACAACCCTGGAACACGGATAATCCAGAGGAATCTTGTGACGTTTATTTTTTGGAAAACAAATTTATTTTAAGACCTAATCTTTTAGAAGTTTGAAAAATTTTCCGTACAATTTCAATAATAACTATAAAAGAGCATATTAAAATATGCCGACAAAAGGCAATTCATACAAAAGAATGTGTTTGAATAGAGTCAACTATAATAGTGGCTCGTTGCTTATTATACATCTGTAAGCAATAATGGGTCGCTAAAGAAATTAATTTTAATAACGTTTGTATACATAAATAGTTTTATCCATTCCGTAACGTCCCGACGTTACGTGTGAATAATTTGTAGAAAAATTGAATGCGATCACAGCCATGCAAAAATTTAAAAAAAAAATTCAAACAAATCTAAGACCAAATTCCTACATTTTTTTGTGGTGTCAAACTTCCCGATTGAAGCGTTGCAGCTTCTTATACCCGAAAAAGTATTCACCGTGGACATGAACATTTCAAATTGCGTTCGGCGCAAATCATTTGAGGATTTCGTTTTACTTTTCGAATCATAACTCAAAAAATAATAAAGAATTAAAAAAACGCTTCGAACAGAGTTTCAACTTGGTCCACTTTGCATGTTTGTTTGTGATACGACATTATTGTTTGGGCCACTCCTTCTACCCGAGAGAGTGTTCACTCGAAGAAAACCAAAAACCATAAAGTTATTTTTCAATATACTATGCCTATTGATATAATGTAAACACATAAAAAAAAATTGAATTACGCACTGTGTGTCTGTTTGTTATTGTCATATGGGTTTTCGTCACCTCCAGAGGTTTAAGAAGGTGTTGTGAATGTATACAATATTTTAAACATACATATATAATCACTAGTGAAAGCAGGTCCAGAGAAAGCGATCGATATATCGAGCGCGCGGATTTCAATGATCTGTTTACGAGTTTGAATTTTTTCGGATCGTTCGCCCTCGATCAAGGTAACCTAAACTAATTTAAACATAGGCGCGATTTGAAAAGCTAGAATGAAAATTTTGTGCGGGCTAATTTGTAAAAACCCCCGAAATGGGCTATTCTATGTATTTTTTAAAAAATTTGGGGGGCTTAAGTCTAACCGCGAGGCCCAGCTCCCTCTAAACCACCCCAATTTCCAAATATTTATTATGTACAATTTGTTATTATTTAATTAACTAACTTCAAAAATGGAGGGGGTTCTACGTTCGACTGTGATTTTTTTTTATGCTTATCGATTACTCCGCCAAGTACGAACCAATTTTGATCATTTTTTTTTTTTTTTTGATATAGGTCATACTTCAGAGGTGGTCATGTAAATTTTACCATATTTTTGCAGTGCTTTTTGAAAAAATTAACAATAACCAAAAAAAAAAAAACATTTATAGAAAAATCGCGATAACTTTCTATGCGGTAACAAATAACAATTTTTAGTTGCAAACGACACACGGTATGAAGTGTAGGAACACAGAAAGTGGAATCACATTGCACTAAAAATAATGAAATAAAAAAAAAAAAATGTTAACAAAAAAATAAAAACGACTTCAAAAACTCACCAAAAAGTATAACATAAAAAAAAAAAAGATATTTTGTTCTCACTTTTTTTTCCGGTGTCGTTCAACATATAATAGGTATAAAGACGAATATGAAGAAAAAAGTTCGACTCCACAAAAAAGTGATAACATTTTTTTTTTTCGTTTGATTATTTTATACATTTTAGCGCAGTTTTTTTGCAGTATTTTAAAGTCGGTTTTATTTTTTTGTTATTTATTTATTTTTAACGATTTTTCTCGATAACACCCAATTGAACCGCTCTCGAGCACTTCTGCCTATAAAATATGGTACTTACCCGCGTGCGTTTGGAAGGCCATTAATTACAACACGAATACGCACCCACACTACATAACAAAATAGTAATATTAACGTTACGGTTTCTTAATTTTTTTTTTTCTATATTGGAAAGCACGCACAAGACAGCGTCCGCGTGGAGGACTCGGACGTGGGAAATCATATATTTTTTTAATGCATTAAACATCATGGAATTAACAATGTGTGTAAGCTTTCTATACGATTGTTCGTCGGCTACTGTCGTCCTCGCACCAGTCACGACCGCAGTTGTAATCAATCAACTGACGAAGAGGGAACGAGTGAGTTGGAAAATGTTAGTTTGTTCTACGTGCTACACCGAGACTGTTTTGTACTCATTACTTAGCTCGTATTATAGAACAGTTGTAAAACAAAGTTTATCAAAATGGAGTTTCAAGAATTGTCAAGTTTCTTTATCCTAAAATAATAATATTGTGACGAAGAAATGGCCTGCGAAACGCTAGGTATTTCAAGAACTGCAGTTTGTAATTCAGTTTTTTTTTTTTTAACCTACAAACCGAGAGTAAAAATAAAATTTAAATCTTCAATAGTGCTACAAACATCTTGACTTCAAGTCGCATACAAACGAGATCGTAAACCGATTTTCGCTAACCTATTACTTAAAGAACTTTCAAATTTTATAGTCAATATTTTTGCAGTGTATATATTGCACACGTTTATTGTTATTATCATTGTTTTTTTTTTTTTTTAATTATCAATTTTATTTTTCAATACATAGTTCGTCAAAATATTTCAAAAAAGAGACTGAAAGTTATAAATTTGAAACTTTTCCAAATGAAAAGTGCTGCCTCGTAGCGTCACCGACAGACGAGAAAAATCGACAGAGGATCGTTGCAAAACGCGATGACATATAGGAACTAAACGTTATTCGGAGGACGTTGCGACGATTACCAGCTATTATTATACACTATTATTACTACAACGTCAATTATTATTATACTGGCTATTATTATTACTACTATTATTTACCCGACCGTTTTTCGGACTCGCGACGACCGAGTATGTACTGCGCGTCTTCGTGAAACCCAAGGACCGATGAGCCTTGGGCGATTGAAACACAATAATAATAATAATGATAACAATATCGTTAACAACAATAAATAGGTGTACTTTTGTATTCAATACGAGCGCTCCGTCCGAAATCGCGGACCACGATGACGAGATGATATGTGCAATATAATTTTTTGACACAAAAAAAAAAACGATTTCAGGTCACGCGTGCTTGTCTCTTTGGTGTGCCGGTAAAAAAAAAAGAAAAGAAAAAAACGATTAATTGTTCGACCGTCCGAGGACGGCGAACGACGACGGATCGAACTCGCTGGTCGTACAAGAAATCGTAAAAAACGATAGTAATACCGTCTAATTGTAAACTCTTTCCCTTATACGGGCAGCAAAAATGGGTTCATCGCGGTTGAACAAAACGAGGTGAAAATTCAGGTTGTACGCGTAATCGACCGAAAAATTCATCATACTTCAAGTGCTATCATTGTCCGTTGTGTCGAGAGTGTTGTCTTACAGTTTACGTGATGTGCTCGAAACTGTCCTGTGAATTAAATAAACTGTCCTGAGTTAGAAAAGATAGGCGAAAACCGTGATGAAATTTGAGCGAAAATTCGACTTACCCGAAACGATTATAGTTGTTACAACGTTACACAAATTGACGTTGTATACAAACTTACGGTTAGGTTAGGTACCAACAAAATGTTGGTGCGTACCAACACGGTTACGACCGCCGTCGTCCCGTGCAGGTATATATACCGCGTTTTCCCGTCCGTTTCTGCGATAACAATAACAACAATAATTATTCGTATCGGCGACGAGTTCAAAAAATACCCATAAAGGCGTGATAAATAATAAATAATATAGCTTGTACCTCCAGATACGAGCTACACAATAAGCTCGGTGACGGCTGTCCCGCTGGGCGTAGTCCAGATTTGATGAAAAAAAAAAAAAGCAATAATGAATATCACGTATAGAACACAATACGCTCGGCGACGCGGTTAGCGTGCGTGCGAGCGGTTATTCGCCGACGATTTTTTTCTCTATTAATAATTTTTTTTTTTTCCTTTTCGGATTTATCGACGACGTATCTCACACGAGCGGAGGAGAATGTGCTCAAGTGGGGCTGAGGTCGCTCGCGCGTATAAAACGAGCGGCGAACGCCGGCCGCTCACCAGTGCCGCCCGAACATATCGCCCGCGAAAGTGAACAAGATAATATAAAAAATACGTCGAACGAAAAATAATTATTTATTAAGACGAATAATCGTTTCTCGAGTGGTTTAGACATCGACACAAATTTTACTGTCCAGACGAGACCCAGCAGCCCACTCAAGATGATCAAGATTTGTCTGCTCGCGTCCGCCGTGTTTTTCACGTGTCAAGGTAAGCACGGAGTATTCTCGCATAGGGGATTATATTATTGTAAGAGAAGAAAAAAAAAAATAATAACAATAGTTACTGTTGGTCGCCGTCAAAAAATTTCTGAAATTTCTCCTGTGTTCGTGCTGCAGATAGTCGGCATTTTTATTGTTAAAAGATTTTTCATTTTAAATCGGCAATAACGTGTCATCATCACAAGTCGGCGAACTCGTAAATTTGCGTCAAGCTGGAAAATATACTGAAACGACGCCACATAAGGGCGTCGAGAGAAACATTTTTTTTCACGCGTTTTCGTAGTAGTAACCGAGACGAGTGGTAAAAATAGTTATAAAAATAATTGTTTTTTTTTTTTTTTCATATGATGCGTTTAAAGGTCTCATCTTGGGCATTAAAATCTAGGTACATATATTGTAAATATATCTAAATCGCGAACATTTGACGGCCTTCCTATTGTATATTTAAGCGTTAAACCTGGAGTAGATTTCAAAACTAAGAACAATATGCACCGGGCAGCGAATGAAAACAGGTGTTATTGTAGCATAGTCGAACTACTAAAATGTGCATCAAAAATACGCCTTTACCATAGCTACCCTCGCCCTCCAATGATATCATATGCGTGCGAAACTTGCTTGGTCCTTGATAAAAGACGATGAGAGAAAGTTAATGATATTTGAGAGAAAAATATAATCTATGGGGGCCTGCACGATTCAACCACGAAACAAATAACCTACGGAAAGAAGAAGAAACGAAAAATTACAGAAACTGTCCGACTGACCAAGTATCAGGAATAAACGACTGGAGCGGTTCGGACACACTTGCGGAGAGCAGATATGGGCAACTAATAAAGAAAGTGCCGGGGTCGGAAAAATAAACAAAACGAGACCGTACTAACCTCTTAAAGGCAGCAATGGTCCTTAACGGTGAAAGAAAAGATAAAGAAGTGTTAATAAATCCGTTGTATTTATTTTTGTTTTTTCACTATTATTATTTACAAATTCACTTACCGGGAACGTATACTGAAAAAAACGTATATTTTGACACGATTTCGTCGCGCGTTTATGTAACCGGTCGCTGTCGTTCGTTCATTCGTATATATACGTATAGTGTATACACCCATTTCCAAAAACACACACACACGCATTGCATCATAATAATATGATATATATCGGACCAATCTACACGATATTTTACTCTCAGAACACGTATTGTACGCTGCGAACACGACAATATCGTTATTAATATTGTACATTTTGCGTGCGTCGATTCGGGCGAGTCCCTATAACAATATTATGCGTCGTGAGCGCCTGTCAGCCGTAGTCGGACGAAAAAAAAAATTGATAAAAAAAAGAAATTCGTTTCTTGACCAGAGCCTGCGTGTACTATTGTAAACAAATTATTTCATTATTGCTCACAACGTCCGCGCAGCAGGTGTGGGAAAAGTGAAATTTCTGTAGACGCGCGTTTCCTCCGTTGTGCGGACACGTGGAAAATGCCGTTATACGTACGACCCCGACGCGCGTGTGTTTTTTCTACGACGGCAAACAGGAAAAAATACTACTCCGGGAGATTCCGTTTACGATACGAATAGGAATTATTTGCTAATACGACTCAAACTGGGCGTGTAAAAAAAGTTTTATTGAGGACGATTTTTGAGGTATTTGGCTGTATTCTTCAAACGCAATTCAAACTATTGTTGTACCTGCGCAGCACGCTGAAATGGCAAAACGCGTTCGAAAACATAACAAAAAACAGGTCCAATCCTATTCTGACATTCAGTACTACGATGTTCAACAGTGATTCGCCACAGATTAAAAAATTAAACAGTAACTGACGTTTTAATCGTTGTTTTTCGAGAACAGGTCCCACTGTATCGCGTCAAGGAATTCCAGCCGTAACACGCGCGTATCTCCGGGATGCTGCACCGCTCGGTCGGGTGGGCCAACGGGGGAAGAAGCGATGCAGTGGCCTTCGGGCCGCCGTAGGATGCAACGCAAACAGGTCCCACACACGAGGCCCAGACGACGATAGTTGCATTATAAATTATAATAATAATAATAATAATAGTGTGTATATACCTACTTGCCGACGGACGAGAGAAAAAATAATAAAAAATAATGCATAATGTTGGGTGTGGTACGAACGAACGAGAGTGAGAATAAAACGTATAGGAAGGTAAAATACAATAATAATACGATTATCGTAACAACAACCAAGTAGGTACCTAGTATATATATATATTTAATATTCTTATACACATAGTGTGCAGCCCACACAACGCAATGTTGAATAAGTGTGTTAAAAAGTTCTGTGAGTGTGTGTTTAAGTGAACGGGGGAACAGAGACAGAGAGTGAGAGAGATACGCCTGTATTATAATATGTTAAACTGGATAAATAATGCGTTTGAACTCGATTTTTCGAACACGATATTATTATACCGGAAGACTTGAACGCTGGCGCGCATTTCTGCGTCTGTTTATTATTATTATTACGTCATTACCGGCGTTTTCGAAGGCGATTCAGAGCCGACGGATGAGACGTAACCGAACCCTTTTTTTTTTTTATCGTTCTTACCTCCACTCGTCCGCCAGCTCGTGCCCGCCGGCCGCGCTCACCTCGTGCCTATAATACGTTATTACATTAAGAATAAACCTCAGATTTTGATGGATGGCTTCGATTTAATGCGACTGGAGCTTTATAATTTCCCGGGCCCATTACGCATGTCCCAACAGAGGTCTATGTGCACTGTCATCGGTCAACGGAGACCACGAAGTTAAACCTGAAGATACTGGTAACTCGGGCCGATAAACGTCAAAAAACTTGTGATGCCGAAAAACCTTTTGTGGCGGTTTGCTTGACGTCTAGACGTCGGTGTTAATATTGTAGAAGATCGGTCCGTTAAAAAAAACGGTTCAGGAGGAGACGTAGAAAAACAGGAGAAAAAAGTTACAGTGCTAACCCTTTACAAGGTTACAGTAAAAGTAAGACGACGACCGCTTCGAAATATTGTACTACCCGTCATTATTTTTGCCGGCGTCCTACTCGGGGCCCCCGCGTAAATCCGTGAACCCCTGGGCGTGGGCCCCTCGTTTAAAGAAAAATTTTCCACTATAAATCAACATAACGTCGTCGTCGTGTTTAGATAAACGATTTCTAGTTTTGAATGATTTTGCTATAAAAATATAATAAATGTATGTACAGATGATAAGGTACGGCGTAAAAAAATCGGATCTCTCCATCGGGGTTTTCGGTTACGTCTTCGAATCAAAACTCGTTAAATACGTAACATTATTTTAAAATCGTTTCGAATAACCCGATATTCCCTGACTTATTGGTGCGTACGTTGATCATAGATTACTCCGTTTACTGGAAAACACGAGTATTCGAATTTGTCGACGTTTCAATCTTTGTCGTTTTTCGCATATAACTCGGAATATTATAAATATATCTAAACTGTTTCAAACATAAAATCTTCAAACTTTTCGCCGTGAAATTCTCAATTTTTTAACCGTCGTGTAACCGATTGAAATATAAATAAAAAAATGTTTATTTATGGTCGTAGTATTATTAACCATTTAAGCGTTTCAAAGCATTTCACATTTTCGACTGTCATCAAAATATGGAATTCGTTCTTTTTTTTTTTTTTATTCGAGGAATAATCCGTTTCCTAAAAAGGAACACCCCAATAGTGGGTATTGTATACACGTAGAGATAAACGCCAATAATTATATAGTGTTATACGAACGAGAGACGGGAAAACGAGACGACATAACACAGCCCGTAACGTCGTACGCGTGTGATATAATGAAAAAAAATAAAAAATCGATGATAATATTCCGTTTTCTCTCCGCGCCGCGAAGAATGCCGTGTGACGAGATCGCTCGGGCAAGTTGGCGTTTTTTCGCACCCGTTACACACGCACAGCTGCCGCCGTCGTTCTGTTCGCGTACCTGCAGATATCATAACGATATCGTTACATTAATTCGATAATACGCGAAAACGAGTTCGCTTTCTACCGCGGCTCCTCCGCTCGGCCGGTCCGGTTCTATATAGTCTTCGTGGCGTGGCTGTTACTACACACATTGTAACACGGTCGTCGTCGTCGTCGTCGTCGCCGTGAGTAAGTTGCATAACGGATGCGATCTATAAAACGCGTGAACCTAATACACATTACCACTATAGTTGCGACACCCGCGGAGAAATCAATATTTTACAAACACGACGTCTGCGGCGAGTACACTCGCAAACTCGAAACTCGAGTGCGCAGAGGATTTTTCGGACGGGCAAATCGTATTTTTGAGGTGCCGGTAGAAGAAAACAAAAAAAAATTAAAAAATACGTACCCCCCCGATGTCCGAAAAAAAATCATCAAATTCGGCGGCAAATTCGAAGAAAACGGGCGACGCTAATGACGCGGCATTACGAAGGACCGACCGCGGAAAACGTGAAAAAAAAAATTTTATTATAATTTGTACAGGAAAAAATCAATTTTTTACTATCGTGGCACCTGTCGTCCGGCATTTTTTCGTTCGTTACCAAATTAACGGTACACGTTTTATTCGGGTAAAGTGGCGTAAAGCGTCTTGCATGAATTTGAGATGTATACATACATGTGTTCTCAGTAAAATAGAAAATCAGAAAACGATGTCTAGATTATAGATACCAATTAATATTTTCGATTATCAATTGTCGTACTATAATTATAACATGTACGCCTGCAGTGGAAAACAGCCAGAAGTGATATATACATAAATCCAAGTGGTGAATCCGAGGTGTTTTCGTTTGTATATTTTGCCGTTCTCCGACATCGTACAATGTAATTGCCATCGCAACAGATTTTCAATGTTCTCTTTTAAGTTTTCCATCAGTGATGGCCACTGGACGAATGTATATAGTACGAGACGGCAGCGCCGAGAAAATTTTTTTCAAAAATTCGCCTCTTATACACGGCGATTGGCGAAAACCGGCTTTGATCTTTACGTACATGTCTGCCGACCGGGTAACGCGCGTCGCGGTAACGTATTTACACTTACCTATTTTGGTCAAAACCGGATATTATGTGTCTTAGATCATATTATTTTGCGTCGTAAATACATAATAATATTGTTATTATTGTTGTATATTATGTACGTAGGTTTGCGCGACGTTTATGACATAATTTGTATTAGGTACTTATTATTTTTGACCCAGAAACCCGGAGCAAGTTCAACGACTCCGAATGGGCTTTACTAGTTTTTGCGCAATCGCCAAGCAATTATTATTGCACGCGTTTAACGCCGCGACAATACCTATACTTGCAGACTAATATAATACGATATTTTTCGCGTTTCCAAGCTGTACCTGGGCGATTCTCATTTATGAGAGATTAATTGCATAATCCCACGATGCACTAACAGTAGTGTGCTTTTTGTACAAGCAACGACATTCAAAAGAAACGTTATACGTTTTTCTTAACGGGTGAACGATATGTACTGTTTGATGAAAAATCGTAGGAATAAATTTAAATTTTTTGTTTTTAAAATTTAAAAATTTGTTCGTCGTGATACAAACAATAACTGACACCGGAGACTCGATACAAAGGAGTAGGAGGAAAGATGCTCACAAAGTTATCAACCGTTCATTTTTTTAAAACCAAATAAAACATACTCGAATTTCGTCTCGTTTTATCGAGGTACATAAAAGTCGTCGCGTTGTTTAGACCGAAAAGTTCTATAACGCCGTTCGAAATAGTATCATACAGCCATATCAAAACGCCAGATTTTCTATCCGCGCGTTACATAACGCTTCGTGCCGGTCCGACAGTGATTTACAGTGGAAGGAAAGTGCCCCTCAAAAGACAAATTTTATAATTTATTGAAAACAAGTGTTGTGTTAACTACTGTGTACCGGTGCGCTCGGACGTGACCAGAATTTATTTTTTCACGAGGAAAACGGGGTAGACGATTTCGTGCGAGGATTAACGAATAGAGTTATTTTCACGTTTCTGAGGTCGTGACGACTGTTACGCGGAAACCCGCCCTGGTCTCTAACCGCTGACCTCTGACGTCTCTACTCCGTCCAACCCTTTTCGAACGGAGTTGCGACACGACGGTGGTACACGGTGGGCGACACGGCCGTTCCACACAGGCAGCCGAACAAGAGAAACGCGGTCCATTGTTGTATCTTTGTCACGTGATACAAACGCGTGGTACGTATTGTTTGTCGTCGATTGTCCGCGGCGGAGAACGAGCGAACGCTGCAGAGAATATGAAAAAATACAAACTGCAGAATCACACCCCGTTCACGAGAAACAATAATAAATTATTGTGACATTACGTATAATACAGTCGTACACTACGTGTGTATATACACGTAAAAAAATAGGTGGCACGACGGCCTGCGTTGGCCCGGTTAGTCGTCGTCGTCGTATGTAACGCGATCCGAACGCCCAACACCCCTGGAGGCAATTGTGTGCGCGCGAACATTCGAGCATTCGGTCGCACATATCACGTAAAAAGAATATTATTATTATAACAGTACTGTAATACGCCACGAAAAATAATGAAAATGTACGCTACATTATAATACACATTACGGTTTCTTAGAAACGCGAAAACAAAAAAAAAAATCGTAATAAAAATATTACATAACGTCGTCGGAAAGCTGGTACTGCGTTTTGAATAATATTATACATTACTATGATACCATCATCGCCGTTGCATAAGACCACCCGGACAACACGCGCGATGGCCTCAAGGTCCGAAAAAACAACAAACATTATATTTTACCATATACAGAATGTCTCGCCGTGCGTGCGTCTGTACGTGGTTGACAACCTGTTAAATATTTTTTTCGGAAAACATTATTACTAATTTGATAAGTCGTATTAAATTTTGATTTTTCGGTAATCTGCAAATTCAAAATAGCCATTTTCCTAAAAAATTTTCATACACAGACAACCACGGACATCACCATAATACGATATCTTATTAACCACAAAACGATCGTGTAATCACAAATCACATATGTAATTATAGTAATTAGCAATTATTATACAGCCATGGATTAATATGTTATCCTACACATCGATACGGCGAAAACGTTTATTATCCACCGTTTCGTCTAAAAGCAACATTTTTGATCATTTTCATTACGCTTTGCGGGACTCTACAAACTTTTTGGATCTACATTTAAAACGTTCGGAAAAAGTGTGGGCTTGCGTATCTTGGCTGTGTTGGATTTTTCTACAACCCGAAAATAAAAAAAGTATTTAAAAATTTAAAAAAAAAAAATTTGCTCCCGTATCAAAAGATTTTAAAAAATATACGAAGAAAAATTTTATCCTCGCACGCGGTGAGACGTTTATTATTATATTGTGTAAAAGCCACTACTCATCACTGTATCTCGATTAAACGACTAAACGGTACGAACTTGAAATTTGATACGGTGGCTCCCTCCTCTTATGCTCCGAGTGTGCAATATAAAAATGATTTTCCGAAATTCCACCCCGAAGTGTTGTCTCGAACACAAGTTATGTCGAATATAATTTTTTGTTTTATTACGCACTATATTGTATCATTATAATAAACAGACCGCGTGTATATTTACTACATTTTTTTTTCATAAATTATTAATTGTGCGTGCTCGTATATACTTACACTTTTGTTTTCTCTGTTCCGTTTTGCAGTTCACGGCCAGAAAGAAGAGTTCAAGTGTCCGGACGACTACGGTTTCTATCCGCACAGCGTGTCGTGCGACAAATACTGGAAGTGCGACAACAACGTCGCCGAGCTGAAGACGTGCGGCAACGGGCTGGCGTTCGACGACACCGACCCCAAGTACCTGAAAGAAAACTGCGATTACCTGCACAACGTGGACTGCGGCGCGAGATCCCAATTGGGTAAGAACCCGATGGACTTTTAGAATGAATTCGGTATACACATATCTTCTTCTTTTTAGGCTTAAAACGAACCATTACGGTGCAGTGCCGCTTCTAAAATTTCTCTCCTTCGATTTATATCCGATGTCAAATTAATGCTATAAGTATGGTCCACTCGTGTTAAGTCTATCCTCACCGTGTCCAACCATCTTTAACCCCATATGGGTCTCTTTCCTCCCTGATTTCTGGCGAAAACTTTCCATACAAGACATCCTTCTGCGTATGCCACACGTGCATTCTAATATTTTGTTACTGAGAAAATTGCATTATACGTTGGGCTTATCGTATAATCTTTGTAAATCATTCATTCTTCTTCTTTAGAAAACTCCTACATCCACATTAAACTCGGAAATTCTCCACAAAATTTATCTTTCGAAAATGGCTATCTTTCCTTTATCGCCCTTTGTGCTTGCCCACGTCTCACACGCGTACATCAACTATGGGACGCAAATAAATTGTGTACACAACCCTTGCTCCTTTATTCGTCGACACAGTAACTTCGATAAAAACATCGCTTTCATCGCGTAATAGCTTTTATTAGCTGCACTCGAACTGAGCTTAATCTCATCGTGCACGTTATTTTCCTCGTTGATATTTACCCCTAGATATTCAAACTCTCTTACTCGTTCGAAAGAGTATCCGTATGCCTTGAGATCGTTCTTTGGGGTCACTTGTCTTGACATGACCACTCATTCGCGTTATAAATATCACCTAGTTTGAAAAACTAGTCCGATTATTTTATTTTCCTATCGCATTCAGTACAGAGTGGTATTCACGTGGATATGTTTCTATTGTGCAGAACCGGCAATCAGCACCACACCTCACTGCCCGAGGCTGTACGGAATCTTCCCGGATGACGTCAAGTGCGACACCTTCTGGAACTGTTGGGGAGGAGAAGCCAGCAGATATCAGTGCTCTCCGGGTTTGGCGTACGACCGCGAGTCCAGAGTGTGCATGTGGGCCGACCAAGTGCCCGAATGCAAAATCGAAGGTCAGTACCGCACCAAATACTGGTATTATTATACTCGGTCAAACCGGACTGTTCAAAATGCAAGTGCGTTTGCAATTAACACGCCGTTATTAACGGATTTATTATACCTAACGGATTTCGTAAACGAAAGTTAAAAAAAGATTCAAAAAACGTTTACCATCGAACAAATTAAGATCGTTATAATATGACCTGCAAGCGATTGAACCATCGGTTTGCACGAAAAACTAAAACGGCAACGAAAAATGTGTTCAAGCCATTGTATAATGGCTCCTTCCACTCCGGAAATGTTTTTAGAAAACAAGAATAGGGCGCAACATTTGATAAACTTCCCCCGGGGCGCTGTTGTTACAAAAACCTACGCTACTGACTCAATTCGCACAAGTTAAAAAAAAAAAAATTTAATTTTTCCCGATTTTTCTGTACAATTATTGTTTTTTGTTTTTGTTAATTTTTTCAAAATTCACCGCAGTACCAATATCGATAAAACGTGTATATATATATATATATATATATAACGTATATAACCAATGAAATCTACCAAACGAAAAAAGAATAACAAAATACCCACAGTCGAACATAGAGGACCTCCTCCTTTTTTGAAGTCGGTTAAAAACCGTCTTGTCTACTACAATAAAGTGATCAGTTCAACGGCATTTTTTTTCTCTCTCTCTCTTCCGCAGAAGTAGCGAACGGATTTAGTTGCCCGGCCGCCGGCGAACTGTTGGCTTCCGTGGGATCGTTCAGCAGACACGCGCACCCGGACGACTGCAGGAAGTACTACATCTGCATGGAAGGTACGGCCAGAGAATACGGTTGCCCCATCGGTACCGTCTTCAAGATCGGCGATTCCGACGGTAGTGGTAGCTGCGAGAGCCCCGAGGACGTCCAAGGATGGTAAGCATGTTGCAAAGTTGTCAGTTGTCGGAAATAATGATACCTCGCACCCATATAAGCTATCTATATTTGAATAGAGCTAAATTTTAAGAAAATTGGAGAAAGGGCTATTCTGTGTATTTTTTTAAAAGTTTGTAAGGCTAACCAGGTGGACCCAGTGGTGTAAATATTTTTATGGACATACGCGCGCCTTGAAAGACAAAACAGCTAAGGGAAGGGAAAAACCTAAATCCCCGATCCCACTCATTTTTTTGGCTAGAAAATGTTTAGTTTTCCTCTTATTTTCGTACCTATCACTTTGTAAGGTACACTTACTAAAATTAAAAGAAAAATGTTAATAAAATTATTACTATAGTTATTGTAATATTTATATTGAATTTGGTCTGGGAATATGATATTGTACCTATTTTACATTTCTTCAGCTAATTTTATTTAAAAAGTATATTTTAGTCTAATCATAGATACCCGCTAATTTGCCTTTAATTTTTTTGAAAATTTTGCTTTGCGGAGAAAAACAAATTTTTATTCTGTAACACTCTAGCGTACACCCCCCATTACATATTAAATGCCACTGGGAAGAGCTAAGCCCCTTGTAACTTCCCTAAATTGTGCTTATTTCCGAGGGCAACGATCGGTGGTTGACAAGATTTTCAATGTTTTTATCTTTGATGTAATATACTGTGACGAAAAATTTAATTTTTGTACCGGTGCGATCGCTATATTTATAAATGTGTAAAGTGTATACGTATGTGTGACCTCGGCATATTTATAATCGGCCCAAGTGCGGGGAAATAGCGAATAAAGGCGAGAATTTTAAGTTTTACAAATTTCAACGTTTTTTTGAAAAATCTTAATAATAAATATGGTCGTCTGCTGATCGTTACCCCGGTTAAGTATTACGACGCGCGTACTCACACCGATTAAAAAATACCAAACTATTTGATCATTGAATTGATGTATATACTATGCTTTTTTTTTTTTTTGGTTAACAGTAAAAACATCTCAAAAAGCATTAACGACTATTTTTAGTGGTAAAAAATGTATACGTGTTCACGCGATACTGCAAAGTAGTCAAACGATATCAAACGAATAATATTGCTTTACGTTAAAACGCGTAGTGTTTTTTGTTTAAATTGACGAAAGCTGAAAACAACATTTCGGAGCATATCTCGTGTTCGTTTTGAATAAAAGAACAAAAGTAGTTACATTTACTTACAAAATAAACAAATAGTATCCTGTTTTTGTGTTTTCCTTGTATTGCAGAGTATACTTAAGTATAAAAAAAAAAAAAAAACAATTCACATGACTAGATTGGCCAGGCATTTTATACTGCAATAAAACCACCAAAGGCATATTATTAAATTATCTGTTTTATGTTAACGTATCTTTGAAGAAATTTTGACAAAACAATTTCAACGCGTGTCGTGCAGAAAACGGACCAAACTAGGTGTATTAAAACATCAATTTCAAAAATAATTATTTGTTTGATTTTCATTCTGTTCAAAATTCCCGATCACAGAAAAAACTAACAAAATCGTCGTCTTCTTTTACTGTTGTACAATATAATTTAGGAAAACATTTTTCGATCCATTTTCGACTTATCTAACACGGTTTTTCGTTTCATTTATTCCATTCAACTGTACAGACAAACTACGCATCACAAACAAGAATGAACGTCGTAGTTATAACAGGCGTGTGACTATAATATTATGTTAGATTGTTTTTGAATCGTCCAACAATAGAGGTACACTGCAGTGGCAAACCTGTTGCTACACTTCACTTTTGTGTATGTTTTCGATTGTAAACCGAGAAACTACAATTTGGATAATATGATCTTGTGTACGAACGTAATTTTTATTAATGACGTTTCGAAAACGCTTGTCAAGGTCATGGAAGATTAAAAAATATTTTTATTGTTATATTTTCGTTTCAATACATCCAACATAGGGCTGTTCTACCAGTGAGTTGATAAATAGTATAGTACAATACGTTATGTTACCTACCGTTTCTCCATTTTAAATCGTGTGAGTACGCGCGTTTGCGAGTCGAAAAACATATTATACAGAGTGTTCAAAGTATTCATAGAGACTAGCTTTTTTTTAATTCGATTTTTCGAAATCTCCTCATCAAATTTTCCCGATATATCCCCCCGCCCGTGCACTCAAGGCTGGGCAAGTTGATGATTTTTTTTTTTTACCTTTATCAATCATCGATTATATAAAATTATACGGATAAATCATCGAGTTACTAGAATCCAATAGTTGAAAAGTCCATTAAAAATCATAACTTTTGAACAGCTCTTTGACGCCCAGCCTTGCAGTAATTTTACTATACACGCTACGCGCACAGGTTTACTGCTCCAACAATAACTGTAAAATCATATTGTTAATAAACCATGTTGTACGATTTCAGTGGCGTATTTAGGAATGTCTTAGTCGGGATATGAACGACTTTTTTTTTTTTTTAATCGTGTAGTGGTTTTCAAAAATTTTACCAAGGATTTAATAATGAGAAATGTTTCGCTTTGGGGTGTCTGACCCCCCATAAATACCCCGTGAATACGCCACTGATATTATAATATTACACTGCATGTGGCTGTTTGCATGCGATCACGGCGCGGCCAGGGTGAACGGTCGACTGCGAATTGCATGAGCTCTTGGGCGTTTTCTCGCCAAGTCGTTAAAGTCTTCACGCGCGCTGAAGACCTTTTACCTGTAAAATACTCTGAATAATGTTGCATTGTACCTATTATAATATGTATTATTGTTATTATTATCAAAATATATACGCACACGAAAGTCGAAATCAACGGCACGGAACACGACGAAAGTACCACAATAATAACAAATAGCAATTACTTGGTTTCTTGCGTGGTACCAAGAACAATTTGCCTACTACCCAGTAACGGCGATAAATTCGGTTTTTCTTTTTTTTTTTCTTAATCGTTTTTCATATTTATTACGCAGAGATCTTTTCTTTCGAACGCCATCATAATACGCATAATATATAGTTTCTGCGTTTTTATACAAACATCTCCGCGCGCCATAACTAATTGCCTCGTAAATAAGCGTCTCGTTTTTCAAACAATCATTTTACCGCCAAGTTTTTATATAATAATAAAATATAATATTATTGTACATCGGCTAAAATACACATAAATACCCACACAACGGGTGTTGTGTAGTATGGACCACAAAAGTGAAAGCAATAAACGCGGTTCTGCGGTGAATATATTACACATTATTGTTATATTAGTCACCGGCTATTACACGATCGATGCTATCACAGGAATATACCGCCATCGGCGACAGCCTTCCGCGGTTAATACAAGTGAAAAATATTTAAATGAAAAGTCGGAAGTACGACGTTTACATACGAGGCGGGTTATATTACATGAACTTAAAACCGCGGTCCATTAATCGTTACTTTTGATATTCGACCGTAAAAATGTTATGTATATAATGTTACATATAAATATTGTCGGGGACCAAACCACCTGCAGCTGCTGCAGTTGCGTGAAAATCGACGGCTCCCCGCGGTCGAATTGTCTCGTTTTTTTTTTTCGTTATACTTTTCACTATCTATATTTTTATAAACCCTATTACTTAAGTTTTTTTTTACCAAACAAATTTGAATGTGACTTTAAACACGACTAAAAAAAAAAAAATTATGATCATGGGTTTTCGAAATTTTTCCGTAAAATATGTACCAATACTTGTCGTTTCGAAACTTTTTGTTGAAAATTTTTACCGAATAAAAACCACAAAGAGAATTTTCGAAAATCTTAGAGTTCTATACTTAACTCGAAAACTTTCAAAATCACCTGTAACTTGTAACAAACCTGTATAACATTACCTATTTCAATATTGTGTAAGAGTCCCAGCGCTAGTTCCGACTGTTATTTTGAAAGTTATGGCCAAAAATCGAAATTGACGTGATTTCTAACGTTTTTGGTCAAATTCGACCTACTTTTTTTATTGTAACTTTGTCAATTTCCAACTTTCGAATTCGAGACGCCTCAAATCCAAAGAGACCTTTAATTAGAGGCAGGTACTGTTTTAAAAATCGAAAAGCGTCCCTCACCCTTAAAGTTGTTCAGTGGGAAACAAAAAAAAAAACCTTATTGTCTCATTCATCGCTGACGCTCAGAATCTTAGAAAAAAAAAAAAATTAATAACATTTGTCGACGCGAGCGTAGGTATAATATTCACATAAAATAGTATGACGACGGCATTCCCCGACGATGTCAGCGCGTCGGCACTGCAAATCCAAACACTGTAATAATATATTATTATAGTTCGAGCGACCGACGTTCCGACGATTTTCCGGAGCCCGGGGTACGGTCGGTAGTATAATAATCGAAAACGATCGTTATAATAATATCGTTATAGTAGTTATCGTGTGATTTCAAAACGACGAGAGCCGTTGTTTTTGTCCGTCACCTTGAACAGTATATTATAATAATTATTCATCCAGCGGCGTATACGTACAATACGCATTTCGTTAAAATAATTTTTATTGAAATGTTTTCTTTTTTTTTTATAGTTTTCCTTAATTTATTTCATTTTCCACATTCCTTTCGCGATCCTCCACTGCACGCGAACACGTAAACATTACAAATTTATAACGTACATAGTAATCGCGTTACGCAACAGATAATACGTTATACGGGTGAAAATTAAGTTTGTCGTCCGACGATTTTTCCTTGTATTTGAATTCGTAAAAAAAAAAAAAAGACTTGGCACAAAACTATCACAGTATAATATAGTAGCCGACCGAGACCGATTAAATTGTCTACTTATACTTTATAATTAATATAGGTACTTTCTATACTTTCTATACTTGTATACTTTGTAAATATAATTCGCTCAATTACACCGCGAAATTCACAGAACTTGCAGGGTCTCGACTAGCTGGGGTAGTATCGCGGTTTATTTTGAAACGTTTTTAGAAACGTTATTGTACTTATTTGTTTAAAAACGCAAAATATACGTCTCGCTATACACAATAATGGTGTACACTACTTCGGTATACACAAAAATCTATAATCTTGCGTGTACTAACGCGTGATTTTTGAATTTGTGCCTATTTAACTTATATATTACTCGTATTTCATCGGTTTAGGCGATTACCGATAAGAACCGTAAACGCGATACACTGACGCAAACGAACTAAAACCAATGAAAAGTAACAGACGTTCTACTAGTATGTAAAAATACACACACGCACAGGGTAGAATGTCGAAATTTTAATAGGCGATAAAAATTTTAAACAATAAATTAGTTTAAACGCCCTAATAGGTTAGATTATTATCATCAACGCATGCGGATTCCGAGCAAAACGCACAACTTTGAAATGAGCTTTTTTGAATGATCGCGTGAAAGTACGCTGGTAACTGATTCCAAGTAGGTACCAATACTAGGTAGGCGAATGTTTGTAAACGGGCCGTGCAGAGGCGGTTTGAAATGTCTAAGTCAACGGTTCGAGTAGCACAAAATACACCACTCCACCACCCTAAAAAACAGGACCCTTGTCCGTTTTGGTCACAAAATATTGTAAACAATATTGAAAATGTATAATATGTAAACATACTATATTATAATTTTACGATACCTTTCCCGGTAGGACACCCGGCACCCACCCGAATCGTTTGGCGGTTCAGTGAACCATAAAAAATATATGTTTAAACCGCCTCTGGAGCCGTGTATATTTGACGGGTGACGGTTATTCAAATTTTGTACTAGATAATTGACTACACGCATTAGACCCATAGACATATTGACTAGTGGACTACCTCACCACCCTATATAACCTGAGAGAGATAGAGAGAGAAATCAGTGGCACGCTGAAACGGCGGCCCAAACGCTGTCTTTTCTCTCTCAATGTCTGCGACTAAACTTTATGACGACCCCGAACAAAAGACTCCTGATGAACGCCATTTGAAATGTGTCTCGGTAAATGTTTTAAATCGGTGGCTTGGCCCAATACGAACGGATCGATTCCGGTCCCGACACAGCTCACGTGTCTTGTAATATTATGTAACATACTTAATATGTAGTGTTTTTAAATTGTAATAATATAATATTATGTAGTACACGTAAAACAAAAACTTCACAAAATACACAAAAAACACGAAATAACTTCAATAAATCGGCGACGAGTCCGTGGAGTTAAAAGCGAAAATCGAAAAAAACCAACCAACCAATGTGTGTGTGTGTGTGTGTGTGCGCAGTGAGGACTATTACGGAGACCTGGACCTGAAGGCGATCAGGAAGAGCGAACTGCTGTCCGGACTTGACAGCAAACCCAAACAGTCGTCGGCCGAGTCGAAGCCGGCCCCGGCCAAGCCGCAACAATCCCTGCAGAGACAGCAGCAGCAGCAACAGCCGGCGAGTAGGCCGCAACCGCAGCAAAGGCCGCAGCCGGTGCAGCAGCAGCAGCAGCAGCAGCAGTCGTCCCAAGACTACGACGACGCTTAAGACCGTCCCCGAAACGTATATTATACGCGTAACATTTATTATTACAAACAAACTTCCCGAACTTTTTGAAAGTTTAAAAAAATAAAACTCACGCGACTTTTTGAACTGCGTGAGCGCCTAAAAAATATTTCAATCTTCAGATCAAAAAAAAAAAAACCCCCAAACGATTTATACGGACTGTCTGTTTTTGAACCGAATGAAAAAAAAAAAAATCATCGTCGTAATGAAAAATATTTAGCTCACGCAGTTTAACGCGCGTGTTATTTTATATTATACTCACTTTATTTTATAAACATTTTTTTCCCCTTTTTGTACGTTTTTTTTTTATCTTTTTTTTCCACGACTGTATTATAATAATATTATATTTTTCCGTTTGATCGTAGATAGTATAATATGCTAGGTCTAATTCGATGTATAGCGATTACGAAATATACACGTCATTAAGCGCAAGAAGTTACAATAAGTGCACATACAACAATGATTGCAGTGGAAAGATCGTTCACACTCGCTTTTTTTTTTTTACTCAAATCTGTGTTCGTATTTAAGCGCAAAAATCAAAAATTTAAAATCTCTCCCATTTTCGTACACGCTTCAAACGCCGAATTTCGTACAAAATACGCAAAAACAACGTTAAGAGGGCATATCCTGCAAAAGAGTTACTACGTCAGATGCGTTCTATACACTGTATTTCTATAGCAGTGTATGAATATCATAGTAGGAAATCTCATAGTTCCTTCACAACTGAAACAATGATCAACTAATTTTTTGTTTTGAAAAATTATAACGATTCAGAATAATAACACTGTACGTGCCTACTGTCGTTGAGTTTTTTTTTTTTGAAATTTTGATTGTTAGAATTCATAAAATTTAATTTTCAACAACGCGGTCAATTTTAAGCCGTAATAACTAACTTTGACGAAAGAATTGGCCAACGACCTACAAAATAATATAAACTAGCGACAAAGAACTTAAAACACAAAATTTCGATTTTTAAACTGTTGTTAATAACTAGAAAATAAATTTAAAATATTTTATTTGGTCTTCGTAGCCCCTAGTATTGACTATAGGAATACTCAACCAAACCATTAAGCACAAAAAAAAATAATGATGGGATGTTAAAACAACTATAATATAACTATCCGAGTTTTAATTTTACGGCTGTCACGACCGCGATATATTGTATTAAATCTTTAGTTTAATATCGTATTTTATGTATAATAATAAATTCATACTGTTTTATTACGACGATGATAGTATATTATAATATTACGTGTACAAATTTACGCTATTTAATTTTGTGTAATCCATAAAATAGTTTTTTTTTTTTATATGATTAATGTAAGATTATGATATAAAGATTGATTGTATCGACTAGATTAAAACATAAGTATAATATTATTATAACGATTTGAATATGTGCCTATTTTGACATTTTTCACCGTCGTTAATAATATTGCTCTGTCCTCGTCACGTTCCCATCACATTTTAATTACATACAGACTATATAATATAATACAATTAAGACTATACGGGTATTCGTAATTATAACTAAAATTGTCGCCGAATTGTTGAAGGACGTCTAAACTTGTGTGTGATTTCGAAATCCTGTTTCGATTGAAACACATATAGGGGTAACTCAAAAAGAATTGGAAAAATTCATAAAAAGGTCGTGAATCAAGAACATTCTAAGGTGAAATTCCTAACTTAATCGTAGTGCCAAACGTAAAGATATTGTGAAACACCTAAAACCCGAAATCGATCAGAGGCTAGAAAATTTCAAGTTGTACTGCGCAAATTTTTTTGGTTTTTGGACTCGGAGAATAGTCAAAAATCGATTTAAATAATGTACCATCTCGGTCCATTTTCCAAACTGTTTCGCATGTGTTTCAATACTATTTATTAACGATTAACGGCCACTTCTTCTACCAACTCGAAATATATATAGTGTTTACAGGGACGGAAAAACATTATTGTAAAAACAACAACAGTTCAGAATTTAAAAGCCGGTGTTATAGAATTTATCGTACTTCACAAATTGTTAAATTTGTAACGTTAATAAAAACTTAATAATACATTTTATTTCTAACTACGTTGTGTATGTCGAATTGTATTAATTTTATTTGAAAGAGGGAGGGTCAAAAGACCCAACGCTGAAGTTTGCGCACACCCGTGTACCTGGGTACATTATCATAAAAGCAATAAACATTATTTTTAATACAGATATGAACAGTTGAATATACAAATTACCTATAAATGAAATAAGTTTAAAAAGTTTTTAAAAAAACTGGGTGGCTTTTCCTCTGGATTTAACAATATCAGTTAAAGAAAATAAATGTGTAACCATTAAAAATAGGATGTTAATTTCCCCAGCCACTATATAGCTGCCATTGGATCTAACAAGTGCACGGAACGTAATATAACTAATATAATATTACATAAAAAAACGCCAATATTGGTACTATGATAAAAAGCAAACGGTACACGAATTGAATGAAAAAAATTATAATAATTCACTGGATAAACTGAAAGGTGGTGGTTGGTTGACTGGCACTAAATAAATCTTCTTCTTCTTCTTTGCCTTTCTCCCAATTATTTGAGATCAGCCACTTTTGTTCTATTTATTTCTCCACTTATCACTATCATTTACATCTCCTATAACAACCCTCATATCGTTTTCAATTGTTTCCATCCATCTCTTCTTTGGTCTTCCTCTACTTCTTTTTTCTTCAATGTTCATTTTTATAGTTGCTCTTACTGCTTCAGTTTTTTTCCCTCATCCTATCCGCTATTGATGAAACACCAATACTACAGCTTCTTACATATTCGTTTCTTATTCTATCTTCTCTTGTTACTCCACTCATCCATCTAAGCATTTTCAATTCCGCTACGCTCGTACTCTGTTCTATTTTCCTGTCGACCTCACAACACCACTCCGAACCACACAACATGGTTGGTCTCACTACGCTCTAGTAAAACTTACCTTCTAGCCACACTGGAATTCTTTTATCACATAAAACACCCGACGCTTCTCTCCATTTCATCCAACCACACTCAATCCTAATAAGATGTAGGCAACGGATTATTTATGGAAATAACGGTTTTGAGCGAGCCAAGCAAATCAAAGACTAAACAAGACGTTAATTTTTAAAGTTCTATATTTGGCTCAAATATTAATAACTCTTATGACATTTAACTATATACACTTCAATGTTGTGCAAAAATTCCACTAAGGTAAGTAGTTTGAATAGTTTTAAGAAGAGTTATTGCCAAAAAATGGAACAAAAAGGACGAAAGAATGGCAATAAATATTGGCCAAAAAAAAAAAAAAAAACACTAATTAACGATATTTGAATTATTTTAAAAGCATAACTTTCAAGGAAGTGTACAATTTTCAAATTTTTGTATCTCAAATATGAAAACTACGAGTTTCACAAAATTACAAAAACGTTAATGTTCTATATTTAGCTCCAAAATGATCAAAATCGTTAGATATTTGTATGATGTTTAGGTGTAAGCTTTTTTGCACATTAAAAATCTAGCATAGTAAATTGATTTTAATCTAGAAATGTGTTAAACTACTATCGTGGATTTAGCAACTCATCAGTGCAATATCAAAATAACATTTGTGTAATAATCAATATTAAAACCAACATATTAAATAATAATATTCACTACTTACAGGTGTGACACTAATTTTCTTTTTATTATTTTAATAGCTTAATGAACGGACAATGAAATTTGAACGTATTAATAAACGAGCACATAAAACTAATACAATTTATTTTGAGCCAGTGATTTATTTACAAGAGGAGTCCCAGGGGTACTAGACTTCTCTCCTAGAGCCAAAACAAAAATAAAATATAAGTTTTAACTATTATTTATACCACGCTCTTCAAAACATACCCAAGAAATAGTTAAAAACTTAGGACCTCTAAAGAAAGGCTGAAAATACGCTAACGTTTTGAGTATTTTTAAAAAGTTAACTACTTTAATTTCAAAAAAATTTGTAACTTTAGAAAAACAAATAGCTATTTGATTAAACTAAACAAAACCACAAAACAGTAATTTTTTAATAATAAATAATAGTATATGTGAATCGATTAATTCTATAAAACGCATGCGTTGCTACAATGACTAACCTAACAATTGAAAAAATATTAACATTTAATAAAAATTGAAATATGATATGAAATATACTATCATGTTATTTAATTTAAACTTTTTGTTTACGCTTATAGTGAAGACTACTACGGAGACGTAGACTTAAAAACTCTACGAAAAATTGGATACAGGCGCTGATTGCCCAACTCATACACACACAATTTCATTATCTGAAATCTGAACCAAAGATATTTTGTACAACAGGATCCAAACAAAAATGGGCATTGATCAAAATACAAAAAAAAATAAAACATATTGTTATTAATAAGCAAAATAATTATACATACATGTAAACACGTACTTGCCAAAAAATAAACGCTTTTTTAATATAGTCTATTTGTTATATTGTTTTGATCAAATAACGTAATCGCTTAACTTTATACAAAATATCATTCTGAAACAATATTCATACATTATGACTAGAATGTAATGTATCATATATTTATTTATGTTTAAGTTCACATAAAAATGTTACAAGCTTAAATGATTAACTAAAAATTCCATATAATGTAGAAAAAGAAAATGTTCAAAAAATCACAGTAAGACAATGTAATACATGGGGTAAAATAACCTGAGACATTTCGGTTGTGACACCGTGACTAGTCACTTAACAAAAAAAAAAAAAATAAACAATATGATAATAAAAAAAAAACAAATTAAGCAAACAATTAAAGCCAGAACACAAAAAAAAAAAAAGAAAAAATTAAACAAATTTAAGTAGAAAAAATTTATAATAATGGTAGTACACTTTTATTTAAACTCTTCTAAAATAATTTTTGCTCCAATTAAAATATCATACCAAAAAAAAAAAAAAAAAATCAAAGTACATTGAACTATTTGTTTGAAATATTCCAAAAATTATATACTATTACAACAAAAAGATCGTTCAAAAAATGTGAAGTAAAATTAAACATACGTTTTGTCTTCATTTCATACACAAGTTTTGAACCAGTATACAATTTGTATATAGTTCGTGATGAATCACAAGACAAATTTAAGCGCAGACTTTTATATTAGGGTACTTTAAAGGGCATACATATCATTTATAACACAAGGGTTAAAAATAACTTTTTAACTACTCTTAGATCTGGCACTATAAATATATTCAAAGCTGGGCTCACTTATAGCATAGACATCATTAACACCAAACTTGATTGATTGACTCGAGTAAGCAAAGACAATAGTTTAAAAATAAATGTTAACAAAATATAATCTTAATCATGTATTTGTTTATGGATTTGAAAACAATCAATTAACTAAGGCAAAATATTTTATTGGCATTACTTACACCAGTCGTTTTCAACTGGAGTCCAACAGCACTAAAACGTGTCACAAAATTATTGAAACTAAAAACATTTAGACATATATGATATGTTTAGTTATAATTGTTTTAAATTATAACTTTTATTAAAGTCATACAAACCATACAGTTAGGTATTATAAAATTACCTCAATTCTCCCTACAAATGCTAGGCTCACATGGGATGTGATACCTATCTAAATTTTAATGTTTTTGCTACTTAATTAATTATTCTTGTTAGGTTTTTAACTAAAAAATGATTTGGGCAAAAGAAGGTAGAGAACTGACTTACACTGATTAAGAACAAACATTCAGTATATTCGTGGCACAAAATTGAGTCTAACAGACAGAAGAACTATTACGCCTCGTGGACAACAAAAATTGAAATACGTGCATTATTTCAAGCAAGTATAACTAATTTTGTTTAACAATTAGAAAAAAAAAAAAATAGTAGTAATCAGGCAGTGAAATAACTTTAGAACCTCAAAAAATTCACTCGATCTCTCATAGATATTAAAAACATTGATAGGACATAACGTCTTATCAGTGGTCATCAATTACAAAATTGAGGCCGTTTGTTTCTATACATGTATTCTATAGTTTAATCAAGTTAATATCCAGTATTGTAAACAAACGGCCTCAACTTCTTATTAGTTCAGGACCGCAAAAACATAGTGGCATCAATTAGACATGGCCTATCCATGTTTTTAATATCTACGCAATTTCTAAACTTTTATTTAATACTTAATTAAATGAAATGCAGTACTTTTATTCATTTTACCTATTAACACTCACGCAGGGTAAACATTCACCCCAGATAAATTAAAAATATATAATTCACACAAAATGAAATTAGTGACACAAAAATAACTCTTAGTACCTCCTGATAATATACTGAAGTTTTAAATTTCACTAAACAATTTTCAAAAATGTAGACAATAACCATGTGTTTTTAATGCTAAGTTAATGTTTAGGACTTAGATAAAACTTGTTTTGAGAAAGGAAAGTGCTTTAAAACCTGGAACGAAAATATGGGCACAATTAATCTATTAAAAAGGTTTACCATCCT
Organism: Hormaphis cornu; assembly: GCA_017140985.1. NCBI lineage: Eukaryota > Metazoa > Arthropoda > Insecta > Hemiptera > Hormaphididae > Hormaphis > Hormaphis cornu. The sequence continues at coordinate 14,237,429 of CM029363.1, read as the reverse complement.
TGGTCTATACTCTGTCCTCTCAGTTGCAAATATACGCTTTTCATTAGAAATTTCTCTCATTACATAGCTGAGTATGCAAGGTCATGTTATATTGTAGTAATTTGTTATGTTGTTTGTTGTTGTATTCGTTTTTGTTATTATTTGTGATTTGTACTAGTGATGTTGGCAAGTAATAGAAAAAACTTGGGTTGTATAAACCAAAAATTAGGTACCGTAAAGGAGATAATAAATCTCAAAACCGCAAGCCATCAGTCGAATGTGCAAGACATAAATAAACAATTGTTATATAAATAAATATTGTTATTAAACAAAGTACCTATGAGCCAACAAGGATTTTGTAATGTCCAACATTTAAAAAACACTTTTTCAATTAAAAATTTAAATAAATTAAACAGAATAAAATAACTTTAAACTAATATAGATGTAAATGTAACTCATTGTTTACCAATAAATAAAGTAACTCTTCAAGCTTCACATTAAGATAAAAAAATTAATGACTTAAGAATAATGCATTTTTGAAACTTTTAAAAGCCCAGCTTTAAATTTATATCATATACATAAATATGAATAAGTATACTCACTTTCTTAATAATAAGAATTAAGCAAGTAAGGTCACCAATCAGTGGACAAAAAAGGAACTGGTTACCAGTTAAATACATGTTCATGTTTGTTAAACATTCCCACTAAATATTTTACCATAATTGGTTTTGAATATTGCTAATTGCAATTGCACAAATGTTTAACACATTAAAACAATAATTAAATGTGCATCAAGTATAAAAAAATTAACAAAAAAAATTAAAATATTATTATAGCAATACAAATAACTAGAACTGTCATAAATTACTTAGATTATGTTTAACATTGCTCTTCGTGATGTGTTATACATAAATTGTCTTTTTGAATTACTAAATTAAATCTATGAAGATTTAACGATGCTAAAACTCTAAACAGTGTAGTTTACTCACTGTTTTTGGGAACAGATTCTTTACGTCTCTGCCCACACAGTAGTTGTCATATATCATTAAACTGACAAACAACACGTCTACGAGGTTGAGGTGTGTACCTTCTATCGGTTTCTTCTAATTTAGGTTGGCCAAATAATCGTTGCTGGTAAAAATTATGTAAAGGTGATGATCCACTTTCAGACAAGCGACGCGGAGGCGGAGTAGGTGGAACGGGAGACACATATCGTCTGCATAATGAAGGAGAACCTTCAAAGTTCTTACGTGTAGGTGCTGGAGAAGAAGGACACAATTCACGCCTTGTCAGCAAAGGTGAAGCAGCCACAGACATATTTTGGTTACGCGGTGGAGGACTAGGAGGGGTTTTGCTCCACGGGACATACTTCAAGTATGCAGATAACAGACTTTTTCTTGGACTAGGTTTTGGTGAATCTAGGGAGTCAATTTCTCGAGAACTACGTTCAAACCGACTAGGAGACACAGAAGATGATCTAAAATACATACAAAAGTACAATATATTATTATTGAATATTAACCGACCATGAAAATAAAATATCATAACAAAAGTTCTTTTATGAAATGTAATACATAGATGTATCAGCATCGTTATGTTTAATTTTAAAATTGTTTGTGGAAAATAACTGAACTTCAATTTTTCTCACCTAGAGTGATGTTGATTTTGCTGGTGATAAAATCTTTGCAGGACTAATGGACTAGTATTACCAGAAACTTTACCATCATTTGTCAACTGCTTGAACGGTGATAACAACACCGAAGGAGGTACTTCAGTGCTTGGAAAACGTTTCACAGGTTTTGGAGAGTCAAGTACCAGATTACTAAAAATAATAGACACACAACATATTATACTGTAAAATGTTCAACTGTACAACATTATTTAGTATTTAATCATTTTGACCAACCCATTTATCTTATTTTTATCAATTAAACTCAGCGATGAAAATTGGTAATCTGAATCCTTACAGACACTAATAGGAACATTATGTATTACTGGTGGTACTGGTATGGCTGGTATGACTGGTCTATAACATAAAATAATATATTAAGTGGCTATGCAGAAAATACAAAATGTATACGGTTGGTATATATATATATATAGGTACGTTTAGTCAAAAATTTTAATAAACTTAAGAACTTGTGCAAAACAGTTATTATAACATCATATTACTTGGGTGTGGCATTTATGCATGTAACTTCAGCATACCATTCAGCAACATTGACTGTTTTTAACATATATCTTTGTAAAAAGGGATGTTCCAATAATTGTCTGTACTTTGGTCGCACCTTATAATCTTTGATCAAACTGAACCACACATGTAAAAAATTAGTAAAACGTAGAAATAACAACAAAGTTTAAATTATTATAAAAACGTAATCATACACACCAGTTACAAACAAAATTTCTAAACTCTAAAGTGAATTCTTGATCTTGAGGAAGTGAAGGAGGGTCGTCGTTTAAAACTCGACTTAATACTTCAAAGTCACATTTACAATCACGATATGGAAACAATCCAGTAGCCAATTCGACCAACGTTATGCCCAAACTCCAAATGTCTGATCGTATATCATAGTCTGGTTGTCGGGGTTCAATTCTTTCAGGCTGAAATGCCAAATTTAACCATTACATACATTCGTTTTAAATTTTACATGATCGTTGATAGATTTATACATACTGCCATGTAAGCAGCACATCCAGCATTTTTGGTATGAGCTTTGGAATCAACTAATCGTCCGGATATACCGAAATCGCAAAGTTTTACGTTTCCCCTTTCATCCAATAAAATGTTTGATGGTTTGACATCTCTGTGTATGACATCGTGGGACTCTTTTAAATAGCTCAATGCTTGAACAGTCTAAAACCACATAACATTATCAACACTCAAATAATTCGGTTATTTTTAATAGTTTTCTAGTACTTACATTAAGAGCCACTTTTCCTAGGACGTCTTCAGGAATAGGTGCCTTGAGTTTTTTTAATAAACGATCAAAACAGGTAGCCATAAGTTCCATGCATATACACACGTCAGATTCGGTAATAAACACACCCAAACATTTGACAATATAAGGACAGCCGTGCGACTTGAGTACTACTTCGAGATCGGTTGTTATACGTTTGTTCTCTTCACTGTTGCCAGACCTTCGCATTTGCTAACCGCGAGAATTATAAAAAACAAAATTAGGCACAAATTTTAACAAAAAAAAAACAGCGTATAATTTTAATTGATTATTGATGTTTGGTACAAAGCTTCTCTATCGTGCCACTCGAAAACTGAACTTACTTTGACTGCTATTTCCGTGTTACTTGGTTTGTGCAACATTCTCACTACGTGGCCGCACGTGCCGCTCCCTAACTCGCCGAGATGCTCCAAGTCCTTCAGTTCGGTCTTGTATTTCTGTAAACGAACAAAAGCGAATGAACGTCGACCCGACTCGCCCGACAACGCTCTATACTTACGGTTCCGTCGATCGTCAACAAACCGCTCATCTGCATGATCTGTTTCATCTTTACTTCGACTTCGGCCGTGTCCTCGACCCGCGGCTGCACCTGCACGTTGAACGGCAGATCGATGTTGAACTTGCGGGTCCTGGTCGGCGTTCCCATGTCGCCGACTGGAACGCGGGATGGAACAAAGGACAACGACAAAATTACAAATCATTGTTGTTCATCTTTGTCAACGCTTTGACAATTTCGATTTGGCCCCGATCATGTGAGAGGAGGGTACATTTTTAGAAAAAAAAACCCAACTCACGCAGTTTGGGTCGCCTTCCGGATCCCTGTCTGGGACTGTTCAGCGCCGCGGGAGGAGGACCCATAACGGCGCCGTTGACGCCGTCCTCGACGGGATCGCCGTCCGCCTTCAGTCGCGCCTCCAAGTTCAAGATTTTGTTCTCCAACACCGACGTGGTCATCGCGTAGTCGTCCGTTACCCGTTGTTAAAACGATGACGATGGGGTTTTGACACCACGGCGCGTCGTCCCCGAACGCATCGGTAGGCGAATGTAAGAAATTAATATAAAATAATAATGCCGTGCGGACTGTTTATACACGCGCCGTTTCCGGGGGAAAGTTTACCGCCGGTTATGCTTTTAATAATTATACTACGTACACAGCCGACAATAGTTTTTTTTAATAATAATAGTAATAATTGTAATATTAGTGTCGAGAGCCGCGTTAGATATTGTACGTTTTCATAATATTGGCGACAAGCTGATCCGCGCGTCGCGACGACGGCGACGACGTCCGTCAAAAGAGGTGTAGTAATAATTTAATATTACGATTGATGATGATGGTGAGTTCTTATCACGGGACCCTCGACGACGTACAGTGCAACCGATTTCGTGCGAACGAAAAAACAAAAAAATTGAGAAGGGATCTGGTGTCATTTTTATTTATTTTTTCGACAGGTCCATTCTATCTTGTTCTATACTAATTACTACAAAAAAAAAAAAAATAGTGTAGTTTAGTCAGTATAGCTAAAGTCCAGGGATGTGAGCTCAAGAAATGGCAGTAAATTTCCCAAAGTTCTAAACGTAATATTATAAGCTCAAAAACAATAAAAATTTCAATATTAGTTTGGAAATTTTTGAAAGAGTTATTGCCGAAAAACAAAACGATGCATAAATGTATCTAAAAAAGAAAAAAACGACATCGAAATCGTTTCAGCAGCATCATAGGAAAATAATAAACATGAAATACCTGGTATATACATAGAATTGACCACACTGGACACTTGAAAAAATTTTAGAAGATTTACCCGTTTGTCGTCTCGTTGTGGCGGAATTATCCGTCCCACATTCATACCCCGTCAGTATGTGCATACATAAAAAAATGTATAATAGCGAGTGAAATTAATTGAAAAAAATACAATGAGTATTCTCATATAAAAACATACAAACAATTAGGTAAATTCAATTTAAAAACATGTTTTAATAAAATTAAAAAAAAAATACTAGCGTAACGCGTTTGTATAATACCTATATTTGTTTGTTTGATTGTATTATTGTAATGGATAACCGATAAATTGTAAAATAACTATGCCGATTTTCAATATTCTTTCACCTGTAGAAAGTTACATTATCAGCGAGTGCCTACCACGGCCCGTGGGTTGTATTTTTTTTTCAACATTTTGAACTAGGGGTCAAAATAGAAAAAAATCGCCCAGCCGATACCGCTTATGCTATGAGAGTTTAGAAAAGGAAGGGTTTTTCAAAATTTAACTAACAGTTAGAAAAGAGTTGAATCGGAGGTAAAAAGGAAAAACGGCAGGTTTATTTGCTTGGATTTTTTCAAAACTTGACATACAGCTGATTATGATACATCGCCGTATTTTATAAAACCAATCTCGTCTAGGGGTTAAAATTAAAAAAATATTTTTTTTTTTTTGGTCAGACTTTTTTAAATCTTAGCATACATATTATTTTGTTTTACAATTTTCTGTATAAAATTGAACGATAAAATTTCATCTATCCTTTATCTACACAATATAATCTCGAGTTTCTAACAACGTGTGAAATTTTCTTGTATTATTACATAGCTCATTGTCTATGATTTTTAAGCACTTCCAGACACATTTCGGCTACTTTGTTTTTGGATTCAAAACTAAAAATACTAAAAAAATTTTAGAAAATGTCTTTATCCTCTTCGTAACGCTCAAAATCTAAAACCGACGTGATCGTTCGCCGCGCGACGAGGAGGTAGTTTATGTATTATTATTTGCATTTTTTTTATAAATATTTTTGCATTTCTTTTTTAACAATTCAATAATTTTAATTTTTGTGCGTTCGTCGCACTGTTGCCAACTTTTTTTTGGTCATTTTGCGCGTTATCACCGCCGTCGTCGCCGCCGCCGACGTGATGATGATAAGACACGTACGCGAACGATAACACGAGACGAAACTACGATTTACAAGTACACAAAGACGAAATATTATAATATTGGCTCAATTTTTGCGACAAATTCCAACAGTCTGTTGCTGGGTTTTTTGTCTTTCTTGGTAAATTTTCCTCTCGCGAACGTCCGTCCGGACACCAGCTGCTCTAAGTCCGGCGCCGTTGACGTTTGCCACCGAGATTTTCGCGATAAATGGGTAATTACCGTTTTTTTTTTTTATCGTCGTTTTAAATCGACATCTGTTGTCGACGCCACTCGTTGCAGCAAGTTCGAACGGATTCGGTTCGGCCGATTTTATTCGTATTTCTATAATTCTTTTCGTCTTTTCCAGGTATATAGTTTCCGCAACATTCGCGCATCATGGGCCTAACGTTATCGTCAGTTTTCACCCGTTTGTTCGGCAAGAAACAGATGCGCATACTGATGGTGGGACTAGACGCCGCAGGTAAAACCACCATACTCTACAAGCTGAAACTGGGCGAGATCATTACGACCATACCGACGATCGGTTTCAACGTCGAGACCGTCGAGTACAAGAACATCGCGTTCACGGTGTGGGACGTTGGCGGCCAGGACAAAATTCGCCCGCTGTGGCGGCACTACTTCCAAAACACCCAGGGATTGATATTCGTCGTGGACTCCAACGATAGGGAGAGAGTGGCCGAAGCCGAACGCGAGTTGCACAACATGCTGCAGGAAGATGACCTCAGGGACGCTATACTGTTAGTGTTTGCCAACAAACAAGACCTGCCCAATGCGATGAACGTTTCCGATCTCACAAATAAGCTTGGACTGAATCAGTTGCACCAAAGAAAGTGGTACATTCAGTCTACTTGCGCCACCCAAGGCAACGGGTTATATGAAGGATTGGATTGGCTGTCCAACGAACTAGCAAAGTAGCAAAGCAACGCTTGTTCTGCAACATCCTTAATAATTTTATAAATTAAAATCACTTCTAGATTTTATATTAACTCTTAAGAAAATTAAACGCATGATTATTATTTATTTAATTTCATTGTTTTTAAAAATATAATATAATTTTATTATTGGGCTAAAACAATAGATTAGTCATTGGTGTGATGACTTAATTAATAGATTTGTCTTCTAGATACGGTTTTGAATGTTAGGGCATAAATATTACTAACTCCTACTGAAATTGAACGTTGCTATTTATTAATGCATAATTATATGATTATTGATGTAATTTGTTATATGATGTTTAATTATTATTTAATAACGATTACTTTATATTTTTTAAATACATTTCTTTCAGTAAAATTCAAATTTTAATCAAAAATTATGTAATGCCTAATTTTCATAAATTGGTTCCTCTAAATAATTTTTTTTCGACCCATAAAGTTGTGATTTTAAAAAGTTTATAGTTAATAAACCTCACATTGTTTTATATTTTGTTGAAAATAAACTGCCAAAATTTGTATGAAATTTAATTTTTTTCTTTGGGCAGCAATTGATTATAAACGTTTAATGTCAACATTCCAAAATTAACTGAGCGCAAAACACTTGAGAAACTAGACAGAGACCCATTGGTGAAAATGGCAGCAGTTTAAACTGCTATAACATTGGCTCCTTTAATTTTTTAGGTGTTGTAAAATTTTGTATTTTTTTTTCTTTATTATTACATAGTACGTTCTGATTTAGATACATAAATGTGGTGCATCATCATAAACATTTTATATACTCATCAAAAGTTATGAAAGAAACCAATCAATACCATTCTAATATTGTGTAAAATACTCTGGTTGCAAACAATAACTTTAGGCTTGTGTGTATTGTGTACTTTGTGAAGGTTCTGTCAGTGTGCAGTGAAGAATGGGTTCCAATCAAGTTTCCACCATTTTTACAACAAATAATAGACACCTACTAACAATATTGTGCAGATTTATTTAATATGAATGATTTAACATGTTCACCCAATGTCAAAAGCTGAGACGCATCACGCATGACAAGAATTTCAAACAATTTTGGATTTCAAGTAGTAGATACCTACTTTAAAATGTTCAATAACCTATACAAGATTGGACTACTTCTAGTTTTAATTCGTCTTCAACCAACATTAAATTAACGTGGGTAAATTGTTTCGATCGAGTTAATTAGGATTTATTTTCCATAATCTGAAACGGGAAAGATAAGCATTGCACTAAAAATAAAATTTTTATTAACATAATGTACCTGTAATTTTTTTTTTTTTTTGACAAAATTAAACAAATATATGATTTTAATCTCATTTCTCTTTTAGAAAATATGAGCAAAAATTGGTACTTGCCAGGTTATTGTCTACTTTTTTTTTTGTTAACTCTGATCAATTTCCAAATAATTTTTTTTTTATAGTCATATAAATTTTGTAATTTTGAATTAATGTTAGATACAAAAAAAGCTTTCAATGAAGAACTATTTGGATTCACTTCTCCATTTTTTTTTTTTTTGTATAAAGTCATTTAAGATTGGACCACTTTTTGTACTCCAAAACATGATTACTGAGACAAAACCTAATTAATATGCGATGTTTACTGCAGTTTAGTACAGGCTCTGCAGAACCTATATAGCCCCCCAAATTATGTTCCATGGCTAATTAACTTATTTAAAATTTTAACTGTTAACTTGATTAAAGTTATTTAGCCATGTAATGTTTGACTTGTCCGTGTTGATTTATTGGCCCTGACTCTTTGTTCCCGTTCTTACACTTGTCACTTCGAATTTAGAATTTCTGCTAATTCACAACAAAGGATCATAATCCGGGTGTCGTGACAAAATGTTCGTTAGAATTTGGAACGAAAATTGTTTGGTACACCCACAATCATTGTAGCACGTCATTACAAATTTTTTTCTAACCACGGACATATACATGTATATATAAATGTCCGTGTTTATAATAAATTTAATTTAATCTCCGATTGTAGTTTATCTCTAAAACCGTGGTACAACCTGTCGCTTTCCGATACCGGTTACCACATACCGCGTTGCTCGTGTTCGGGGACTATCACGGAAATATGACCCCGCCGCCGACGACGCTGACATCAAATAAATAAATAATCATAGCTATAGAATTAACTACCCATGTAAATAATATAATATTGTTCTGTCTTCTACTATGAATCGATTGAAAATTTGAATAGTTTGAACCGAGATCTGGAGACAGGAAACTGGAAAGAGACAGCTACCCATTCCGAGTTTAACAATAATTGTTTGTTGTCCTCACGAAAAGTAATCTGCAAAACGTCCGCAGCCATGGAGAACGCCGCCGTCGGTGAGCTCGAGCAGTACATGAAGGTGGGCTTCAAGCTGGCGCGCCGCACCAAGGACCCGAACGCGCTGAAGGAGATGTACAAGCATTTCGAGGAGGCCATCCGGGAACAGTACGGCAGTCGGAAGCCGGCGAACGCGGCCAAAAGGATACCCGTGCCCGCGGCCCTGCTGTCCAAAGAACTGGGCATCGAACAGATAGAAGTGAGAGAGCAATGCGCAAAAGCGAAGATTTTCTCGGGAGTCTGTAATAGATTCTTCGCTTTTGTTAACCCTCGACTGAATTTGTTATGTTTGTGACGTCGAGTCTTGAAAATCTGACCCACAGCTGTGCTTGTTTTTTTTTTCATTAATTGAAACTAAGGAAATCATTTTTTTTTTTGTATTCAGTATTGCGCTTGGGCGCATCTATCGATTTTTAAATTTTCGTACCTTGTCGAAATCTAAAAATTAAAATTTCTTTAGCTGTTGGACATGGATTTTTTTGTAACCTACTTTGCGAGCACAAAATTGTAAAAAATATATTTGATGTAGGTACTAATCTATTTTTAAATATAGAATGCATTTACACGCTCCTCTTTCGGCAATAGTTTAAAGGAGCTCTAAATATATTTATAAAAGTCATTGTACGTTCTAGCGTCAGTGCCACAAAAACCACATGGACAGATGGGGCGATGGCCCGGTGAAAGGCTTTTTCATCGATGGTCTTAAGTTCGAGTCTTGAATGTTTCATTTTTTTTGAAAATATCTACATTAGATTAAAATTCTTACAAGTATTTATTTTACACTTGCTAGTCACGCCTAAAGATATCAAGAAATTTGAAGCACTCAATGAAAATTTGACTTTTTTAGTTGTGGACCTTAACATAATAAAAAAACAAATATTTAAAAAGAATGCCTTGAATGAACCACCTCTGTCCAATTATCGTACTTATCTTTTAAAGAATTATATTATATAATGATCAAAGCAGTGGTAACCATCATAAATGTTGTTCATGGGCAAAATTAATATCTTTGCTATGCTCAAAATTAGCTTTATTGTGTTACTGTTTTTTAGTGTTATTGGTGTTTAAAATTTTTAGATTGACGAAGATTCCAGTAGTTCGAGCACTTCATCCGTTCCAATGGCTACCACATCCAAGTCCATTGTAGAGGTATGTTCGTCTCCACCTCCCACCATCACATTGGAACAGGCCAAGTTGGACCCAGTGATAAATATAGACTCTGATTCAGACATGGAAACAGATAACATTGAATCATATTCCTGTTGTAAATGCAAGTGAGTTGACACTCTAGTCCAAAAACGGCTCTTTTTCAAAAAAAAAATAATTGTTTGTGTTTTTAGAGAAGGAAGTTTGGGAAAGAACCTTGTAGAATGTCAAGAATGTCATTCTATGTATCATCAAAACTGTCATGTGCCTCCAATAACGGATATTAACTTAAATGATCCACGGATTGTCTGGTACTGCGGTAGTTGTCGCCAGAAAACCGTATGTAAATTAAGTTTTGCCTAATTGACTAGTTGCCTACCTATATGTTTGTATCTTTTATTATAATATATTTTATGTTTTAAGGAGTCTCGATCCTTAGGAAAGGAAAGCAAGAAAAGTTCCAAAAATACTAGTGGAATCAAAGCGGAAAAATTGTCTGGCAGTAAATCCTCTCAAAGTAAGTTAATAATTTTTTTTTTTTATTATAACAATGAAATCACACACTGTTGTGCAATTTTTATTTTACTTGTATAATGGACGTAGCCCAATTAACAATAGGAAATTAGTTTAAACATAAGAACAATTACAATAAATAATAATGATTAACAATCACCTAAAATAGGGAACAGAAAAACTTACATTGAGATAATTAACAATAAATGTATAGTTAGTTAAAGATATAGAGTAAGAAGGATCAATACTATAGAAGCATTTAGACAGAAATTGGATGGAAAAATTAAAGATTGTGGTGTGGCGTAAAAGAACATGTAAATTAATATTCGAAATAAAAGAAGGGGGAGTCAATTTGATTTGTCAATAATTTGGTGAGAAATTAAAGGTTAGCCAAGTGCCTTCTATCTGCTAGACTTGAAAGGCCTAATGCAGTTTGAACAGCTGAGTAATCATGAGGCAGACAAGTAGGTAATATTAAGCCTAAAAGCAACCATACAGAGAAATTTCCTCTGAACCGGCTCAATCATATCACTAGCCAATGCTGTGTTAGGATCTCAAAGAACTAAGCCATATACTCTACGATAGGGTAAATAAGAGAACGGTAGAGAAATTTGAGTGGAACAAGTAGATGAAAATCACGAGATATATGGTTTACAAGGTAGTGTTTGTAGTAACACTTATATAATTTATAATATAATTAATTTTTTTTTTTTTAGATGCAAAATCTGTGTCTGGAAAATCAAAATCATCTTCTGCTAACAGTAGTCCTAAACATCCTTTTACAGCTACTTCTAGCAGTGCTATGTCTGCCGCAGAAAAGAGAGTTCAAATGATGAAGAAGAAAGCAACAAAGAAGACTGATAAAAAAAAATAAAATTATGACTACTTATAAATAAAATCAACTGTTAATACTCTTATAAAAAATAAGTTTTTATTTATATTTTAACATACAACAATTTCATTTATTCTTGGACAAAGTACGTTGTTTTTCACCGTGCTCCACAATCTTTTCTTCGACCGACAAACCTTTACGCTTACGAACGGCGTTCATGTAATTTAGAGCTCGATTACCAGAATCTGCTTTTTCGCCATACAGTTCTAGCTCTTCTTCAGTATTGGGCACCCAAAATGGATCTATATCAATCACCTAGGGAAAATATAATATTTATTTTTAACAAGAGTTGGCACAAAATAGAAATAACAACCAATAGCATTGATTATTATATATTATTTCATAATCGATGCCAAAAGTAATTACCTCCCAGTGGCTAAAAACTAATTGGGGACTAGCCAATCCAGAAGTCTGTTTACGTATTTCTGCGGAGAATGAAAAGCTCTCCACTACTGGCAGTAAGGCAGTAATGTTGAAAGTAGATGCCGACCCGTGTGTCATATCGGAACTGATAACTCTCCCGTGTCGTCTGCCAAGCACCGCGTACATTTTACCTTTACATAATGAAGTATTGACCAAATATTATAATTTGTGTTAAATACCTATGATAAACGTGTTTTACCTAAGATTTCAGCATTGGCTTGAATAGAACACGTATACATGGCAGCCATAAGCCTTTGCGGTTGAGCTTGGAACGTTTTTCGACACCCGTCTTTGACGGCAGACATGATTTGACCAGACATGGGACCATAAGGATCTCTGTTTTTAATAAACATTTTAAATTTATTGACAAATGGACATAAACTATAGCAGTAGGTATACTTCAAAAATAGTCTAACAACAACTCACGATGATGTTTGTTGCGAAACGTCAATAGTCCAATCTTCAACAACAAAACACACACCCATCATCGGTTCTTCACACAAAGGACCAGCCACAGTTGCAATTTGAAACCCGTTGACAAAACTATTTTCATACTTAGTCAATACATCATTCGTGTTGTCTTTTGGCTTCCACACTGATCTTGTATAATCTGTAATTAAAGAATAATGCAAACTATTAGTAACTACTATTAAAAAAATAATTGTTTTAAATTAACCTACTTGGTATTTTGTTTAATAAAATATTTGGACCACACTTTCTTGGTCCAAAAGCCCAAATTTGAGTCACATCAATGTCATCTCCAAGTGCTTCTTGTAATTGTGATTGAAATGTATCAATAGTCGTTTGAATATTTCTTGAAACACTATCTTCCAAATTTAATTGTTCAAATGTATCAGCAATACTATCGGATTGCCGTTCAGATAGTGCTCTTAAAATGTCTGTAGACTTCTCTAAAAGGTCGGTGGTGGCCGTTGGCAAAGGCTCCGCACGTAACTTTATACAACACAAATGATTGGACGTGTAAAAATTTAGGAGACCATTTGAATTTTCTTCAGTCTCATTTTTCTATAACATTACAAACCACGGTTTAGTAGTAATTATTGAATTAGACAAACATACTTCAAAATTCTTACACAACACCGCGGAAAACCATTTTATATAAAAAAATATTGAATTAATACAGCAATTTCCACCCTTGGATTCGACCTACTTGACAGTCACAAATATGTTATATGAGCAAAAGTTTGTTTATTGCGTAGGTAAAATTTTGCAGTTTATGTTTTTTATTTTTTTTTACTCTGTCAGATAATTTGATAAAAATAAATATTCATGTTTATGAAAATGATTGTTTTCAATAGGTAGTAGTATAATAGGTTTATTGATTAAGTTTGTAGATGGTTAGGGATTTTATTTCTTATTTTTATTTATATTTTACAGTTGGTAAAAAGTAGTTTTGATATTTTAGGGTCACAATCCTGAAAGATTGGGAACCACTAAACTGAAAACAAATATAATTACTTGATGATTGTGGTTTTCAACAATTTCGTTGGCCATGTCAACTTTGGGTGGTAGTACAACAGTCTCTCGAAAAGGTACTATTGGAGCTGAAGCAACTACATCAATTTTAGCATATCTAGTTCAAAAACAATTAATACGCACGTAATTTTAAAAAAATTGCTTAATTACAAAATATTACTTAAAATTCATACAAGAATGGAGTACATTATTTTACATACCTTTCACGGAGGTCATCTAAACATTTTTGTAGATGCACTTCTCCTGCAGTAACAATTACGTGCTCGCCAGTTTCTTGCATTATAACCTGTAGATTATATTATAATTGTTAACAATTATTTTAACTAATAAATTAATTTATAAAATTATTTTGATATTTATTTAATAACTGAATAAATATAGCCAAGTTACAATTAAAAAAAAAGAAACATTTTTAAAATATTAGTACCAGGTTGAACATGATGTTATTGGATCAATAATCAATAATGAGGGTTATGTAAGTTAGAATACTAATTTGTTTACCTAAATAATTTTATTAATAATGGGTTTATTATTAGAGCAATCAAGTTTTATACAATCAAACAAATTTCTTGTGATTTCTCTGTTCTCAACTAATATAAATATGAATTATGCAAAGTTTAAACAATCTAATTGTACAATATTATATGCCTATCTGTATTTAATATTTACACAAAATATATTATGGCATGTTTTGAATTTTTATAACAGAGAAAACTAAAAAATCAAAAAAATATATGTACTGGCTAGTAAACAACAAACATTTTTCAATAAATAAAATATAATGTAAACCAGTCATCAGCATAGTTTAGTAGGTAAAATTGTTCTGTAATTAAATGTTATTAATTTTTTTATTGTTATTAATTAATTTGAGCCATGGTTGAATATTCTGAACGGGAATGTATCGTTAACGGCAATGGAGATGTTGCAGAAATGTACTCAGACTTGTGCGTCCCTTCAAATCGACCAGACTACATTCGCGTTGAAGTAACGCTGCCAAACAATGATGTACTGTTAACTTATTTTGCCTTCTGGGATACAATATTGGATGTGAAATACAGTATTTTACCAGCCTTACAACCAAAAATTGAAAACATCCAACAAATAAAATGTGTTGTGTGTGATGGATGTCAACAGTTTGAAGTCAGTAATCATACACAACTTAAAAGTCTCTGGAACAACTACATCATTAGTATAATCATAAATATAGAACATTATGAGAATGTGTCAAACACTAAAGTGAAAAATGGTGAAGATAAGTCCCAACAAAGAGATGCGTATGCCACAGTGCCCAAACAAATATCAGGGTACAGGAACAAAAAAACTGGGAAGTTCTTTAAAAATACAGTAGTACAAACAATGTGCCAAAGACCAGAATTGAATTGTTTTAATGACAAAAAAAGAAACTCATTAGCAACTCAAACGATTCAAACTAGTGATGCCACAACCGAAGGCGTAGTTGAATTTGGTGTTCAAACTGAACCAATAAAAGCTCTTCGGTCAATAAATATAATAGGAAAAATAGGTAAATAATCATAGTGTATTATTATTTGGATTCCTATCGAATTTATATTAATTTTTATTTACATTTGATAACTAGTTCCTCGTCAGTATCCTACTTCTAATAATGAAAATCGTCATAAATACGCTTGTGTAATACAAAAGGCTGTACGGACGTGGATGGCCAGAAAAAAGTTTGAACGCATGTTGAATTATTATAATTACCTAAAACAAGTAGCATGCAGTGAGGAGGAAAACTTGAAAAATACTATCAACATTAAACAACAACAGATTATAACCAATCTTCAATATCCCACTAAAACCAGAGACTTTGAAGCCCTTTATTCAGCAATTCATGACCACTATGAAAAAATAAAAAATAATTTAAAAGACAAATCACCAGAGTCTGTAAAAACTGAAAACAAAATCAATTTGAGAAAGAAATTTAAATGCTTAAAAGAAATAACAAAACACAGGAAACAAATAAAAGAAATAGCAGAAGAAAAGAAAATATTCAGGCAGTTAAATGAAATTTCCAAACCAGTTATTATGACAAGATCAAATGGCAAAAAAACGTTAGTCGAAACCGTCGAAACAAATCAAGCCAAACAGTTTATGGAACTTTTTATTAACCTAAAAAGAACTGACTTGAATAAACAAGATAGAATAAAATTGCTAGAAAACTTTCAAACAACTTTAAAACGCTTTAAAGAAACAGATTTAACAAAACCAGTCATTGATTTACTAAGTAGAGAACTAACGATGCTAAAAGTTGTTCAACTTAATGATGACCAGCTACAAATTTTAAGAAAACGAATTGAAATAGCAATCCAGTGGATTTTAAAGCAACCAGAAATAAATCCTGCAATTGCAAAAACATCAAAACCTGTAACACTAATTAAATGTTACAGTTGTAAAATGTTAAAATCTCTTAACAAGTTTGAAATTAAATCGGATTTAAAAAAAATGACTACATGTAAAGATTGTGAACACTTACATTGTATCACAACAAAACGTAAAAATTTAACACCATACGACGATATGTTAAAAAATATTAAAACCATAGAAGCACAACTGTGTGCAAAATCTAGTTTAATTTACACACTGAATACAGAAGATATACATTATCTAGTAACAATAATATGGAAAGGTAAATCAGCCATCAGTGAGTGCAAAGACATAACATGCCTGAGACTAGTGAGATGGAATATCGAACAGGATTGGTCTCCTTCAAATACAATTTTGTTAACGATTGAAGAAGCACATCATCATTCCAAGATCCGCAACATACATAGAAATTACACGTCAACATTTATTGATAGCGTACATGTAAAACATATGATTGCAAAAAAATACTACAAAGATTTAACAAGAAAAGTAATGGAATTTGATCGAAACATTAAGATACAGAAATATATCAATAACAATTAAATAATATCTTTATACATCACAAAACGCTTAACAGTGGTGGTCTAAGTAATTATATTTTAATAATACAAGCATACATACGTGAGTTATAGTAAATACTGGACATCAACCTCTTTTTTTTTTTTTTTAAATAAAGTTCAAATTTTCACTAGTCCTATAACTAATCTAAATCATAAATGAATGCATCTGAATGATATTGTTTGTTTTCATACTAAACATTTTTACAAACAAAACTATTCAATATTTGAGCATTCCATTCACTTATTTCATACACATTACACATCATAACTCATCCAAAAATAATTAAATAAATCACCCACATCACAAAAATTCACTTTTATTTGAACTAAATACATATTTCTGTACAATAAATGTGTTAAATTAAAAACTTGAAATTGCACTTCTTTCCTCTTAGCCTGCTCTTAATATAAAACTTGTATACTATTATTATAATCAAAAAAACAACTTTTATACAATTAACACTTTGTGACTTGCAGAAAATAGTGAAATAATACATGTAACTATACAATGATACAAATAAATATTACCTGAACACATGCGTCTGCTTGATTAAGCAGTTTTAGACCTTTGATTAATTCAGGAAGATCAGTCGAATATTTTGGTTCAACTGCAACTCGCATGATTGGTGTGGCCATAGCCTTAATTTCAGTAAAGGGTGGACAGAATAAAGTCGTAGATAAAGTAGCACTTTTTAAAATATACTGTTCTAAATTACCAGCACCTTGAAAAAAAAAATTTAAAAAGTCAAATAAATTGAGATACAAATCAAATTAGTTCAAAAACACCTTACCAAATATATTTCCTGCAGGAACTTCATCAACTGGTTCTAAGTCCCTGCCCATTAACATATATAAATCAGTTATAGTAGTTTTCATAACATACTGATCAGATTTTAAAGTAGCCAAAGTGCAATTTTCTTCAACATGAAAATTCTAAACATAAAAATTCATTATTTACTTAGGTATGAATTAAAAATAAAAACCAATAAAACATACTTTATCTATTGTTTTAGATGGATCATGTTTTGGTCCTAAAACATATATATCTTGTCCACGTCGAATCGTTCCACTGTAAATTCTTCCAAAAGCAATAAACATTATATCGTCTTCATTTTCTGTAGACTCTACGGCCTCAGGCTTTTTCTCATCAATAGTGGTTTCATTATTAAGCTTTGTTGCAGAATTTTCTGGTTTTTCAACACTTAACAAAGCACGCTTAATTTTCAACAATTCTCTTTTAGAAGCTATTTCTGTGGCAGTCAATATTTTAGGTTTATTTTGAGGTAAATATTTTCTTTTTATCTAAAATCAAAAAACAACAAAACAATTTTAAAATTTTCTTTCAACGACATTAACAAATATGTACGAACCGGAAACATTTTAGAAACAAAAACTATAACTGGAACAGAAACATTATCAGGACAACATTTTAAAAAATCCTGCTTTAATGCAACAGTTTCTTTAGGCATAAGATTGAACTCTTTCATAGGAGGACAAAGTAAGTTTTCAATCTTAACATCTGTAAGTTGATTTGGAGCTGGACACTTATCACACACCATACCTAAAAATTTTCAATTTAAATAAATTATTTTTGGTAGTTCATTAGGCAAAATCAAAACCTATACAATTTATTATAATCTTTTGTATATAAATCCATGTACTGAAAGACTCTATGAAAACGTTTTCTGCAATGATTCCGTAACATCGGAAAAACAACAAAGACAAAAAAATATCGTACTAACACACTAATCCATGAAAGCTTTTAACTAATTCTGTACAATTTAGACAAAAAGATATATGCATTAATGTTATTATAAAAATATTGGTAGTATTACCTCATGAATTTATTATTATTTTTTTAGTGAATTAGGAGAAAAATATCTCCCAAAAATATTTTCTTTAAAACCCAAGGCTGGGTGTTGACACATTGAAAAATTAAGTTTATTTTAACTTCATAATTTAATGACAATTTCTAACTTTAAAGTTATAACCTAATTTTTTATTTCTTCTTTAATTATCAAAACTCTAAAAATGAAGAGCAAACATAAAATTCGAAATAGTAATTTTTTTCTTCAGTTATAAAAAAAATTAACAAAGTTACAGAAAAAAACCAAAACAGTAAATGTTTGCCTAATTAAACATTAACCAAATTATAAAAAATAATGAGCAATAGTGAAAGTTAGTTTATCTAGTGAGAGATAAAGAATGTACAGAAACAAAACACACAGGGTCATGTAATTTTGTAGTGTTCTGAATAGAGTAAAGTCATCAAAATACATTAAGTAAACATTTAGAGATCTGATCATGTTTTAAAGTGAATTTAGATTAGTAGCACAATAATAAAGTATTTTGTTTAACATTAAAATAGATATTGCCATTAACAGTGACAAATTACAATACAAAATAAACAAAAAATGTTACCTAATACAGATACCGATAAAGGAATCCATTGAGATAAAAATGATTGCAATAAAATTCTAGTATCTGTTTGACGTAAATCTCTGGCATGAAGAGTCACATTCATACTTTGTGAAATTTTTAATAATCGCTCTTTATCCTAGGAAAAAAGTAATAACAGTCGATGTAATTTGAATCACTGTGTTAGAAAACATAAAATCTAAATGACCAACTTGCAATACCCATGTACTTTATTTAATAGCAAAATTACCTTTTGATGAATAATTACATCATATATAAGCCAAATGTTTTCAAGTATCATTTGAACAAATATTGGTTTTTTGGCTTTTTCCTGGGCACCTTTCATGATTCTTTTAGTTTTTGATTGTAAATAAAAGTCTCCCCATAGAGTCTTTTTTAAAACATCTACATTAACACCAAGTTTGTTTGACACTACGTTTGCAAATGTTTCTATACTAAAAATCACTTAAGTAAGTTTAACCTTGAATATAACATATAATATTAAAACATAAAATACTAAAATCTCTAAAAAATATCAAGAAAAACTAAAAATATGCTAAGATAAATAGAAGTAAACAATTTAATACAAATGACAATCAAAGTTATCTCACATCTACAAAAATTTTAACTTTACCACATAGATGATAAATATTACTGTACTTTTTAATATAAGTGGTGAGCACTTGAATACTTTTAACTTATGATTTATTTACTTTTTTAAATATTTTTTAACATTTAAAAAAGTGTACTTTACAGTTTGTTCTCAACTAAGTGTCAAGTGATAACAGTATCACTATTAATAAATTTTAATTTTAAACAATTCCTCAAAGATTCAATATTAAGTACTTGGTAACAAAATAATCAGTGAATCAAAATGTACCTAAAAGCCCAACCATCAGCAGCAGATGCAAAAACAACATTGCCTTGTTGAGGAGAAAAATACAAATCTGAATCATCAGCAGCTTCAATGGCAGTACTCCATTCACTGTACAAATCTTCACCTGATTGAAGACCAACATGTTCTTTAGTCACAGCTTCTTTTTCAAACACATCATTCTTGAAAAGTTCTCCAACCACAGCATTTATCTAAACATTATTACAAAACAAATTTTAACAAAACCTAATTTGTATGCCTAAATTCATGAGCTGAACAATTTTTACAGAATCATATTTTAAAAACTGCCTAGTAAATAAACTTGTTAATCAAATAACCACACCTTCATTTCATCGGTACAAAATTGTAATTGCCTGATCAGCAATTGCATACCCACACTTTATTTCAACTCTCAGTTTACCCTCTAATTGTGACTTATGATATTTCAAATATTTTAATCACACATAAAATAGTAATAAAATGTAGCAAAATGCTATCCCTCAAAATGGATAATAAAAGTTTTTGTAAAATATAATAGGGAAAGTAAAAACGTGATACAAATTTCAAAGTTCAGTGTTTACCACATACGAACGAGGAAAATATACGCAAATAGAAGTTGGTGCATAGTGTATAATTAATATTAATACAGATGTGCTTGGCATTAAACTTTTGTAAAAAATATTGCAAAAATATTTTTTTAAAACCTGAGATATAACTATGGGTGTCTACTGATGAAACCGTCACTTCTTAGCTAGGTATGAACCAATAATACCAATTAATAGATGTAAGTAGAATTTTTTAAAATACTTACTTGTTCTAGAACTTGAGTTAAATGAACATAGGCGTCTAGAGGAGTTAAATTTAACTCCAGTATCAGCCTATCAATTTTGTTCAGCACTAGTACAGGTTTTATATTTTCTGACCAAACTTGCTTAAGACAGGCCTACGGAAAAATGATGATCGAAATTCTAATTCGAAATACAAGTTTTGAGTAAAAAAAATATACATATATATATAATATATATATTACCTGCGTTTGAGGACAAACCCCTTCAACAACGTCCACAAGAATAATAGCTCCGTCGCATATCCTAAGGGCTGTGGAAACCTCAGAAAAAAAATCGATGTGTCCTGGACAATCAATCACGTTGATAATGTATTCGGAATTGTCTGTATACACACGTAATCACAAGCTTAATGGGGCGGTACGAATCGGAGGACAACAAAAACATGTACATACTTTTGTTGTGGTACAACGCTATCGACGAGCTTTTCATCGTGATCCCGCGTTGTTGTTCGTCTCGTCTACTGTCCATGTACCTCAACTTTCCGACCATCTTTTGAGATATAACGCCGTTACTAGCGACCAGGGAATCCGCCATCGTCGTTTTACCGTGATCGACATGAGCCATTATGCAAATATTACGTATCGAATCGGGTTTGTGTTGGAGCTCGATAAGCTTGTTTTGAGTAAGGTCAGCCATTTTAACTGTTTTCTCGGCCCTTAAACGAATCAGAATAGTAATATTCGAACGCAAATTTTCAGGTCCGACACGGTGGTTCGCGACGATTTGTTCGCGTCCAAACTAAACACATCTTATTTTTAACTGTACGTGTGTCACTTTTAACATAATAATAAACTGGCAAGTACAACAAGTGATCAAAAATTATTTACACTGTATACACGCCTTAACGGCACGACGACAGAATAAAAAAACTCCTCGAACGCGTACGTATTATGAAGTGAAATCTACAAAAAAAATTTTGAGTAAAATGTAACAATTTTTATTTTTCTTCATCGTTTGTCGAAAACTTTAAAAACATTTCTCTTAATCTTTTATCATTTTATCACCACGCGGCATGCAGAAGGTTCATGGTTTATAACACGGTTATAGATAACGATTGTTAATAGATAATCGGAACCTCGATCATGGTTATAGATATCTATAATCAACCGTCGTACCACAGAATAAATGAAATTTCATTTATTTTGTGATGGTAGTATGGTACGGTCATTATTTAACATAATTATAAATATATTAAATCAATGGTACGTGTCTGTGTATAGGGTATTTCAGCCCCCCCCTCCCCTCGAAATTTCCAATTTTTTTTTAAAATTCGCTAATTTTTAAATTGGAGAATTAACCCTCGAATAATGCATCCCCAAATAAATACGTCCCTGTGCGGGAGTTTGGGTATCCTTTAGTGAAGGGCTGGGAGCACACTATTTTTGAACTTAAAATTAATTTTTAGTATTTATTTTGAAATAAAAGTAGTCCTTTTTTTTAGTTTCCATAATTATGGATCGTTGTTAAATTTTTCATGCATAGAAATTTAAGTTTTGTAATCTTTGTATGATTTTAAACTTTAAACTTTCAAATTATAATTCAAAAAATTCAATAATGCTCGAAATGGGCTTGACATTTTTTTAATATAAATATCAAAGTACAGCTTTCAAACTGCAGTGTCCCACGGAATACTTTTTTTTAATGCTTGAATTTTAAATTAAAATATCTTTATAAATAACAGAGATCAATTTCTCTTAATTTGTCCACCATTAATTTAAATAAATAATATCAAAAATTAAATTTACCTAAATCTGACCAATAATAAAATAAAATAAAATAATAATGATCAGTCTAATCTCGTTCATTGCGTTGACTCCACGTAAGAAAACTTTTCTTGTAAAATCTTTTCTTGTAATACCACCCATAAAAATGTACTGATGTAGTAGAGATTGCATACTCTTCGCCCCTTAGTAAATGACCAGCATCGGACCAATTTAAAATGATCCGTGTTCTACCGGAAATTCGGGAAATATTATACCATTATAGATTTCGATCATTTAAAGTCATAGGCGGAAATTCATTGGAATGTTTGGGGGTCTATATCACTACAAATTATAATAAACCAAAACGAGTTTCGTAAAATTATTATTTTACTTTTAACTAAGGTTAAATCGTTGTGGAGCTATTAAAACATTTAACGGGTTGAGCAACCTAAGCCTCGCCACTATTTCCGTCCATATTCAAAGTGAAGCTCATATTCGTATTTATTGGGAACACATAATTGGGACTATAGGGGATGTACGAGACAAACTGCAGGCGTATTGTTCGCACATCGTCATTATAACCAGTATAGTTACCATTGTGTTTAACATTTTTTAAAAATTTTCCGTTTTTTTTTTTACCGTTTTTATACACTTTCCTCTAGCGTAATGATAAAAAAAATAAATATACATTTGTGTGTTTTGAATTAAAGTACAGTTTTAGGATGATAATGTCAAACGTAAAGATCGGAGCACTCCCGCACAATATACCCAAAAAAGCGATCACAGAAAAATCATTCGGCGCAATTTTTTTGGATTTTGGATCATATAACTACAAAAAAAAATTATCAAAAATTCAAAAAATTGCTTCTAATAAACTGTACCATCAGCTTAGTAACGCATTTTACTTATTGCCAACACGTTGGCACTGATATGAGCACAACGTAATACGTATTACTTATATAATTATTGAGTAAGCCCGTGTCCTATGTATTGTATTGTATAATACAAACAGTATACGCAATTATTTTAAATATTATAGTACTTATGTATAATATACGAACTTAGAACAGTATAAGTAAATGCAAATTTTTCAAATATTATATGTTTACAAAAAAATAAAAACGTGATGTCATAAAAGCATCAAATTTGAGTATTTTTATTGGCATAATAAAATTAAAACGCTGCTACTAATTATATAATGACTGTTCAAATAAATATAACATATTTGTATTCGTATAACATATTATTTGTATTGTTCCTACGCACTATTGACGACTATACGACCATCCGCACTTATTGTTTGTATGAATTTTCAATACATAACCTTTGTTTCAAGGATTTTACGTAGATATATATATATATATCTATTAAAGTTTTGTCTTTCTCTGCAGTGTAAATCTACCTAAACACTATGTGTTCAGGCTTCAGATAAATAGAACAAACCTTCACGTTTATGTTTGCTGTTTCACATTTAATATGTATTTATTGTACACGCTTACCATCTATAGTAAATAGTGATACTTCGAAACACCATTATTTTGTCTAACGGAAAAACACGCGCCTTTGAGTTGATTATATAAGTTATTATAATATTTTCTCGTTATAATAAATTTTGATAACGAAAATTGAACCTTGCAGATGTGTAACCTAACAAATACATCTTAGACACGTTTGAATACAAAACAAACTGTTTTTTAAATTTAGGTATCAGTTTTGAAAGTAGGTATATGTAATAATTTATGCAAAAACTGAAAGTGTGTCAAAATAAAACAAGAATATTTTAATTTTAAAACTCATCGCATTTATATGGAAAATTTTGTTGGGGGGCTACATCCCAGAAGTAGTAACGTACATACTCGCGGGGGGGCTATTGCTGCAGTGTGTGTATATATGGGCAAATTTTTTGAGGATTTTAAGAATTACAACATTCGAACAAAATGCAACATTTTAAACCTTAAAATTGTTTATCTACTGTCAGTCCTAAAAGTATGTTATAAAAGGGAAGGATCATCATGTACGGTTCAGATAGATCAACGAATCTTAGCGGCAAACGGTACTTTTTAAACGCCACATTTCACAAATGTGTCTGTTTTTCAGAAAAAAAAAAAAAAACAGACCTTCTTCGAGACGTTTTTCACTGTTCGCATATGCGATTCGGCCGACGCAGCCCGCCCCCACGGTATTACATGGGGGGCTGGAGCCTAAACAAAACGTTTCGCACTACATGTTATTACGTCATAATTTATTGCTGGAGGTACTATAAATAGCGTAACTCGGCGGTTTCTATTATATAGTATATAGGTACTATTATAATAACGTGTTTTACGTTTTTTCGTTTTTTCACGCCTATTTACAGAACAAAATACGTGAGCGATACACGCGTATTCGGGGCCGCGAAAAAAATAACCAACTACTGATTAAATTAAAAAAAAAAAAAAAACGTAGAGAAAGAGAAAAACGAGAGACCCATTGATAGACCGCGGCGCGATTGTTTGCAGTTGTCGGAGGAGGTGTCGTTAAACTTTGCGCGCGCAGTGTTGTACCTGTACACCTCGCGTTGTGCGTGCGTGCGTGGAAGGGAAGAAAAAGAAGAAAAAACGGTTATAATAATAAAATTCCGACAAAAGAATGGGAACCGTGATAATGTGAGTGCCAGGTGACAATGGCGCGGAAGACGGTTTTTTGGTTTTCGTATAATATAATATTATATATATATAATAATAATAATAATAATACGAGAATGGATAAACGCGCGCAAACGAAACGCACAAAAGGGTCTGCGTGCGCGCGCGGCCGGTGGGAGGTCGCGCAGGACTTTTCAAGAAGTATTTTTCTCCGAAACAGGTTTGTGCGCCGCGGTCGACAAACGCACGTACAATATAATATAATATATAGAAGACCGTGTAAAAATAATAATAAAAATAATAATGGACGAACATACAGCGGCCGTACACACACATACACGACGACGTTATATTATTATTGTTATACATAGTATGTATCTTCTATCCCAAATTCTTTTTTTCTCTTATTTTTCATTCACCGACGCACAATCACTTCTCTCTCTCTCTCTCTCTCTATACGTACCAGGTACAATAATATAATGTATATAGGTGGTTTATACCCGGCCCTGCGTTATTGTAATAACAATTCGTCGCTCGCTATCCACAGGTATCCCCCTCGTATAGTCGTATACATGTATATAATAATAATAATAATAATAATAATATACAGGTGGGTAGAATCGAAAAGAAATGCGGCGGCCGAGCGCACATTATATACGTATGTGTAGAAACGGCGGCGTCGGTGTGTCTCGGGAGGACGACGCCGGTATTTCTGCCGACAACGCCGCCGCCGGTCACGGACGCTCGTGATTATTATTTATATATTATTCTTCTCGACGTGTATAATATAGAATAATACGAGAAAAAATATTGCCTGCAGCAAGATTCACGTGGTTCTGTGCGGAAAAAAAAAACACCAGGACGACATAGTGATGATTGCAGGGATGCTGGCTGGATCAATTTTTTCAGTATCTTACAAAATCAAGAGTAAAAAATCCAGAGTTTTTGATACGGGAATTTTAGGAACACTCAAAAATATAGGATTTATGTTATAGGAAAAGAATTTCTCGGGAATAATCAAAAACGTTGAAATCGACAATTTTTTTTTCACGGAAAAAGCATTTTAGGAACTCGCGTAAGCAGGAACTATTGAAATCGGGATTTCGTATTACAGGGGAAATAGTTTTTTTTTAGGAATTGACGTTTTTAGGAATAATCCAAATCAGGAACATATTATGTTTTAAGAGTATATCCCCATTTTTGATCAATTCATGAGTATCATTCGCACTTTAAAGCTAGGATATATTTTGTGTAAAGCGACGGCGCTGAGCGAGCGAGCGAGTGCCAAAACTCAGTAATAATGTGTGATTTTAGTTTATTTTTAGGTTTAAGTTATCTCCCTATTTGTACTTTCAGATAACAAAAAAAAAAAATCTGGTTCGTAAATATTTTGTTTTTCCTTAAAAATATTTTCCTGTTGTAAATAATTCCTAAGTTATTTAATTTATAATTCGTGTTTCCTAAAAAAAAAAAATATTTATATTTTATAATAACGCATATGTTTAAATCATGGGGCAAAGTATACTATCAGTGGCATCTTAAAATTCCTATTTTAAAAATCTAATGATTGTAGAATAGACGTATGTATATGTTAATTGGTTATTTTATCATGATTCTTGTTTGACACATATGGATAAAAAACAACATTGTTTTATTGATTCATTTATTTTTCATCCCAAACGGTTATTGTTTTAGAAGAGTTTTTATTTTTTTTTTCTTACATTTAAAATGTTTTCCAAACGCATATGTTTCCCGTTAATCATA
>CM029363.1:14196822-14210631 GCA_017140985.1 Hormaphis cornu | reverse complement strand
ATATCCAATAGGAAATCATATATAAACAGTTTAGATGTTGTAGGTATAATTCGAGAACGTATTATATATATATTTCATACAATATCATTTAAATTTTAAACGCAATGTGTTGAGAATATTATTATTATTATTATTATTATTTAATTTATTATGTATAAGTAAATATACTTATACATAATAAATTAAATATACATTTCATAACAATCAAAATGATAGTTTTAGAACTTGGGAGAATAGGTTAAATGTCAATAAATAATATACATTAAGTGATTTATATTTTTTATACATTGCAGTGCTTACGAAGTATAGTTATATACGTTCTAGACTCGTGAACGGGTACATTAGTTAAAAACATTATAATTTCTGAGAAAAGTGCAGATAATTTTCAACATTATCAGCTATATACTGTGTTAACAGTTATTATAGTTCAACAATAGTAAGTCAGTACGAAATGCGTTCCTCCAAAAATTGAATACTTGATAAATAACTTTAAGGTTTTTTTTTTTAACATATTTGTGATTACAAACAGTATTGTTATAGTGCCAATACTGCGAGCGCACAAAAACTCTTTTGACACTGCAGCTGGTCCATTCAACTGTGTCAAAATAAAAAAAAATTACAGTATCTACCTATTATCTGAGATTGTGCACAACGTTTCGGGTGTATTTTTTCACGTTAAAAAATATTTTTACTGTTTTAAGATGGAGGGGGGGGAAGAAAATTAAAATGCATAGGAAATTATGGCTAAAATAATTGTAAAATCATCCTGACACCTTATATATATATACAGCTATAAACGTAAATTGTTGTTTGTATAATTATAATATAGGTACGAGTTCCATAATTTTGTACGAAACACATACACAAAAACACAAAAAATAGGCTCCGATAGATAAATATGTTGTTGTATACAGGTATACGAATATGATGTGAACGATCAGCGATGTAGTGTCCGCAGCAGGTCAGTTCGTTACAACTATAAAACTTTCCTATAAGTTATAACCAGCTTCATAAATCATACAAAACGTAAACAGAATACTTTACGTAGGTATACATATATATATATATATCCTTATATGATTATGACTAATATACATACATTACACTGCACGTGCTTTGAGTTTCTGACGTGATACTCCGACGTAAATAATATGTACAAATATACACGAGGAAAACGGATGTATTATATACCTACCTGTTGCAGAGCATACAGTGGTAACCAACAGTATTGCCACCTGGAAAATGCAATGCGTCAAATGTATAACAAAACTTGGACTGTATAATGGCTAACAACTTTTTGTAACTCGTTAAATTAAGTTGATTAAAAAAACAAAAAGTTAAAGATTAAATATCGTTATTTTTTTGATTATATTAGTCTATTAAATTAAACAAACAAAATATGATTTTACAGTAAATAAAAATAACTGAACTTAAAATAAAGTCAAAATTTTTTGGCGAGGAGTGCAGAATGAAGGCCATTTTTTGTGATACCGACTATACTCATTTGGCATCTGTGCCTATAAATTATGTAAAGTTCAAATCAAAAATTAACTAATCAATTTAGAGTCTATAAGACGCTAAGGCAGTAGATCCAAGAGTAAACGGGAAGGAAGTGGCAGATGACGGGGAGAGATGGAGGCAAATTTGTTGTACGATATGGTCTTAAAGCCCGGAAAAGTCTAGTTTTCTTTATACTTCTGGGTTGTTAAAATTCCTAATGAGTAGTTCGTGAGTGATGCGTGCAGAGATTGCGAAAATGTATGTATATTAAGGTTAAGTTGGGTCTAACATAATAAAAAAAACTATATATATTTTGTTTGAAATACAATAAAACCTGCATTTTATGATGGCTGAAATTAACCTCGACTTAAAATGAATCAAGTGCTCACATTTTATGTGTATAGGTATATAATTTTTTTTTCTTTATTTTCTGCAGTGTGTATTTTGAGCTAAATATAGAACCTTAACATTTAAATTTTTTTAGTATTTGACTCATTGCCCTCGCTCAGAATCGTAATTTTCGGAAGCAATGTACAATACGTATAGGTTAAAGATAGATCATTATTTACAAAATTAAAATTAAACGTCAAACTACAACTTCCAAAACAGTAAGCCCATCCAAAATTACAAATAATCGTATAATATACTCATTATACTTTTAGCTATATACTAACTATTGTATTGTGTAGTGTGTACATATAATTGTACCTATAATGGTATTGGCATAACAACTAAATATTTTATACACGTTACACGCACCTACTGTTGTACACGTGTGTATAGACCAAAGGCCAATCTAAATAATTTTTTGATGACCACATTGAGGTTGATTATATAACCGCTGGTATTCAAAACATAGTAAATACTTAATCATATATTTTATATGAACATAAATTTATATTAGGTAAGTACATGTTCACTATGTACTTGTTTTATGTTTGCAGATTAAGTAGCAATTATTGTAATATACTTTGAGTATTTGGTATACAATGTTACTAAATGCCTGAGTTTATAAGGTGATATAGGTCACTGAAAGTCAATAAAATATCTCACGAGGCCTCTTATAAACTCAAACGTTGCGTTTGTGATGCCGCGAACTTCCGCGTGAATCGAGCTATGTTTAAATTACATTACCACATTGATATTTGAACCGCCAATTATAGATTGACCATTTGCAAATATAATTAGGTATATTCAACTAGAGAGGTCAAATATTAATCACACGGATTCTGCAGATGAAACGTACAATATTGTACTATTTTCCCCTGCAATACATCACAAACATAATATTTAAACTATTATTAAATAATTGTATTTCATCATTGTACACCATTTTTAAATTATTTTAAAAATAAGTGTTCAGATTTTAACACAGTAAAGTTACCGAAATAAGCTGCTATTCATTCGGCGTTGAATCATTCACCTACTTAAACTTATAATATGTTGCTCAAACAAAAGTTATTGATTTCATACCACGATCAAACGTGATATTTAAAAAGCAATTTATAAATTGCTTCAGGGCTTAACACCGATGTTGCTGTACATCTAAATACTGCAGTATTGGAAAACAACACAGATTTCCAGATGTTCTTCCTCCTATGATTGTAAAAAAGTAAAAAGCATAATTAGGTACTCGTTCAACCGTTATCGTACATTTACATGTGGGTATAATTGCTTGCAATTTTTTCATAAATTTTAACATTGTAAAATGATGGAAACCGGCAGGAAACCATTCTTCGCACTATTTTTTTCCAAATTTTCCCGCGGTCAATTTTCATTCCCAGTCCAACCCCCCCCCCCCCCCCCCCGTTTGCTTCCCCTTACTGCACACAGAAATATCCGAGATGACGCCACTGTACGACCTGCAGTGTATTGTTATTGGAGTTGAGACTACCCTGCCGTAATCGGAGCCTGCAACTCTGTACGCAACTCGCGCTTCTTGGCGGCCATTTGTGAATGAGCGCATTCTTCGTGTACACAGTACATAGGTACAACGACGTATTTTTTTTTATATTTTTATCACAGTATCATAACATAATATACACCACAGAAAAGGTATACACACGCACGCTATAACCTTAGCCAGCCGTAGATGTACTGAAATTCGAGCGTGCGCTGTGTGGGCGTGTTGCTTGTGTGGTAGTGGTCCGTGTGTGCCCGCACCGTTCGCGAGGCGCACTTTGGACGCGTTGAAAGAGTAAACAACACACGATCGAGAAGGCGTCGTCGCACATTTCCAGCAAACGACGGGGAGAAAAAACAACTATTCCACTTACGTTAATTAACACTATTATCACGATTCGTTGAAATTAATGCTGCGCGTATACACGGTGATCAAAGTGGCTAACAACGAGTGAGTGCAGGAGGGACGCCTTAAAAATCAGATTTTTTCAAAATATACCTTTAAAACATAATAGTTACTAATTACGCACATACAGCGTGTTGGAGTATCCTCTCTTGAACGCAGAATAAGGCATTGATCGTTTTCGAATATTTACCAAGCCGAAAACAGTCCGTCGTCGCAAACAGATCTTTATTTTCTCAAAACTATGTCATATTAGCACCTATGAATATATTATGCACAAAAATAACTTCACCCACCGAGGTATGCCTACATTCACTTTGGAAGTAGTTAACACTATTTTTCAGACTTTCTATTCTTCTAGGTATACGATATTTATAGATAATACTCGTAATATGTTTGTATTTGTTTGTTTTGTAGTTTCTACATTATATACTAATCGAGCACAATATTTATGTGTAACAGCCAAACATGCGTTCAAAAAAATTGACCATTGAACAAAAAATTATAACTTTTTAACACAAAAAATCATTTGAAATAGACAAAAATGTAACACATTTTCAAAAAGTTAGCCGATAAAAAATATTTTTCTGTACCTATTAGTTGAATTTTTTATCAATTCTAATACAATTTAAGTCGAATGAGGAAAAAACTATCATTAGACTATTACAAAATTAATTATTTTAATAAAACATGTTTTTGTACATCAAATTTAGCAAACTCTACGTCCTAATTATACTTGTATCAAAAATAGTATAAAACAAATCCAAAACACTAAGAAAAATTTTTATTCTTTATAAATATGATCAATAATAAAATAATATATATAATCCAAGTGCAACACCTAAACTTGAGTTTGAATTGAAATATTTTTAAAAACGTAACTAATTCGCTAATTGTACGCATAGTCTTGATTCTTGACGTATATAAGTTTTAAGGGGGATGATCGAGTTATAATAACTAAAATAAGTAGAGGGATGAAAAATGTAAATTTAAAAAGTAGAGGGATGCCATCCTTCCATATCTCCGTCAAACCTGTAATAATGTGTTTGTGTGGAGCTTGTGCAGGTGCAGGCCATTCCAAATTAAGAGGGGGGGGGGGCAAAACATAATTTTTAAGTTCACCCCAGTGTCGGATTATACTCGTTAGACGAAGTAGGAGATCGCCTATTGGCCCCGTGGCAATAGAAAAAATATAGCCAATAAATAATATTGCTATCGAAACTTTGTCAGATTTTTTACATAAATGTGCCATGAATATAATTATATATGCATAAATATGTGCTGAGTTTTCTAATCGTTTGAAAGTATATTCATTCTTATATTCAATCCATGTTTGATATTCAAACTATTAGAAAAACGGTGAAGGGGCCCTAAGATTTGAACAGCCCAACGTAATCCGGCATTGACTCACCCACATACCTAACAGAAAATATTCGTTAGGTATTTTAAATATAATTTCTGGGTAACATTTTTCAAGGGGAGCAACCTTAAGTTTGCGCCACTGATGTGGAGCATAATATACAATTGGTGGACTGCCAAAACCAAATTGTACCCTGAGGCCTCATCTGTACCTATATATATATATATATATATGCGTTTATAGAGCCTCAATTTATACGTTTTGGGCGTACAATGTATGAGCACCGGTATAGGTGTAGGTTGTTCATTGTGTTTTTATAGGACCCCCTAAAAAATGTTGCTGCACCCCGGATTGTCAGTCCGCTGCACCTGAGAGCAATTATTGTCCCCTATAATAGGTATTATATACATAATATAAAATGGAGGGTGGGCGGGAATTGTGCGTGAAACGCATTCCTTTACTAGAATAATATTATTTTCGATTATATTTTGAAAATATTGGTCTCGGTGGTGGGTAATATATGAAAAATGCCGTTTACCGTCATATTTATTTATACATCGGCGCGATGAATACGGGTTGTGGCCTGCGGGTAAATACCAGGTACTATACCTGCAATGGACAAGAAATTGATTTTGGATAACCACCGAGGTAATATTACCTGTATTTATCTTGCCAAAAATTGGTATTTATTTTTTATTATAATACTTTTATCTCGTTTTTATTTATAAAAGCATTGCAGCAGTGTACACCTTTATAGTTTGTGTAGGTATATTAAGTAATAATAGGTATAAGTAATTAGGAACTGGGATCACAGTCAACATTTTAATTACATTCATTTTCCTTTCCTTAAATTTTTTATACACTATAAAATTGTCTTTAGTTTTTATACTATTTAATAATATGTAATGTCACCTAGGCTCCAATTTCGCTCTAAATCATTCTAAAATATCACAATCAGGATTAGGGAGAACAAGCGGAAGAGAATTTGAGCTTCAGCGATCGCTCGGATATGCCCAAAATCGGCGTGTTCTCTCGCCGGACAGAGTATGAGTTTAACTAACGAAAATCCGAAAAACATGCTGTAAAGTATATGGCATTTGGTCGCAAAATATATAAATATATATATGTATTTTAATAAACTCTTTTTAGCCACAATATACAATATATTTATGTGGAACGATGTAACGAATATTGGTCAACGGATCGGTAGAAATATTAATTTAGAAACGGTTTTACGAATGATAATATTTATTTAAAGTGTGAAGTGAAATATTATGATGTGTTAACAATACTGGTTCTCTGTATTAATGAATGTCTGGATCCGACAAGTCAAAAAATAAAACGGATTGCTGATGTAAAGGAATCCTCCCTTCCAGCATTCAAATGATCCAGCGGCTGACCAAACTGACGAATTATCGAAGAACATCGGGACACCGAACACGAATGGCCAAAACACCCGGTATTTAATACCCGGTAATTGGTAAAAATACCTTGGATATCAGTATCGCGGTTTAATATGTACGTCGTGCAGAACACGTCAAGAACAAAGTATGAACAAATATGTTACAATATTGTAGTATACGCGGTATGTCTACGTTGTTTTCGCGTTGCGACAAACCGCAGCTGCTGCGGCGCGCAGTTCAATAACAATCAATCAACAATAATGATAATAAAAAAAAATGCATCGAATCGAGCTAGTGGCAAAATAAAAAAAAAAGAGATATTGTACGATTTACGTGATACTACGTGCGGACCGTACGCAATAATAACGATGATAATTATTATTGTTGTTATATTGTATTTTTTGTGCGCGTAATAATATTATGTATTTTCCTTTTTACGCAATGTCGGAAACGCGCGGCGTCTATCGTAAACGGAACGCGGCGGCGGTGGCAACGCGTTAACGCGCCGCAGCCTTGTTCCGAGACACGATGGCGTCGCACGACGTGGACGACGACGACGACGTGGTGGTAATAATAATTCCTCTACCGCCGCCACCGAGTCTCGCTCGCTCACACACGCACCGCACACACGAACACATTATATTATTATAACGTGTTGTTGTTGTGTTCACGAGAGTCAACGGCGACAACGCCGAGTTTCCGACCGAACGCGCGTTTCACACGCGGAATCTCGTCGTGTGTGTACTACCTACTCTTTATTACACAGAATAATATTAATATATATATTAGGTATCGCACGCTCTTGGTTGTTGGTAAAATTGTTTGCTGTACATGTTTTCGAACCGTTTGCGTTGGTATACTACAAGTATATACTATTGGTTTTAACTTTTAAGATCTACAAGTGCGGCGGTAGTAAGCAGGGGCGGATCTAAAGCTTGTGTAAGGGGAGGGGGGGGGTTAACAGGAATGTTTAGTTGAAATGTGCTAGCTATCTATATCGAAAATTCGAAAATATTAAACGGGTAAATCTGAAGAAAAAAAGCCCAAGGGGGGTCGCCAAGTCTCTCCCCTCCCCCCATAAATCCACCCCTGAGAGTAAGGTACATGAACGCGGTTTTTAGATTTTTTTCTACGATTCTTTTGAATGGGGCCCGAAAACACGCGTTGCGGGAAAAGTTCTCCTCCCTCGCGTATAAAATCAACGCATATTCCAATAGTTTCTTTTTTTTTTTAATTGAATATTAATAACTTTTTGTAAGTCGCATTTATGAGTTCATTTTTTAACGCTTTGAGTTTGATTAAAAATGTCAGATTTATGGGTAAATTTTACACACGATTTTTTCGATTAGTTTTACATAAAATCGTTGTGTTGCTGTTTTAAATTCGACCAACAAAATGATTCAACTACGTTGATTCTACGAGACCGTGGGAGAACTCTTCTCGTGAAGTCAATGTTGCCCATAATATGCGTGTAATATGTGGCGCGTAGAAATTGCCTACATTTTGCTCCTTAATATAAGTGGCCGACTCCGACACATAAATTATTTAAAATTAAATCGTGCCTATAACATATGAATGGATTCGATTTTCATTAATTATTTATACACGCGGACAAAAAGAGAATTTTCATTTTTTACTTTTAAAATAGCAGTTTTTGGTTCGGTTACAAACCATGTTATTATGTTTTAAAGTTTGATTAATCTATTCAACAGGAAAATTTCCTACTAACACAAGTCACAAAGAAGAAAAACACTTCTTAGTTTTCTTTTACTCGATCAACACTAAAATAAAAATAGCCCAAAAATAATAATCATGCGTACAAAAACGTCTAGGTATAATCGACTGTTAAACTTTTTTTGTTAGTGGCGGCCACTGTTAAGATGCTGCTCAAGCACACCCTAAATTTTGAAAGATTGGTTAGGTGCTTGTGGTCTGAATAAGTATAATTTTGAGGCAAACCCCAAAGACCCTTGTTAAAAGCCCACTAAGTTATGAAATAAGTAATTTAATCAAACTAATATTTACAAATGGTGTTTATGATATGTAAAAATCGTAATATATAATATATGTATTATGTATATAAGTAAAGATCTGTATTTTAAATAATCAAAAAATAATGCCGCTTATTTACATTACCAAAACGCCGCGGTGGATTTTTCCTTTCGTTGTATAAATATTGAAATGGGCGTAAAAATTACTATTTAAATAGGAATACTATAAAAAATGATAATGATGGACATTAAGGATACTCTTTTACTGTGTCGGATGACTTGAATATATTCATTATTGGTAATCGGTACTATTACCATCGAATATTATAATTTACATGAAAGATAAACAGTGAATGGTAATTGAAATATATATGATTTATACTCATACGTTAAAAATATAAAAATCTCTTTGATTTTATCTTTTAAACTACTCTAACACGCAATATTTGTTCTATTTATATATAGGTACCGGTTGTTTTAGTTTTAAATAATGTATAACATAGTGTTTTGGAATTTTCGATGAAAAACCAAATATACTTTGCTCAGGGCCGTGGAGAAAACGATTTTCTGATTTTGATAATAATTACCTGATATTTTTTTTCCTGACTAAAAAGTTTCTGGTTATTTTGTTTCTGTACTAATTATTTCCTGTACATTTATTTCCTTTGCCTAGCTATATATCATATTCCTCGTCAATATTTTTCCTGTGTTTTATGCGGCCCCTACCTATTTACCTACTATAGACGAACTGAACAATACATTCCTGTACACAATATTTTGATGATGAGGGTCGACCATGTCATTGCTAATTAGTATAATTAGTCAGATTGCCAATACAATAAATAATACCCACGTTTACAATTAACGTATTAATTATTATGGTATATATGTTTACCGCAATTTAATTATAAATCTCCTCGAAATATACATTAATTGTCAACCATTTAAAGTCGTGTAGACTTCATATTATAACAAAATCCTAATTAGATAAACCGTATATAATAATAATGTACGCGAAACTATGTAAATCTACGAATTACTTTTGCTAGTAGTTACAGCGTATAATATTCCTAAAGAGTTAAGGGATGCCGCATTTCACTTGATATTTATAATCATAATGTGGTCCAGTTAAAATAATTGAGAATAAACTTGACAACTGAAAGATGACTGCAGTAAAACACTTGACTGATTTTGTTTTTGAACACGTATATACAACAATTTTACGCTACAATTTATTAATTACTGGTAGGTAATATACGGTAGGTAATATACTGGTAGGTAATAAAATATATTACCATTAATTACTGGTAGGTAATATACGTCATGATTGGTAATATCAATTATTCTAAAGCATATTTCAATTTTTTTCAAATTTTTTTGCAGTTTTAAATCGAATCGTTCAGTTTAAAACCAACTTTTATATTCTAACAACCAATTAAAATATTATTAATCTGCATAAAAAATCAATATATATTGAAACAGGTACCGGGTTTAATTTATTCAGTAGTAAATTATACGTACCTATAAATATGTGTACTTAAAAATGTGAAGAGATACCTCAACGCTCAAATTGTTGATGGAAATGTAATTATTATTTTCTTCTTTTACCTCAGTATTGAAATTCGATTCTATTACGTTCACATTTGTTCTATATACAATTAAACCTATAAAACAAATATATTGTGGCGTTTTCTTTTTAATTAATAAACTATACTTATAATTTAAATATATATTATTACGAGAACAGATTAAATTTAAGATGAAACCAAGCAGCGATCGAAACTAGGTAAATTTTGATGCCCACGCAGTCATTTTTTACCGATTGATCTGAAATTATATAAAAATAGTAAAATATTCGAATTTTTGGCCGGTTAAATTTATGTACATTATAAGCCACGCGTTTTGTACATAGGTTTTTAAACGAAATTCGGCGTTTTTGTGACGACAAATAGGTGTAGTATTAATACACATTTCAACAATAACGTATATTTAAAAAAATGTGGGTAAAATCACACAACCGAAAACCCTTCTATGCCTTACGTAATATGGCGGTGCGCATAATTATTATTGTGTTATAATTGACCCCAGAAATTAATTTCGTGTCCCAAAATTTAACTGGCCCATTTCAATACAACATACCCAAAAATTTGTAGATACAAGGTTAACTGCTGGGTTTAAATATACCTATTATTGAACACTAAAATACTGGGATGTAACCGTTATTTTTTTTCTAAACTATTTTTAGTTACTCTTTTACTTTTATATACTTTTATTTTACTCTTTTCTAAACGTAAGTCAGTCAAAGAGAAACAGTATGATAAGAGAGCCCGTAGATGATCGGTCCATCGAGACGAGATTCTGAACACGCCCGATCGACTGCAGCAGCAACATAACATTCGAAACAGCAAATTCCGAATCAAAAAGTAAGCGTACCGTCAAAACGTATTTTTTCTCTCGATCTGCAGCACGCGAGATCGATTCGGGTAGTATAAAAAACGAATACACCTGAATACAGGAGAAAGACGTCGAATAAAATGTAATACCTAACATGACGTTATACGTTGTTATTGTAGGTCCTACGAGTAAGACGGACGCGCGTTGTCAACCGGTTTCGGCGCGCAACACCGCACCCGGGATATTTTTCGGCGGTATTTTGTAACTATTATTATTTTCTTGTTCAATCGGGGGCACGTCATCGACACGAAATTTCCACGCTCGTTTCTCTTGCACGGGTCCGGTTGCCGGCCGCGCGTACACCTGAAAATATGCGACCTTTCTGGTTCTGGTGCGGGCAGAGGGGCGCGGCCGCGGCGTCGGCGCGACGCCCGAGGGGGGTCCCGAAAGGGCAGACAGCGAGGCGCTGTTCGAACCCCGCCGCACCGTACCGTCGGCCGCGCACTGTCGGCGGGGGGGCGGGGAGGGGGACCACGGACGGACGCGAGAATCGCCGTGGCCGCCGCGCGCTCTCGCACGTAAAGGACAAAGGAAAGTCAAACGTCGGCGGGAGATCGTGCGGCGAGAGGAGGGGGCCCCGGTGGTCGTCGGACACGGCGTGGGGAGTGCGGGAGAAACTCGCCACGCGGCCGTAAAAATAATATTCTCGTGCGTGCCTATTGCCCATTGCCCGCGAGAACGTAAAAAATATACTATTATTATTGTTACATACGCACAACACTGTTCGTACGTACGCGCGTCGTCGTGGTCGGCCATAACGACTCGGCGGTGGCGACGGTGGTGGGGGTCGCGTTCGGCGTCACCCTGTCTGGCCGGGCCGCGCGCGCCACGGTGCCAAGTCGTGCCGCGTCCAAGACAAGACCGAACGGCGCGGAAACATCACGTACGGACGCGGCCGCCGACGGCCAAACGCGCGCGCGAGAAAAAAAACGACTGCGTGTGTATTATTGTTATTACTAACAAAAAATAATAATATTATTGTTGTTGTTGTTGTTCGAAGAAGCCACGTTTTCCGGCGCCGTGCAGCGGCTAGCCCAATAGATATCATTCCAAAATTCACGAAAATAACTATCGAATACCTCGAAATTAAAATATATACTCTACGGAGAACGCGGGTTCGAAACGATCGAATCGCCAAAAACTGCGTTACAATATTATAACAATTCCGTTCTATCGCAGTCCCCCGCACGATCGCAGCATGTATTTACTCAAAAACTGACGGTAAAATCCGCGGTTGTTTAAAAGAAATAAGATATTGTTCATAGGTCAAAATAGAAATAATCGAGTGTTCAAAACTTCGATCAAAATCCATTTGGTAAAAATTTTTAAAATATTCGAACCTGCCTCCCCGTCGAACGCTATATATACAACTAGTATTATTATTATATTTTGCAAAAACGATAATATTACTGGTCGTCATCGTCGTCGCCGTCGTGTCTGCTGCAGCCGCACGCGGTGAGAAGGGTCCGTCGAGACGTTTCCCTCCTCTCCTCCCCCGACGTACTAGCCCCGTTCCTATCTCCGTGCCTACCTCACGCACAACCGACGTGTATGATGTTCTTATTCCCGGTATTTTTCTAAGAAAATTTTTCCCTCGCTTTCGTCGCCCATTGTTGTTCCGTCGGAACGTTTTTCTTCCGCGCTCAGCTGTACAATATAATGTAATAATATTGTATACATTTTATACTCCCGCACGCGGACGTCCGAAACACCAAACGTGCGTTTTCACACATTATCGGCTTCAATGGGTTTTATCCTTACAATATTTTCAGGAACGGCGCTGCAAGGCACGACCCCGGAGACAGGGTAGGGTAACCTGTACAATATACCGCAGCTCGTCCACGATATATTCTTTCAAAACGAATCACTGTCGGGACAATGGAAAACGTATCGAGTATTTTGACAGCGAGCTATATACAATACGTTTCATCGATACACGCGACACGTCGGCTTATTTTTTTCTGAAAAACCAAAAATTATTGTAATCGTTTGGGGCGGACATCGGCACGTCCGCGTTGTATTGTATTTCCGTTTCGGATACGCAGGATTTTCGAACACCGTATTCCTACTTTGTATTATACTTATACAATATAGCTGGTGTGTGCATGGTGTATCTGTTAAGAGGCCGCGATGCTCGAAATGATTAAAAAAAAAAAATAAAATAATTTTACAAAACTAAGGCGTAAAAATAGACGTGAATCACTTTATTATGTCGTCACGATTCTGAAAATATCACGTTCGCAAAACTGTATAATATTAATTTGTTTTTGCGGGTTGTGCCGTGCCAAAAAATAAAACATACGATACCTACGTCTTTGTTACGGTTATAACTTTTGCGTGATATCTTTTACCGCGCAAACGATAACTGGGAACTTTTTTTTATTATATTATTTGCAAAAACAAAAAAGTAATAACAATAACGAAAAGAACAAAATAATCCCTGCAAATTCATACCATAACCATTACGAGTTCAGAATGGTTTCCAAATGTGAATAGCAATTTCTATAAAGAATTACAGTATGTATAGTTAGTTTGATGTGTACTGGTACGCTTTGCAAATATCTCAAGGTATGAAAACGTGGGTTATTTTCGTTTGCGACAACGAGCAGAGCTGATTTTCAGAGATATCGCGTATGTCGTGATCGGAGCGATTCTACAATATATAGATACCGAAAAAAGTGTTTCCAGGAAAACAGTAGGAAACAAACGTTTAGAATTTAAAAGACACCAGACTGTTGGACAAACTTTTGCATGATTTTACAAAATACAATAATCTTACAGACCTGCTTTGACACG
>CM029363.1:14166616-14196812 GCA_017140985.1 Hormaphis cornu | reverse complement strand
TTGTACACACTACATAGTGCACGACATTATGGATTGGTTTATTGTAACATCTTTTATTTTTGCGAACCCCCTTTTTAAATTTTTTTCCCCCGCTCTTGTTTATACTCTTAATCGAGTAGGTAGACGTCTGACTCGGAAACTTTAAAATTAATCAAAATCGAGAGAGTATACACGTTATTGTATTATGACATGAACGTCATAATGAAAGGAAACAACTGTGTAACTCGGATGGAAAACTTGATGGAAAACGAATACTGCGCCGCAGTAAGTACCTGGAGTTCTCTGTCTCTGCAGAGGAGGAGACGTGATATTATTATTATTATTATTTTACAGAATCGTCGTCGGTAAAATGAAATTACAAATTCGCCGGTAAACGCGATTAATTATTTTTATAGAAGCGGGCTCTCGAAACGCACACGATCTCGTCAACCGTTTCCGGTAAAAACGGCATTGTGGGCAACGTGCAGCGTTGTATTATTAATCTTTTCACACCGCCGCCACACGCAGCACGCCGCTGTCGACGCGGTTTATCGGTACGCGCGGGCGGGCGGCCGCGGCGGTGTGTGTGTGTGTTCGGTGTGGCGCTGCCGACCGGATTTCACGGGAGCGCGGCAACGCGGCGGGGCCGACCGGCAATCCGATCCGCGGCCCGCGCCGGCGGCCGAAGCCCGCGTCGAATTCTTTCGCTACGCCAGACCGTCGAGTCTCCGAACCGGTTGCGGCGGCCCCGCGCGTAAAACGGCGGGCGAGTACCCGGATGGACGCGAACCCGAGCTCGGAGTGTGCAGCTGAGCAATACAATACTGTGATGGACCTGTGTGTGTGTGTGTGGGGAGGGGAGGGTAGGGGCGAGGGGGTGATGCTGAGGGTACGGCCGAGAAAGATCATACTCAACGAATTTCACACCCCGGTAGAAAAAAACCAGCGGACCGCAGTCATCGGGGCCGCGGAGAGAAAATAGGGCCCTGGAGGTCGGGACGGTGCAGATTCCGATTCAAAAAACAATTTCTGAGGTTCACGATTGATACACTGTACGGACATTGTAGCACGCGTATTAAAAATTAATTACTGTACATACTTCACGACGGATGGATGAGCGGAGTGACAAGAGAAGACAGAATAAGGAACATTCGTATGCGTACGAGGCAGTATTGGTGTTGCATCGATAGTGGATAAAATGAGAGAAAATAGACTGCGATAGCGAGAGATGGTTTGGGCGTGTGATGAGTGGTCATGAAAATGAACGTTGGTGGAAATAGAGATAGAGGGAGACTTTAGATGGATGGAAACAATTGAAAGTGATGTGAGGATTGTTAATATGCGTGTGGGGGACGTTAATGATCGTGACAAGTGGAGGTCAAGGGACAAGGGTGGCCGATCTCAAAGCAGGGTGAAATTAAAGAAGAAGAAGAAGTTACTTTATGTTACTATTTGAAACGCTCGGTATGTACGTGGTGTAAGAGAACAGACGTTTTTTTTCTCAAAATCCAAAAAATACAATTCGTTGTGCGTATTAGGGCTGGATGAACATAGGATGCTCATGGAGGTACCGATTTTCAAAATTCCACTAAACCCTATTTTTATTTTATTTTTTTAGTTTCTTCTCCGGGACACCATGAAAATCTCGGGTGCGGGGTAAATCGCCCCCGCCGACCTATCGACGTGCCTGCCTGGACTACAGTTTGAAACACCGACCCCATCCCTATCCGCACCGGCATACACGTACTCCCATTTACACACCGTAAGTCACCACCAAAAATCAATGCTCGAAATGGGGGAGCGCAGGGGGACGGAGCATCCGTACTTTTTCAAAATGTTAAAGCACCCCCCCCCCCCTACGGTATATTGAAGTGAATTTTAATTTGTATTTTACAGCGTCCTACTATACTATCCTATTATTTTTCCAATTCAAGCTATTTGCATAACCGAATTTTTACGAAAATATTGGTTATAACAAAAATGCCGTTTGCCACAGTCCCTACTTCCTACACGTATATTTTTATACTTTGGCGCCGCCACTGCGTCTCACACGAGTAACGCAAGCGGTGGCCGTTTTCGCGTCGATGACGAGCCTCCGGAGACAACGCGACCGATTAGGTGCGCAGGTGGTCCTTCCAAGGAGCGGCTCCAGAGATGTGTCTGGGAGGGGGGTTATAGTTCGCTTTCAGTCTTCAGAAAATGTGGAAGTTTAAAAAAAAAAACATATCAATACTTCTGTTTTTCACGCAGTAATATACAATAAATAATGGTTATTTATAAAAAAAATTTTGTCATTTTGTCCCCGCGATCCTTCCACGACCCGAACGCACGAGCAGCCCCTACTGTCTGTGGGTTTTGGGTAAAATTTTGAAAGATCCCTCTACAAAAAACGAAAACGTCCGTGTGATACATTCTAGTTATTATCGCCGTGG
Organism: Hormaphis cornu; assembly: GCA_017140985.1. Taxonomy (NCBI): domain Eukaryota; kingdom Metazoa; phylum Arthropoda; class Insecta; order Hemiptera; family Hormaphididae; genus Hormaphis; species Hormaphis cornu. Next base: position 14,194,401 of record CM029363.1, on the reverse strand, counting down.
GACTGCGGTCTGCGGGCGGTCGCGCGGCTCCACCGGCGACGGCGCTCGCGACTCGTCGGTCTCGCGTATCTTGTCGCCAACACGGCTGGATGGTCCGCGCGTCGACGAGGCGCACACACCGCGGCGAGTCAAGAATCGGTTCTCTCTCTCTCTCAGCCCGGCCTATCGCAGCCGCGCGACGGTCGGATCGACGGGTTTCGGAGGGTGACGGTGGTGGGACGGCGAGCGGTAGTGGCGGTCAGGGGTGACTTGTTGTGTGTGAACGCAACGCCGCACGCGCGCGCACGCACGCGCACGCACCGACGTACGCACGCACGCAGACTGCTTGGCACTGATTTTGTACGAGCAAGCGCCACCGCGTCTACTGCCGAGTGCTGCTGCTGCTGCACACTGCACGAAAAACCTACAACACCGCTGCCCGCAGTCGCACTCATACGCACGCAGTCGTCGCGATCGCCAGCAGGCTCTCTCTCCTTCTTTTCCTCTTTTCGATTATTTTTATTATACTACTATATTGTTTCACGATCGTCTCGTCGGCGTTTTTGGCTCTCTACACGACGTTTTAATTTCTTTTTTTTTTTCCTCCGTTGCCGCAGCGCACGTTTCGTCGCTATATACGCGCGCGAACCGCACGCGCCGTACCTACTTATAGTAGTGTCATATTGTTACCATACGATTTAAATTATCGCGACACACACCTTCGACCGGCACAAGAGAAACGTGCCCAGAAAATCGTTTGGCGGAAACAATAATCATCTTCTCGACGAACGCGCACAGAATTATGGCTCACGGTGCCGGCGCCCCAGTGGAACCAGTCGGCCGCGTGGAAGAGAGGCGTCCCAAAGCGCCGGTCGGCTCCAGACGGATTTTTCCGCCGCAGTTTAAATTGCAGGTGAGCGTTTTTTCTTTCTTCTTTTTTTTTCCCCCGATTTTCGTACTCTCCGTTCGACGCGTTGATTTGATAAATATAGGAACATCGTTCGATCCCTTTGCGTTTAATACGTATTATATAATCACCGCGGGCGCCGCACCGTCTCGCGCTCGGGTGTCGTGCCAAAACGAATACAACGCCGTTTCCGCGGTCGTCCGCCACCGTACAGCCGCCCGTTCGATTATTACTGTTATTTAACACGTCGCGTCAGTGCCGGATTAAACATTGGTGGGCCCCTAGGCAATTAAAATTTTGGGCCCCAACAAAATTATTTTTTACATAAATCTTTAAAAAAATTGTGGTTTTTCGTTTTCACGGGGCCCCTTAAATGAGTAGGGCCCCAAGGCGGGCGCCTACTCCGCCTTATGGGTAATCCGGCACTGCGTCGCGTCGCCCACCTGCCTGCACGACGACGCGGTCAACAGCGTTCTTCTGTATTTCCGTATTTTGACAGTTGACAGCATAATTATTATAATATTGTCATTAATATGATACTATATCGTACCGACGCGCAAATTGTTTTCGAACCTTATCACTAGCTGGACACGTGTAAAATTTTTCTGTTTTTTTCTAAAATTTTAATTTTCTGCTCGTATCAGGTGCTGGAATCGTACCGCCAAGACTCGGACTGCCAGGGAAACCAACGCGCGACCGCCCGCAAGTACGGCATCCACCGTCGCCAAATCCAGAAGTGGTTGCAGACGGAACACAACTTGAAATTGGCCGTCGAACAGGCGGTTGGTGCGCCCAAGCATCCAAAAGTTGTGGCCGCCGCCCCCGTCGTCGTTCCGGCTGTTGCCGTCCCGGCCGTGGAGGCAACGTCGTCCAGCGCGGAAAGCGACGACGTGAACGTAGACGACTATTCGGACCCTGAAGACTCCGCGCTGGACCTGTCGACCACCAACTGCTTGGATCTGAGCAACAAACGCAAGCGCGCAGCAGACGAACCGGAACCGTCCAACAAGAGGCGTCCACTGGCCCCAGTCGTTCCGGTAGTTGAACAGCCAACGTACCACGTCAATCCGCCGATCGGGTTTACTCCGTACATGGAGTATCCCCTGCAGTACTACTACGGTTGGCCTCCGTGCTGCTACAGGCCGTGTTACGTCGAGAGACCGGTGCCTCAAAGACTGACTTGTTCGTTGGACTTGACGGTGTACCCGTGTGAACAAAAAGAGCCATCTCTTTTGGACATATCGTACCCTCCTCCACCTGCGCCATTTCAATACTGGAACAAACAGGACTACAGATTTTCAAATTCGGGTTGAAGACGCAAGTAAAATTAATTTTGCTTGCTCTTCAAACAATATTGTTGCTCCGAGAGTATCGATGAATGTAAATAGTTTTTAATTATGAAAATTTTTTATCACGCGGATAGAATTGAATAGAGTTGTAAGATGTACTAGTTTTTTCCGTTGAAAACATCATTTTATTTGCCTATGCGAGTAATATTTACTAATTCAACAAACAAACTATTACACCACGTACAATACCCGGTATATTTATAATATGCTTAATGGTACTGGGTATTGGAATAATTTATATAAATTATTTAAAAACATATTTTGTTATAAATATATTTTAACCATTCAAATTATTTTAATGTACATACAAACAACGGTATATATATAATATACCGTAATACGAACTGTACGTCACTAACAGATTGTAAAGTCACACTCTGTATTGAAGTATATTTTATAAAATGTTTAAAGTTTTTCCTATTTACTGTACCATATCATTAAAAAAAAAAATCTTCTCTACACATAGAATCTAAAATGTATTGTGTTAAAACATTTAAGATTTGTATTGTATTTTTTTACTACTTATCGAACTACTAGATCGAACAACAACCCATATTTATTCATCATAATGTTATGACATTGCAATAATCCATTTTTAAAATAATTTGTTCAAGATTTATTAATATTGATATGTGCATTGAAAATCATTTTAAAATATATATTATTAAATTTATATATTATGTAAATGTTATGACTATAAAAGAAAAAAAAGTATTTATGTATGATTATAATATTATTATGTTAAAATTTATTTGTTATAGTTCCTATAATAAGGCTAGACGTATCAAATAAATATTTAGAATTTTGAAACAGCCCTGAGAAGCAATTTAAAATATGTGCCAAAATTGTAATTAAAAAAAAATTGCTCAAATCGTTTTTGTCTTCCAGAAATCACAGTTATTATTACTATTATCATAATCATCATTACAATATTATTTATGTATGTTTTTATTTATTCATTTTTTTTTTTTTTTTTTGGTGCTGTCTGGTTTTTTCTGTATTATGTGCCTTACTTGTAGTATTAGTTTGTCATAAGTTAATGAAATGAAGTTTTTACAGAACAGACTTCTTGCTCAATTAAACCTTACTAATGTTTATATAGGTCCTACAAATAAGATTATATGATAATATTTGAATACTATAACTTATTTTGTACATGTTAGCTGTAGTTTTATTGAATCATGTGTCTATTTTTATAAAACATAAGTTTTGTAAAGTTATAAAATATTTAATTTAAAAATAATCATTTATACGAATTGTTATTGTTTGAAACGTTAATTAATGAATTTTTCAAAATTATATGCTTATTTTTGGTACACATTGATAAAAAAACAAAATTATAATCTGATAGTTTATATGATTATTTTGTTATTAAATATTTTATGGAAGATAATGATTATCAAATATAGACAAAATGTATGTCTTTACATAATATTATAATGTTGTGTTTTGTGATTCAATTCAAACGTTTTCAATAAAACTGTTCTTGTGTACATACTACTAATTATCTTCTATTCCTATGTCGTGTAAATACCACTGAGTTCCGCATATGAGTATATTTTACTGATAAACTATAGATTTTCATATATCACCGCTAAAAATACTAATAAAACGAAGTATAAATTGTAAACGGTCAAATATAAATGCACCTACTTGGAACAATGGTATAATATGAGGAAAAGTAGTGTATTTGCTATTATTGCGGTGTAACATCCTATTGTTACTTTTTATCAACAGATATTTAATTATTTATAAAAATCTGCAACTTGGAAAGTGTTGTTATGCAATATAAAAATTGTACATGCAACAAGTATTGGTTTTATGAAAATGCAAAGAAATCATGTTACAATATTATTTTATTCTGAATGAGTTACAAATCAAAATTCAATAGTTTTTATGTCATTTAAGTATGGTTACCATGTTTCAGCCGGAGAAAAGTGCAGAGCAAAGTAAGATAATATAATATAATACAACATTGTTACATTTATTTGTGTAATCAATGTTCCTACTGTTAATTTTGTCCAATCTGATTTGTTTCATATAATATTATAATAATAACCTAATGTCAATTTCTTTTTATTAAGAATAATAAAAAGAGTTTGAAAACTCAATTTTTTCCCCAAGTAAGTCCTTTATAGAGTAAATATGAATTTTCCATAAAAATATAGTATTTACCTCAAGTTCTAACTGTGTAACTTTAAAATTGAAAATTTGCTAAAAAATAATTTTTAATTTATGATTATAGTAGGTTTTTCAGATTTTATATATTTTAGTAAAATGCCATAATTCAACCACAAGTAAAAAAAAAAAAAAAAAAAAAAAAAAAAAAGAGAATCATTTGAATGAAGTGGACGGCTTATTGAAGAATCATTTTGATACAGCAGTATGTGGTCTACCAATAAAAATTTTAAAAAGTACAGTCCTTTAAATAAAAAAAAAAAAGAGTACTCACTCTATTTACTAAAAAACCAGAACTTATCCATAAGTAAAATATTATTTTTCATTGAAACAATGATAGCAAACATTCAACATACTATTGTTTTTCTTTTAATGCATTGTAACAAACTATATTCTGGTAATTTTAAGTATGGATACCAGTCAGTTTTAAGAAATATATTGTTAAAGAAGAGTAAAACTATTTATAAATAATAAACACATTTATTATAATCAAATGTAGGCATAAGTATTTAAATTTAAGAGGTAGGTATTTAATAACTGTTCACCAGACATTTCTCGGTCCTAAATCTAATGCAATATTTAACAGTTGTTTTCAATTATAACAATAATCACAACAATGGTAAATTATTTGTAATAACATCATTTTCATCAGTTTGAACTATTTATGAAATTAATACACTCAAGTGTTAGTGAAACATTGAATGTGGGGTCTACAACACACTTTAAAAAAAATCATGTAAGAAGAACTTTACAGTTTTCATAAAGCATTAAAGATCATCTGTCATTCACTTGTACAGTTTAATTTAAAATTAATAGTATCATAATATCTTAACTGATTTTAGCTATTATTAATAAAAAGTGTCCCTATGTATTAAAAATAATTTTTAGTCTGTTTATGAACATCTGTTTAATGACTAACCAAATAAATTAAAATAGAACAATATTCAAAAATTAAACATAAAATATATATGCAATGTATGTATATATATATATTATATATTATTCACACTATTATAATGTAATATTTATTTTAATTTAGTAATTATATAATTTCTTTAATAATTGATTAACTAAAACTATAAAATAATTTTCGACTAACAACAATTAATAATATTTGTTTTGTTTAAAAATATATATAATAATATAATTAAAAATAACGTAAAAAAACTAATAATAGAAACAGTCAATTTTTAAGATGAAGATAAATAATAATAAAGTATAAATTTGACAAAGAAAAAAAAATGTATATATTAGTTATTACACATAAATAATTTAAAAAATAATAAAATTTAACAAAAAGTTACAAAGAATCAGTTCTAAAATTAATGGTTAATATTTAACAACAAAATACATTAAATTAACATTTTCACGGTTGGCTTATTAAAAATATTTACTTTTGCACTATTAACATGGTTAAGATAGCAGGAAACAACTATTCTGAAAACTAAGATTTGTGTAAATCAGCGATTCTCAAACTGAGGGCACCGCGGTCCATGGCTTTTAAAATATTATTTATAATTTGTTGCAATGTTTTTTTTTTTTTGTTAAATTTAATTTGAATAGTTTAAAAATATTTTATAATATTGAATATTACGATGCAAAAATTGTGTTATAGAATTTGCCAAACTTCATCATTAATACATTACATTATTCACGTTTATGATAATTTTTCTAAATTGAAATATTTTTTATTTTTTATTTACGTATAAAAAAGTAATACTTAGGTTAGTTCTGTACCTAAATATTGTATTATGTTCAATAACACTACTAAGACTTATATGTTATAATTAATGAAAAAAAGTGATTTTTTTTTTGTACCTATTTTTTTGTCGTGTTTGCAGGGCACCGCGCCTAAATATGTTTTAAAAAAAGGCACCGTAGAAAAAAAAGTTTGGGAACCGCTGTAAATCATAAAAGTTAGAAATAAAAATAAACAAGATACAAATTAAAAATTTTTAATTTGGATACCAACAAATAAATAATATAATTTAACTAAATATAATTTTTATTATCTTGATAAAAAATAAGTCGATTTAATATTTCAAGTACTAAAATAATATTAACTAAAGATGTAATTTTTAAATAAAGTTTAACAAAGCTATATTGCATCTAGACTTCACTGTAAAAAGAATACTGAAAAACAATACAACTTTGTTATTAAAAGTGTGCAAGAAAATATGTTATCATTATTTTGAAATTAAAATTATTATTGGTGGATTTAAAAATTATAGTATAACACATTAAACATCATAAGAAATAGTTTCGTTCCGTCAAAATTGCCGACAAGGTACAGACAATATATTCAAACCGTATTTCACATTGACAATGCGCCACTAAATTAAAGACAAGTAGGTACCAGTAGTATACACTTTTTTTTAATAACTTGAACTTAAATAATATTTTATAAATAATTTAACACAGTATGAGTACATAATACAACATACAATATGATTTTTATGATTTTAAACAATTAATAAAACTTCTTACATACTAGAACTAATACAAATTATAATTGGTATAATTGTACTCTAATGCAAAAAGTACCCGTGACAACTAAAAACAAATGCATTTTTGTTGAGCAAAACCGCATTTTCAAACAATTTTATAGTTACATTATTAAATTTTACATAATGGCACTTATACATTAAAAATAAAATAACTGTTTATTTGATCAATTTGTATCTATAAAAAAATATATTTTCTTTTAGATAACCATATTTTAATTGAATTGAAAAAAAAAACACACAAATAAATATTACAAACCAAACAAGTACTAATTTAATTTAGGGACACAAAATAGTTTAAGTACAACATAAATTAAAAATAGTATTTTTCATTTTTTAAACATCAAAAATATATTATTTATAATTAAATAAGACATTAGTTACAAATCTTTAATGTTAACTATGCAATGATAATGCATAGGTACAACATATGGTACAATAATTTTAATAAACAAATTACAGTACTACACATGATTAAGTACGTACTGTATTGGTAATTAAATAATTTAAACAAAAAAACATACAATAATCAAAAATAGAAATATTTACACTGGCTACCTTTGATGGTCAAATATAACAAGCAAAAAAATTAATTTTGTAATAAATTTATTGATTTTGTTTTATACGATTACATAATGTCTTGAATGTTAAAAATGTAAAACAAAATACCATTTAAGCATATGGCACAGTTATCATTAAAATTTAAGTAATAAAACGTATGCTTATGGTGTACATAAAAACAAATATAATCTATAATGACATAGTAGTTAGTAGTTACTAGTGACATAACAAGTATCGTACTACGCTAAGATCAATTACAGTAAGTTTTGAAAGACTTTTATGGAGGTGGTTGTGTCTATTGAGTTTAGAGAGATCGACGACGTTATTATAATTAGTATTACACATACAATAGTACACAATTATTTTAATAATAAAAATAATTTAATAGTTGAAGTAAGGATGTAAAATGTTATTGTCAGCAGGTATTAAATATTTGCTGATTAACAATTTTAAATGAATCTCAACATCAGTCTATATATATATATATATATATATATATATATATATAAATATTGTTTAAAAAAAAATTGTATTCATTTTTATCTAACATTAACATTTTAATTGTCTAATTTGTACAATGTACACTGCTACACTCAAAGAAATTAGACATTAAACTAGAAAAATATTCATACCTTCTAAAACATTTATTCTTAATCATGTTTAAATAGACTTCACAGTATTATTAAGAGCAAGAATATATATCTTAAGTGTAACATAAGCCTAAATTGTTATTTCCTGAGACAGAGATGTTAGCTAGATGTCATAACACCAGAAGTTTGTTGAGAAGATGGCAGCGTGGATGAATCTAAGATAAAAACAATTTAAAATTACACTAGACTACAAAATAAAAATGTAAATTATTTTACACTGATTTGATTTAATATGCAATGGAGATTGAAGTTTGTTAGAAAGGATAAATGCGCATATATATTTTACACTCATAGTAGTTAAACTGAAAATGAATAAAGTCAAGACTTTTTAAGTAGTTAAGATAGATTTCAGACACAACAGTGTATATTAGCAAAGTTCAAAAAACAGGATTTTATTAGACAATCACTTAATAGTTTCCATTCTAGATAAATAAATAAATTTTTCTTCAAAATTTAGCCTTGTACAAAAAATCTCAGTAGAAGCATAAATTCTTACTTGGAGTATTGGACGTAGAATTTTCATTGGGACTATTTAGAGCACTTGCACTACTGGGAGTAAGAGTGTTGTGTGCCATAAGCTTTTGACGCACTTCACGTATCTTTAACTGTAACGATGATTTATGTGGAAAAATATCCGAGTGATTGGCCTAAAATAAAATACAATTAAGTTATTTTAATTCAACTATATTAAAAAAAATAATTAGAAAAATAATGCTAATTGTAATATATTTCAAAATAGGAAGGTAACTAAATTACATGGTAAATTATAGGCGGTTAGGTAATTAGTTCAAATTTCTAAAAAATGTTAAAAATATTTTCAACCATCAGACTATTTCAAATAACCATTAGCCTAGACAATGAACTATTAAATGTATGTAAGGACTTTATGAAACATGATTTTTGTATTTAATTTTTTGGAATCAAAATAAACAACTGATGGCAACTTAGGTTGTTGATTTTTAATAATACTATCAATCAAATTTAAATTAATGTGAAGAAATGTACAAATATATTTGATTCCATAGCCAAATTATTTTAGTATTATGTAAAGGAATCGCCTGTTAACTAATCTAAAGATTCTTTGTGATAATTGTTTTATTTATCATCATAAACAGCTAAAAAAATAAATATTGGCAATTTCGCTCTACTTTTATAGAATATTATTTTCAACAATATATGTAACGTGTTATTACAAAAATTAGAGTGGGTGTATGTATGACAAACTGTTTTGCCTCCCTCCCTCTCATTTTGGTACTGGTCAAAGATTATAACTGGATAAAAAATTAAAATGAACAAATATTTGTTTAGAAGTTGTTATTACCTGAAATATAGATGTAGCTTGAGTAGAAGGAAACATGCCTTGCTCTTGAAACAATGTCATAACTAGTTGTCTTCGTTGTTCCAACATCTTACGATGACCTTTTTCTGCGGCTGAACTCTCATTTCGTCCACTAGGTGTCTTAGGCGTCCTGGGTGAAGCTGCCACCGTATCTTCCTGTTCTAGTACTCCTCTAATTGCTTCTGGATTAAAATCAGGACCAAAGAAAGTATTTCCAACTAATTTCCCTGAAGATTTAGGTGTTTCTGTTTGATTATGAGTGTCACAATCAGGCAATTGTTTTTTTCGGAATGTCTGAGCATTAAATACATGGGGACTGGACGGTACCGATATTGCACTTGGTGAGTTACATTCATCTGGTTTAAATTGAGGCAACGAAGAAAACTTCATTTCAAAGTTAACTTGTTCCAAGACACGATCCATACCATCTTCAATATTCTTTTTGAAGAAACTACGTTTGGCTGAAGGAGATACTACCATATCATCAACTAGATCTTCTATTGTATCAATATCTTTATCAGGTAAAGAATTTGGCAATGAATCTTGACTTGAAGATACTAAAAATATTTTATAAGAAGTTAGAACGTAAAATACTGAATAACAAACAAACATATTCTAACAGACATTTCTAAGCACAGTTATTTTTTTTTAACAACATTTTATTTAAAGGATTTTTGTTAATTTATTTTTTTCAAAATGTTTGATGATGTATTTTAAAATATTTTAATAGTTTGATTATGTTAACCTTCATCTGATCACTGAACTCCAATCAAGTTAAACTCCAAAAATGAATTGGGATATTTTGTACTTTGCAATTTTTAGCATAAATAGGTTATTCAAATTGATTGTGTCAGAACAACAATTCCAAGTAAAAAAACTTTTCAGAATGCTACAAGGTTCCTGTTCAATTTGTTGTAGATGGATGTATGACAAAGAACAAAGTAGTTTACATTCCTTACAGCACTTAGCTCATCAGAACTTGTACGACTGATTTTGCTCATTTGCTTACCAATGTAGAGAAGCTGGGTACAGTTTATAAATAAAACAGTAAAAAATTTATAAAACATTTTCAATTTAAATAATAATTTTATAGGTACATATTTCACCAACAAACAAAAATTTCAAATTAATCACGAACTTTTAGTTTAGTGAAATTCAGTATTAAAACTAAAAAGATATGATATTGTTTTATTAAAAATCAATGTTAGTTGATACAAGATTCAGTCATAAGAAAAAAAAAGAAGATAAAGTTACTAGGTTTTTGAGTATGTTAATAAATCAAAGGAAAATTTTGTGATAAGCCATCGATTTTAACAGTTTTAAGATAATTGATCTACATAATAATATCATAAGTCACTATTGAATATTTATCATTTTTCAATTTTCATTTGTTATATTTATAAAAAATCTTAAAATCTGTACTCTGGTAAATACAAGTAAAAATCATATTTGTACATTATCACAAAAACTATTAAGTACAAAAATTAGAAACTCAAACCCAATTTTCTAATTTTTATCCAATATAGTTATAAATATTCTAATACTTATTAGATAAATGAGTAATGCATAAAAAAAACACAAATAGTCACCCATGGATTGTCTTCTCTGTAAAGGAGCTTTACCCAATTGTGCTGGCGTAGGGGCAAGAACAAATGGCTTTTCTTCGATATCATTTTTTGTTGTTTCATCCTAAAAAATGTTATCAAAATTTACACTAAATAACTATTTTAAGAATGAAAAAATACTTACTTTGGCATTTTCATCTTTAAAGTCAAATATGATTGGCGAACAATTTTCTCTATGATCGGTGTACTGTGATTTCTCGAAGGACATTAAATTTTCATCATTATCTGCTTTTATTACTATATCTGGATCTCGATTTTCTATAGAAATTTAATGCAAAATATTAAACGACAAAACAACTAAAATAAAATTTAACTCTTATGGATAATATGTGTTATGAATTAAAAAAAGTAAAACAATAAATTACCTGAAATATTGGTGTTTTTTATTGTATTACCGGTCTCACTAAAAAAAAAAAAAAGTTAAGTGTGTAAAAATGTAATTTGACGTTTTAAAAGTTAAATCAAACTTTGAACATTTAGGCCACAGCTAGAAATAAAGAGCTAATAGCTGAATATAAAAATACATTTAATAGGACATTAAATCAAACAATTTTTTTTTACTCAGTGTATGTTTTGTCAGGTAAAGAAAAATATTTAACAAGTACTCATTATAATAATATAATCTAATACTTATTAGAACTTTTGTCAAGAATATAAAAATAAATTTACCACCTAAAGGAAAAACAATATTATTTTATATTTATACTTATATTATGGCATGATAGTATTAATAGGGAAAGGATTTACAACATTTTAAAATATTTTCGCTTCCTACGAAAACAAATAGCACTCATTAAAGCCAGTTTAAAAAATACAATGGTAAAAGTCAATGTTGGTAACGTGCTATTGAGAGAGGTTCAAATGAACAAAGTCTAATTGCAAGGTGTTACACTACCCCCAATTATTTTCAATCAGGGTCTAGAAAAAATAGTCAGAATGATAAATACCAGATGAAGGGGCAAAATTCGATTGAGCTTCAATAAGTCTTTTAGCATATGCAAACAACACAGTGCTTCTAGGGAACAACAGAAATACAGTGAAAAGTTAATGTATAAGACTTATAGAAGTGTCAAAAAGAGTGGGCTTCCCAATTAATGAAGAAAAAATAGAATATAAGGAAGTCAGAAAACAACAAAATGCAAGACAAACAAAGTTCTTAAACTCTAAATAATTTAAATATCTTGGTACAAAGATCATCCAATCAAACAATATGGAGTATAAGATACTAAAAAGGATTTAAATGGACAATACGTGTTATTATGTCCTTAGGAAATTTATTTAAGTCAAGAACACTCTCAAAGATATTAAAAGTCCAACCATACATTACGCTAGTAAGATATTTGGTAGGTATTGTATGGAGCGCAATGTTGGACTGTAAGGAAAAGTGATGAGTCAAGTTTAAGAATTTTTGAAAAAAAAAAAATATTAAGAAGTCCCTTAGATGGACCCTGCCATAACTCACAAACGGTGAAATGGCATAAAAAGTAAGAGATAAAAAGGAAAATACTGGGATCAGGAATGGGCAAGTCATGCGAGGAGGAAACCTGAAGCCATGATAAAAACATTTTTACTAGAGAACCGAAGAGAGATAAGACCTTTGGGATGACTACGGATGCACTGGAAGAATTGTGTCAAGAGGAGTGTAGCAGACTATTACCCGGATGAAGATTGCCACATATATTGGCACAAAATTGTAATGAATGGAGGTGTTTTTATTTGGATGTGTGGTCTCTAAAAGACTGTAAAAAATATATATATTTAAATTATAAATAATTTTCTTTAAGTATGTTGAACTTTTTTTTTTAAAAAAATACTTTTGGAGTCACTTATATTATTAAGTTTCAAATTCTCTTTCAATAATAAAAGTTTTATTTTAATACCAAGAATTAAAAAAATATTTTAAAATCAAACATAACTCAATTTAAAAGGATTTAATAGAAATTAATAATACAAGTCAATGTTGTAGGTACTTACTTGGTATTAATAACCAATGGATTATTATTTTGAGTACTAACAATGACGGTAGAAACTTGATTTGTAGATTTCATTGACTGTGATTGATTAGTTGGAGTACCTGTAAAACATGTTTTTTAAATTAAAAAAACATACAGTAAGCTATTAATATGATATAAGTACTTGTACATGTTTGTTGTGGTACATATATATTTGGTAATCGACCCGGTATCAAATATTGCACAGTGGTAGTTTCATTATTTCTTATTGTTGGGTTTCCATTATCATTATTTTTTGCCACAACCACATTAGTCACTAGAGGAGAGTCTACAGGTTTTAGAAACGCCAAAGTCAACGATTGTTGCGAATACCCAGACTTTTTAGCTTGTGCTTGTATTAATAGAGAATGTCCGTTCATTATTTGTCTAACAGAGCAAGTTGGTGTTTGCTCGGTGTCTTTGTTTGCCAAAGAAGTGTAATGGAATATATTCTGTTGTGATACAGGTGTTACAACAATTTTTGAGTTAACTGTTGTAGTTGTTTGTTTGCTGTTGTTCCACTCAGCAGTTGATGCAGCCCAAGCGTTTGTGTTGATCAATTTTGTTTGATTCCAAGTTTCAGATCCAGAGGGTGACCATGTTAACTCTGATGATGTTTGTTGAGGAAATTGGTCAGAAGGGTTTTTAATTTTTGGAGAAGCAGGCATTAGTTTAAATGCTCCCGGAGTAGGTTGAAATGGAGAAACTCCAACAGGATTAATAGGAGAATGATAGGGATATGAAATTGGAGTAGTTGGTTCTCTTGAATTAACTGTTTTTGGTTGATACTTAGAATCTGTCGAACCAGTAGACAACAACCTGAAAAAAAAGATTGAATTAAAAATTTAGGCTGCAAATCAGTTCCTTGTAGGAATAATATACATTTTATACATGAAAATCCTTCTCCTCTTTTTAACATCACACCTACAGTCTTATAATTAATATATTCTTAGTTTTCCCAAATTGTTTAACGGGTTTCTATACACTTTTTTTACTGGTTCAATTAAATTTTGGTACTTGTACACCCAGTAGAAAATGTCCATGCATGCCTAAGATTAAACTAATTGAAATTGTCACACATTATTGAAATGGATTATATTGAAATTATCGAAATGGATACTATAAAAGTATAAAACAAATTTAAGCCAAATTAAAACTTTAAAATTAATATTTTGTTGATATTGAACTTACTAAGCTTGCTCAAAATCATAAGTTTTATTATTAACACATTTAATAAAAACACCACACCAGTAAACCATCCAAAGCTGTCTACTCCAATGCAAAGTAACTACTTTAATAAGTTATGCTCCAGATTGAAAGTTGCTATACTTTCTTTTTAAGTTTTGTTGGTTAAAAATTATGGCTGATATATTTTATTCTAAAAAACCATTTTTACCATTTTTCAAAGTTTAAACAACCGTAATTGAAATAAATTGAGACCTAATATTTTCAAACCTTTAATATTATAGTATATAAAGGCATGTTGGTTAAGTTTGAATTACCACTTTTTGATACAAAATTAAAGTTTTAATTCAAAAAAAGTAAACCAATGATGAATGGATAACATTTTGGATTACTGTAATTTACCTAAATTGATTAAAATTGGTATAACAAATATCCATTTGTTTTAGTTTGTAACACTGAAAACCAAAAATTTAGACCTAGCCCCAAGGTTCAGTGAACAAGATTTTTAAAACCCATCTCACATCCAACACTAAGAAAACTCTCTCTCCCCTTTTCTATTTCTGGAACTGCAAAACTAATAATTTTGTAAAAATTAAATTTATTTAAATTAACAATTAATCACAAAAAATTAGAGCACGTCACCTTGCCACAAAAAATTGTGTTTAGTACTGATGATAGTAACGTTGTTATCAAAATATGTATTTACTTAAATAAAAGTTAAATTTTTTGTGACTGGGTGATTTGCTGAACAATTAATGTTTATTTTACTTTATTTTTCTAAAACCTATACATAGAATTTTTAAAGTACAATAAATAACATTTATATTTTATATTTTGTGTGATTTTAACTTATGGAATTAAACATGAACTTTTTGATTTTAATATACATAAGTTCAATTTGTAAATATTATTTTAAATTTTAATTAAGTAATAAAAACAAATAAATAGATTAAAATTTTACTTATCTAAAGTGGGATATACAATTAATCAATTTACCTTGCTTTTATTGGCTTTGGTCGACATGTCACTTCGCTAGAACTAGTTGATTGAACAGGGCTGAATCGTTGCTGAGGAAATGTTTTGTTTTCTAACACAGGTTCAGCGTCACTTTGAGATTCAGTATCAGAATCAGTTACTTTTTCTTTGCATTTTAGATCTATTTCAGAACTTTCAGCAACCACCTAAAACACATACATCACACACATTTAAAAGATTTTAAGTTTTGCAGGTAAAAAAAAATACAAAACACTAACCATTTGTTCATCTTCTGATTCGTGTTTTGTTTCTACATCTATATCTTTTTTCTCTTGAACTTTTTGCTCATCAGGTATTTCTAGAGTACTTTCAACAAGTGGATCATGGTCTAATGGAATATGTTCATCAGTAGATCCTAACTTAGATCGACCACTACCACTTGACTTTCTCCTATCTTTACTACACCATTTCCATTCAGGATGAGCTTTAAAGTGTGCCTCTTTGACCTCAGAAGCTAATTCATGATACTTTTGTTTCTGATCTGGTTCTAATGCATACCACCACTCGCCAAGAATTTTGGACACGGTTCTATTATCTTGATTTGGATGACGTTGGTGAACCAATGCTCTATGTCTCTTACTGAATATCATAAATGCATTCATTGGTCGTCGTATACGATCTTTGTTTTTTGTTAGTGGACTCTGAGGTTCCTTTGAATTTTGCAAAGCGCTAAGAGATTGACTTCTACGCTTTCCAGCAGCTGTGTTAGCGTTTTGATCATCATTATCAATGGGTTCTTGTTCAAATACGTCATCATCATCAACATCAGGAGATTCTGCAGGCGGAGGAGTTAAAACAGCCGGAGCTGATAAAGGAGGGGTGAGAGATTTTGGCACAATTCTAATATTTGATAGACACGTTTCTTCTGAATCTAATATTGGCACTAATGTATCCCAAGAATATACAGGCCCATTTTCATTATCTAAAATTATAAATCATTCATAACATATACATAAACATACACAATTAAAATATACAAATATTTTTTATTTATATAAAATATTAATATTTTAATTATTACTAATATGAGTTGAATTTGATTTTGGAGGATCTTCTTTTCTTTCATCCCTTACAGGTAAAACCGGCAACAATGCACTTGGGTGCACAATAACTTGTTGAAGTACTGATTTATTTTGATGATCTTGATAGTCATTCTGAAGAGTAGGGTAGTTATGTTTAGTAACTACTGAAGCGGTTGAAATAAAACTTTGAATGTTTTGTACTTGCTAAAATTAAAATAAAATATGTAAAAATATACACTAAAAGCGTAAAAAAAAAATTAAGTAGTAAAACTTCTTACTTGGTATTCAGTATTTTGAACTACATTTGAAGAAAATGGTATATTTGTTACAGCTAGGTCATTTTTTATCACAGATTCTTGAAACACAGAATTGTTATTATCTCTGCTATACACTTCATTGTTTTCACTAATTTGACTGTATGCATCACTACCGTTCTAATCAACATAAAATATTGATAGTTAGAAGTCTAACCAAATTTATTAAGAATATCTACAATGATTTTACAAACCATTTCAACAGTAGTTAAAGCTTTTTCTAATATATGACCATGTTGATTTGACACCACAACACTAGGCTGTCTTTCAACTTGCCACTGAGGAGCAGGTTGATTAGCTGACTTTGCTAGATGTTGAGACGATGATTCAATTCCTCTCCAACATTGTGCTTGAGAATTCATAGAGACACTAGATTTGGGTTGTATAGTATGAGGTGAAATTCGAATTACACTAGTTTGGCTGGAATTAGGAATTGGCTCATGCAAACCATGTTGAGTTGTTGGTCTCAATAACTCTGGTCTACAAACAAATACCCATTTATAATTTAAAAATAAAAAAACTTAAAACAAATCTCAATACTTTTTTGAAATTTGCACAACATGAAATTATTATATTTAGGTATTATCATACTTGACGAGTTGTTGTTGTCTGTATTGGTTATTAGAGTTATTGTTTATAGCAGGAGGAGATATATGTCCATTGCCAGCAGTTGTTATAGAAGCATAATTTTGTGTTGATGGCGAAATAATGGGTAGGAACATATTTTGATGGGATCCAATGGTCAGTGGAGACTGTGTACTATTATTGCCTATTAAACCAGGTGAAGAATATAGCGGAGTTCCAGACCTTGAACTACCTAATGAAACTGTAAAAAAAAAAAAAAAATTATTAGTAAAATAAAACTACAATTTTATCCTGAATTTCCCTATTTTGAAATCAATAGATTTTCAAAAATGCTATAAATTAATTATCATGTTATGTACCAAGCATGTTGGCAGCTTCTGTTTCATCAGGATCAAAACGACCAGTCAATCGCCGTTCAGAAAAACTAGGTGAAGTCTGAGAATCCCTGGATGTTTCATCTCCATCAATAGTACTTCTGTTTCCTCTAAAACATATGAAAAAACCAATAAAACTAACATTAATATAAAATAACTAAACAATTAAATAGGTACCTTGTAAAACTAGTACTACTTGATGCACAAGACCTTAAGCTACTGCCTTTCAAGCTCAAATGACGTGAACAATATCCTCTTCTTTGTGATTCTTTTGAACAACCATCTTTAGAACACAATCTTCTCCACTGTTTCCCATTAAATTTTTTTCTAATTCCACTAGGTGTAGTTATAACATCTCCTTTTTTATACTTATGAGGGGATGTAATCTGAGATCTTGGAGTAGCTGGAGTTGATCTAGGCGTAGTACTACCATGGTCCATCATGCTACTTGTGCTACCTCGACTTTGCATGCTACTCCTTTTACTGCTTCCTGACAATTTTCCGGCATCTAAAATTAAAACAAAACTTTAACAACACACCAAATATTTAATAAATGAAAATGTTTATGTTAATAGAACAAAATCATCACTAATTTATACATAAGTCATACGTGTGTGTGATAGGAATGACATAAATTAACAATCAAAATTAAAAAACTGTTAATAAATATGGTTTTAGACTATTTACTATATATAAATGTATTAGAATAAAATTAGTTGATTTTTAAGAATCAAGTTTTAAGCTAACAAATAGTTGTGAGCACTTTATTGTTATTGTTATTTGATATTAATTAAATATTTAAGAAAGTTTTCTTTAGTAAGGATAATATTTTAGAAGGAAAAACATTTTTGGATTACTTTATCTACAATCTTTTAGAAGGGCTGACTAGTTTTATGCACAATTTAACTGGATGTATTAATCATTTATTAGTAACATAAAATGATTTCTGGTTTTGCAACATTAGTGTTGCAATAAACACAAAAAATATTTAAGAAGTTGTTCTGTATTTATTACTAGCTGTCCCGACCCAGCGTTGCCCAGGTTAAGGTTTACTGTGGGTTATCCCTAAGAGATAGACTTTTTTGTAGACCTTTTCAAGATGTACAATACTGTAGTTGTAATACATTATTTTGATATATCTCATAGGGTTCAGCCAGCATTGCAATGTAATCGCAAAAAATGTGTTTATTTACGATATCACATTAAAAACCTTTAAAATTATCAGTGTTTCTCTACTATATTATGAATGTTATATAAATTTAAGCCTTCCTCTTGAATCACTCTATCAATTAAAAAAACTCACATCAAAATCCGTTGGGTAGTTTCAAAAATCTAAGCATACATAGGGACAGACAAACAGTAGTGATTAACTAAAAGTTGAAATCAAGAAATCATAAGTTATATGTAAAATCTGATATTTTATTTCAGCTAATGGAGGTTGTTACATTTTTTTAATTTCAAGAACTCAAAAACTAATATAGCTTTAAATACAAGCCAAAAAGTTAACCAACTTACCATAATAAATTCATAAATACATAAAATATGAATACATATATCCATAAATAACAAAAAACACTAAAATATATTTAATAGAAAATCTAATATTGACTAAGATGAAATGCACTACAAAAGAGTATTAAAATTATAAAACATGTAACAACTTATTATGATAGACTTACCAGCATCTGACATAAATAGTATATCTTCTCGCCGGAGATCATCATCACTTTCACAGAAATCATCAAAGTGGCGATCATTCAAAGGTTGTGATGGGGAAGTTCTTACAGTTTGATAGTAATTTGTGGGTTCATTAGGTGTTGGTGTTGGTTCTCGAATTAATGGAACGTGACCGTTAGGAATACCATGTTCAAGTTCATCCCACCATGGGGGCAATAGTAAACGAAGATCTGCTCTTTTGACAATACACTCATCATTGTTACTAGATAATATATTGACAACAAATCTCACAGGGCTTGTGAGTATTTTAAGCACAACACCTTCAAAAAATACCCTGGGAACTGGATGACCTTCATCCGGCTGAGAGCCAGAAATTCGAACACATACTCTTGCACCAATATTGACCTATAGTAAAAAACAACTTAAGTAATTACCTTTATATCTAATGTTAATTGCCACCAAAATGCATTCTAAGATTAAATGTATACTTACAATGAAATATTATAAATATATTCAATATGCTTAAATTGGTTTAACAAAAGATTTATAAATTAAAGTTTTAAAACATACATTGATTTTAAATTGATTATATATTATAAGGTATGACTTATAAGTGTTTGAATGTATTAGTTGACAACCATATTTAATGGATATGAAGGAAAGAATACAACAGTACTCTAAAACTCTATATTTGAATTTTTAATATACTAGAAATGAAAAGTTGTTGAAACAGATTTTAGAAATTTTTTTACAGAGTTTAGATAAGTTCAATTTTAATAAAAAATCTTCACCACAAGAATAATTGTTCATTGCTGAGATGTAAAAAAATATTTCATCTACTGTTTACAAATGCTTGTTCAATGTGGGACAAGCGAGCACAATTACATCTGAATAAGTCACAAATTTTAGGAACTTTTCACAACTTTGTTGTAGAAGTAACTGTAAGTATTAATCAATTTGTACATATCATTAAAACAAATCTTTCGATAATCACCAACTATTACTTTATATGTATTATATTATATTATTTTACAATATAATTTAATCCCAAATATTGATAAAATGTAAGTATCTAATAGTTTTTAGTAAGAAAAAGTTAAAATTAAAAATTGTAAATTTTATGAAGTGTATTATATTATATATAATACACTTATATATACTATGTATATAAGTGTACTTATATACTATGTAGGTAGCTATAAAATCTGAAAATAATTTGTAGCATACAAAAAAATAAATAAAATAGGTCAGTGCAAGATAAAATTGGTGCCCAATAACAATAATGCAAACATACAGTATTGTGTTCATAATTTTTGGATTAATATCAAACATAATCATAATTAATATACTATCTTAAACCAATCATCATTCAAGTTGCAAATTTAGTTTTTAATTATCAATAAATACTACTAAATAATACTCAACAATCTACTTTTGTGGGTAAATATGTAATTATGTACCTACTAACTAAATGATAAAATAAGTTTTAAAAAAATCAAAAAGTACCTAATGCCACTAAAATAACTTTCAGTTAGAGCTAATACAAAATGAACAATAATCATTTCAAATCATAAAATGACATAGCGTATTAAAATGAATTTGTTTTCAAATTCAGTTCATAACTATAAATAAAAAAGATAAGATAATATTCAACACTACATTCATAATAATAACATATTATGTATTTGTTTAGCAATTTAGTTACACAATAACATTAATTACAAAATAATAAATAATTTTCAGTTAGAGCTAATACAAAATGAATAATCATTTCAAATCATATAAATGCCATAGTGTATCATCATAAAAGATTTTTAAATTCAAATCTTAACTATAAATATATAGTAAATATTCAACACTACTTTAATAAGTAAGTATATGCTCACCAAGTATTGGAGTATTTTCAATATTGGAATAAGATAAAATTAATAATGTCAGTAAAAATTAATTTCCAATAGGAGCTAATACGAAATAAATAATCATTTCAAATTATATAAACTCCATAGTGTATTACCATGTAAAAAGATTTACTTATCAGTTCTTAAGTATAAATTAAAAAAAATATTTAACTAAATATATAATAGAGGCAATTAGGTATTTAATAACCAATAATATTACTTAACAAGTATTAGAATTGAAAAAAAATAATTTTCAGTTAGAGCTAATACAAAATTAATAATAATCATTTCAAATCATAAAATGCCATAGCGTCTCATCACAAAATGTTTTCAATTTCAGTTCTTAACTATAGTCTATAAATAAAAATATAATACTCAACACTCTACTTTTATAGGTAAATATTATATATTTACTTATCACTTGGCAATTCAGTTATGTACATGATAACATTGATTATGAAGTAGTATATAATTTTCAGTTAGAGCTAATACAAAATGAATAATCTCTTCAAATCATATAACTGTCATAATACCTACATCATCATGAAGTATGATTAAAATTAGACTTTTAACTTCAAATAAAAATAATGTTTACTAGCTACTAAGTAGATAAATAATTATTTTATAAATTTACTAAAAAATAAAAGTAAAATAAAAGTATTATCAGCTTAAACCAATACAAAATAAATAAATATGTTGTTACCATAATACAACATTTTACTATGCTGTAAATTGTTGTTTAAATTTTTACATTAAAATCAAATAACTATGAAAAATGTTGAATAAAGATTGAAAAAGTATTTAATAAATCATTGTTTAAAAAAGAAAAATTCTGAGCTTCTGATTCTTGCTCAAAAAATTAAAAATTTCAAAGTTCTATACTTAGCTTAAAGAAAATGTCAAAATGTTCTTCACATTTGTGCTTTAACAATAATTCTAATAAATTTACTGGGAAATTAGTTAAATAACTAGTTTAAGTAAGTTTTGGAGATGTTTCTTACAAAACTTATGGTAAATATCAGAATAATAATAATGTATAAATGTCCATAAACAAAATTTAGAGCAACCAATTTTTTATATTATTTAACGATGAATAGTTAAGCTAACATTAAAGCTTTCAATATAAGAATTTAAAGCTTAAAGATTAATGAAACAGAACTTCAAAAACTAACAAATTTGAAAATTTTATATTTTGCTCTACAAAATAAAGTCAAATTAAGTAGTATAAAAATTTTAATTAGTTGTATAAATGATATGTGAAAATGTAAAGTAGTTTGAATTACTTTGAGCAATTTTGACTTTTCCGATTTTGGATAATAATTACAAAAATGTCATACAAGTGTCATCTCCATCCAATTAGGTACCTACATTAAACATTTTTTAAATGTACATGCTACTCATTTGAAAAATGTTAAAAGAAACTAATTTTGAAGTGTCAAACTTAAAAATTATTCTAGAAATAACTATATTAGATTTTAAAGTTTAAGAGAAATGAAAAACTAAGCGCTTATATGGGCAAGAAATCCGATCGACTTCTATACTATCTTATACTAAAAACTTAAAGCTTAAAACAAAACGCGATTGTACTATGTAGATATAACTACTTACTTGGCTCAAAGACGGGCTGGCGTCGCTGATGACGTCGTATTTGCTGGCGTTCAACACGTCTTTGAACAGATTGTACCGTTGACCTTCGTCGAGATTGTCAAATTCTATCCACACGTCGCCGTCGGACGTTGCCTGTCTAATCAGACCGGGCAGGTACACCCCGTCCTTCTTGGCCAACACCCGGTGGTTGGTCCACTCTTGCAGATCGACGTCCAGCCTTGACGCGTCGTTGTCCGTGTGCTGATGGTGTCCATTTGTGTAAGCCACCGTGGGCTCGCCATTGCTAACACCATTCTCCGGACGACAATCCGCGCCGCCGCCGACGATCACCGGGACCACGTCCGTGTAACCGGGACGGTCGAACCCTTCAAGCCGGGAATAGTCAACGGCCATCGACTGGGGTGGCACCACGACCACGCTGGCTACGCAACTGGTGTTGCACTGTCTTTGGGCCGCGGGCAGCAGAGGGTCGGTGGACACGGGGTCGCATTCCTCGAAATGCGAAAAATCGTATTTCCGTTTCTTTGGCAACTTTTTTACCGGGGTTTGATCGTTGTTGTTGTTGTGGTTTACGTTGACCGTGATGCTGGGACGGCAATTGACTATATCCATGGTGTCGTGAGGATTCATCAGACGGTTTATTTCGGTGTACGTCTGTTCGCAATTTTTCATCTCTCTGTGTATTGTAGTATATTATAATACCTGTAAAAGACAAAATTGTTCAATTATAAGTTGATGAATATTATTGGTAATTTTTTTTGTATTTTTTTAGACACTAATAATATGTATTTTGTATGGCAGTCAAAAAACGTTTTTTGGTGCACTTTCCGTGGTGCTAAAAACTTAAAATTTTAACTATATCTAACTTATAATGGTCTAATGCAAATTGCAAAGTATTGACTTAGGAGTTAAAATTTATCATACTCTGTCACTTTCAATAAGCCTGCCTCGGGGCTTGTCATAAAACATTAATGATCTAATGTTTTTCTCAAAAGGGTGAAATTTGTGTTCATAATTGTTCAACATTGTACACCGCCCATTTACATAGTCAAGGTTCCAGGGGATTGTGGCACCCCATCAGACACTAAAAAAATTAAATTTGAATCCTAAGTTGATTTAATTAATAAATTATGTAAGGAAGTTTGACTTTATGTTAGCTATAAAGAAATTTATGAACTAATTTGTTATCACTTGGTTTGAGAAAAAGGGCTGCCAGTCATAAATATTTAGGAATAGCACCTGTTAAGTACTGAAATATAAAATTAATTTGAACTTTCAGTTATTTAGGTTATGATAAATAAATCTACTGGAAAACTGCTAACAGTAAAAAAATCAAGGACAAATAGGTTTTTGACATTTTATTTGTTAGGTATAATTCTTTTCAATGGTTAACAAATGACTTAACACATTATAAATATGAGTATAATACATTTATCACATCAAACTTCAACAAATTTTTTTTTAAAAATTAACTTTATTTTATTTTAAAAAATTACGATATAATGTCATAAAAAATGTATAATATTTAACTATTTTGTTTAAAAAACTTGCATGTTCTAACATTAAATTTCTTATAGGTAGGTAACATAATTTATTTTTACAAAACAAAATAACATTCAATGAACAATGAGAATCTCTTTTATTTCCAGTAAAACACATTAATTACATTTATTTTTAATTTAATTGAATAATTTCAGTTTAAGTTATAAGGAATTGGGTGTTGATGAAGTACAGAGCTAAATAAGTGTAAAACTGTTTTGTTGCATTGAAAATTTTCTACTAGGAGAAACTAGTGTTTAAAACATTTAGTTAAGTAATAGGTAGTACCTATATTCTAAGTGATGCAAATAAAATTATATCTAATTACAAACGTAAAAAGTAGTTAAAAACTAAACTAAATGGAAACAACTACCAACAATAATTAAATTTGAAAAATTATAGTATTATTGTTTATATTATATAATATATAGGTAATTGTTACTTATTAATCTAAATACGATCATAATAACAAAAATACTAATTACTAAGTAAAATAAATAGTGATACAAATGATTGTGAAAAAATAAAGAGTAGTATGCTCTTTGCGTATAATTCATATTACAATCTACATAATGAGTAAATATCAATATGCATAATTAAGTCATTGTAATATAAGGTAACCTTAAACCTTTACATGATAAACAAAAGGTAGGTCATAACTCAAAAATTTTAACTTTTTAAACACGTATTACATTCATATCAACTTTTTGGGCAATCATTACATAATAATCATAATTGATTGAATAAATATTAAGGTAAAAACAAAGGTGTAGGTACCTATAAACTAAAATCAAACCTAAATTGAATTAAATTGTTTAATTTTATGATAGGTAATAAATAATAAGTAATAACTAAACTATAGGTTGCATAACACATTTAAAATTCGGTGATGGTATGAACAGATGTACTTACATAATAATAAAATATGTACCCATACAGAAAACAAATAGTATCATCTACCTAGTAGTTTTTGATGATACAAACTCAGTGAGGAAATAAAGACAATTAAACACCTACAAAAAATTGACCAAGGAAAAAAAAAAACATCATTATTTTTGATGATTAGTTAGGTATAGTTAGTATAAATATTACATTATAGTGAAAACATAAAACAAGTTTAACAAATAAATAATAGGAAAAAAATGAAAAACAATACAAGAATACAGCTAATAGGTATTGAATGTATGAATGTATGATTGAGTGGATTAACTGAAAATATATTTAGATGAATAAATAAAAAAACAAATGAAATTATAAAATAGGTAGGTACCTAAATCATAAAATTTAATAATTGGACAATATATTTTTCTATACTAGATAAATTAAATTTATAGGTTGCTAACCTCAGTAATTTAATTACATAATTTTGAAACAATAATGATTTGACTGAAAACATACATTAAGATTTAGTTACACTACTATACAAAATCTAATTATAGGCAATGCCGTCCTAAGGATTTTTTGGGTCTGGGCAAAATAATTCAGGGGCCCTTCTATTATCCTATTATTGTCATAATATTAGAAAATGTAGTTAATCTGGACTTAAACCGGGGCCCCATTGAAATTTTCCTAAACTGGGGCCTGGGACAAAATAGTCCCATTGCCCCTGCCTCTGAACGGCCCTGATTATAGGTACATTTTATATACTACATAATTAAATGATATAAATTACTCATTTAGTCATTAGTCATTACATTGTCACGATTAAACAAATTGAATGTGTATGAAAATTTTTATATTAAACAGGTAATAACATTGATTAAATATACATGTATATTTAATTAAGGCGTTTGGAAACGTCGATTTTCTTTCTCTGTCTGACACACGTAAATCATAGGACTTTTGACGATTTTGACTTCTAACATACCCATCAATTTTTTAAAGCTATAAGGAATCTGTAAGCTGATTTGAATTATTCAAGACGTTTGCTTTGCATCCAACGAGCTACCTTTTTTATTTTCTTGTCATTATTTTTTTAAGAACAAAAAATTTAGAAAACTTATATTAGTTATTTTTAAATTTAATTTGTAAAAATTTAAAAGATCAAAAATTTGCCTAAACGGATGCAAAGTAGACGTCTTGAAGAATTCAAATCAGTTTACAAATTCCTTATTGCATTAATAGTTTGATCGGTATGTTGGAAGCACAGATATACATAATAATTATAAATATATCTGTGGTTGGAAGTCAAAAATGTCTAAAATTCTATGATTTATGTGAGATAGACGGAAAAAAAAAATCAACGTTTCTAACCGCCTTAATGGTAATAACTTCTAACTAATCAGAAAAAAATATTTTAATTAACAATTTTTATGGCAGACCGAATAATTTTTAAACAAAAATCATTCAACATCCAATAAAAATAAAATGTACAAGCTTAAAGTATCAATTTTAACTGACTTAACCTTGAAAAAAAAAAAATAAAAAATAGTTATTATGATTAGAAGAAACAGAGTTTGACTATTGTTTTTTACTTATATATTATATTAAATGGGTAACAGCCAGTGCCGTATCTAGGAGAGGCAAGCGATTCTTGATCTTTTATAGTTCTTGTCCTCGGGCGTTGTATATTTAGGCTCAATATCAAAGGCTTTTGACTAATTTAAGGGAAGCAGTGTTACAGAGTGATAAAAATTAAATTTTCCCCAGGCAACAAAAACTCTAGATTTGACACTAGTAAATGTAACTTTCCTATAACCACTTTTGATAACAAATTTAGATAATAAAAAAAAAATTTAAAAAAATTTTTATTCTAAGGTAGGTACTTTAAGTTTAAATTGTTTACTACTGTAAGGAAAGTCAACATAGTCCATAATTATAAATTGACATCAATATGTAGGTACCTAGGAAATTTTCAACACTGATCCTTAATTCACATAAATAACGCAAAGATATGTACTTGATACTATAATTTTTTAACAATAATAAAGAAAAATCAAGTATTTAATGCATGGCATATATCATAAACTACCAGATCATCAACCACCAGTAGACTAAATGTACGAAGTATTTGTTGTGGTGTTAATGCAATTACTTTCACAGAAAATTGGCCTTGAATTGATGAATGAACAATATTGTAAAAAACAAGCGAAAATTGCATAGAAAAACACGGTAAGAACTAAAATGTTTTTGCCATGTCATAATATGGCTTGAAATTATTTTTTTGTAATAGGTTGTAAAAACTTACTAAAAATGTTGTTAAGATAATTTTTTTTTTCAAACATTTACATTTCAAACTGAATTACCTACTTATAAAGGTAACGTTTTTTTTTTTTTACATTTATTGTAGGTAGGAACGGAGTATTATACTAAGCAAACATAGTAGGAAAGTTATTTGTTCGTAAGTTCTTTACCTACATACATAGAAAATGTACACAGGTGGAATATTATTTGACAATTTTTTTGTACTTTTTATAATATAATTGAGGAAATAAAAAGTAATAAGAAAAATAAACCCATTTTTTA
>CM029363.1:14029974-14166606 GCA_017140985.1 Hormaphis cornu | reverse complement strand
TGGTTTTTGTCTCTAGCATTTTTTGTTTTAAGTTGAAAATTTGTATAGAAAATTATTTTTTTATCTATTGAAATTTGTTAATATTTAATATTAGATTCCTCGGTACATAGGTCAGAATACATTGTTCAATATTTGTAAAGAAACAACGTTTTGAACTTAAACAGTGCTCGAATTGCTACAAAAACCGGGAACAAGTACCCCCAGTCATTTTTACAAAATATTTAACCAATCAAATCTCGCTTCTCTTTGTGCCCTGGTATAAGCGTGCAGCAGTATAGAGATATCAGAACGTTTGTAATTGTTAACTAAACAGGCACCTCTATACTCCATAATCATGTTAATCATCTCGGTAATACACACAAAACGCGAGGTGTAACGCATTATACAAATATGCCAAATCAACAGACGAGTTTAAAATTTGAATTTTCACCTAAACTACATGTCTAACATGGCTAACTAGGATCGAAACAAATTTTTTACACTAAAAATATTAAGGCGTGTAAAACATATTTGAAAAAAAAAAAATGCTGAATTTCTTACAAAGAAGCGAGTCTCACACGGTGGGTACTAAAAATAAAGACAGTTGGTTATAATGTAGACGGACCATACTGCATATTATTCACTATTTAGCGACCAATTCACGAAACGAAATGTTTGAAATTTAAGTCGGGTTTGTAAAAATAACGATGTTTAAAACAAACAAAAACGATCGTAATGTTGATTAAAATTAAAACTAAACAGCATAAAAAAAAAACGTTTGCTGGCCGAGCGCGATAGCTGATAAGCCGCCAAACGTCATAGTCACCACAGTTGACATTGGACCACGGTTTGAAATATACTACATTTTAAATCGTGCATAGGACAGACGGCCGGTACCTATAGAGCAAACTGAAGAGTGACAACGGGCTAAAGTCGGAAGACACCGCACCGCCGGAGATACCACGTATCATCGTTGCTTGCATAAAAAAAAAAAAAACAAAAACGCTCGGCGATGATCATTATTACTCTTACACGATCGTGCCAAGCGTAATCGGTACTTGGCGTCGGAAAAAATGAAGAATAACACCGAGGGGTCGGGACGTTGAGAGCTTGTGATATGCCTACGAGTCTGTGGGTGGACGTGAAGAATGCGCCGCGCTATCTTTATATTATCACTCGGAACGCAACAGATGATTACGGAGCTGCTGCTGCTGCTGCTGCTACTGCTGGCGGTGTCGGGCTTTACGGGAACAAAGGATGAATGAACGAGTACTACGCGAGCGCTCGCTCACACGCACGCACACACTCACTCAAAAATTAAAAACCCCGGACGGATCTGTCGGTGGTCGGCGAAAAAAACGTAAACACGACAGTCGCATCTTTCGGTGGCAAACGAGAAAAAATTATCGAATATTTTTTGATAGATATTCTTACGATAACAATATTATTATTATTATTATTATTAAAGCGTAATATACGTTACCCGTGTTGTGTCTAGCGGACGAATCTGTACGATTGTCTGCGTCCCGCGACCGGAGGCCGAAACACGACGAGCGGGCAGCAGCTGCAGTTTTCGGCGAGACGTCGACGGTCCGTCGGGGGGACGCCGCGCGATAGCGACATGACCGCGCGCGACCCACGGAACTCTGCCGCCGTTACGGCGGCGGAAAACTCGTCGAGACGCCGGACGTAGGAAAAACTTTTTTGCTGTTTTTGTTCGCGCGGAAAGGTGAACGACGGCAACGAAAACGAAAAATTGTGTTATCGCTTGTAAGCGGCCGCGCGCGCAAAACGAAAACGGCGGAGGGTGAAAACACGGACCAAGCGCGCACGCGATACTACAACGACGAGTGGTGTCGTCGACGGCGGCGGCTGTAATACCGTATTGTTGTAGTATTATAGTAGTAAAGAAGCAGTCGTCGTAAACTCGTAGTAGTGGCGTCGGCGTAGTTGGACGACACACGGGGGGCGCTGGTGCGTGCGCGCGCGCCGTCATCGACGTATGGACGGCGGTGCGCGGGGGGGTGCGCGGCTGCGGTTGTTTCACAATTGATTGGAACGTCGTCGGCGGCGGCGGCGGCGGCGTGCGGGAACGCCAACACTGGTCGCCGCGGGTCGGTGGGACGCCGGACGACAGAGACGCATAGCGATGGGTGGTGTGCGCGCGTTTGGTTGGTGCGTCTCGCTCGCTCTCCCGCGGCTGGCCCGTAACAGCAGCTGCTGCTGCTGCTGTGCGCGTGATAACAGTACTCGTCTCGTGCGTGGTCGGTCGTGGAACGGCTGGGCGGGCGTTTGTGCTGGGACAGTGCAGCCTCGTCCGACGGACCGAAATAACCGCAAACGGCGGTTTATTTACCGCGAGAGCTGCGATTTTTCAACACCCGCATATTGTTGTTATCCCTCGGCGCGTGCCGCGATTATCCCGACCTTGGATTCTTAACAGGTTTGGCGCCGCAAAGGGTGACCTTTTTTGCCCTTCGCCCCGCTCACGGTAGAATTTCGCACGCTCTCGGTAGCCGTGTTGTCATTTACGCTATCTAGTTTTAATGGCGTTTAGTTAAAAAAAAAATACATATTTTACGCCGTGTACACTTGACCCGCGAGTACCAACGGTTGAAATAACCACGGCATAAGATGACATAAATCACAAAGTGTCTGACGGTTCCTAGGGCCTTAAATACTTAAAACAAGTATAACACGATAAGGAATCGTAAAACCCTGTCAGTACTTAGCGGCGCTGTTTATACAAAGTGTGATCTAGAACTATTATTTTAGGTTTTTGCTCCGAGCGAATTAAATGAACAGAAGTCCGCGTTTCAATTGTAATAATTAAAATATAGTTGCAAATCGGTGAGCCGCGGCTGGGAACATAATTTTTTGGTACAGGAACGGTCTATTATTACTGCTTTTTATTAGTATACAAGAAAATATATATAACACCCGTTTGACCCATATATTTATTTATACAACTTATGTATAGGTATCGTAATCACGCCATTAAAGTTATCAGTGACCAGCAATATGTTATAAAAATGATTATTATTTGTAGTGCTCTTATAGTATTTACTATTTATATAGTCTACGTTAAACGCCCCTGATAAACGATAATAATAATAAACGTGACCTGCATTGTGATGCTTGTGTTAAAGTTTTAAATTTTTCATTATCTAAATAAAACCTGTTAAGTGTAAAATATTGAATATCTTTAAGATTCATACTATATAGAGCTCATTTACTGTCATAATTTTTAGAAATTTAAAAGCCGATCAAACTTCATTCATTCCAATAATGTGAGAAAATTGCAATATTTATTAACTATATAAAACGGAGAATAAAAATACAAAAATGCTTACAATTGCGAACCAAAATTTTGTAAATCAATTTTTGAAATTTTTTAACCACAACTATAGGAAAATAGTATATTATAAACGGTACAAAACAAAGAAATCAAACACTATACTCTTTTAACTAAAATGCAGCTGCAGGAGGTGCAGAACGTTTTATTGAATTTTCACTAACCGCAAAATGCGTATAACTATAGTTAGCTAGTTATAACTATAGTTATATGTATATATAAATGAATCAATTTTTCGGCGGTATTTACTTTAGTTATTTCAAATTTGTAGGGGACACCGGGCTTAAGTCCCCTCGGCGCCGTTCAAAACCGAATACAATACAATATAATTTTAATATTATAGACTTGGGAAAAAATCAAAAAACCAGCCAGCTCACACATCATATTGTCTATAGTAATAAAACGATAGTTTTGAACTTATATAAATGTACAAGTGAGAATAATATATAATACACACGCAGTAAACCTAAGCTATATACTCGGCGCGGCTGCTGCACTATATATTGTTATAAAATAGGCCACGATCGATGGCCAACTGACCCGAATCCCTTCGAGCGATCTCTATACGCGCGCCGCCGTCGTCGCACAAAAGTTTCATAGTACCTTTCCACCCCCCGAGCACCTGTGCATCTTTTTTTGCTCCATCGCAACCCACAACTTACCCCTCGTCCATTTTAGTTGTGTATAATCTATCTATCTATAACTTCTATTTATATAAAAGGAAAACTGACTGACTGAGGTATCAACGCACAGCCTAAACCATTGGGTCTGTAGATACTTGAAATTTCGCACAGATGTTCCATATACGTGACAACTAAGGAAGGATTTTTAAAAATTCAACCCCTAAAGAGTTTTTTTAAAATTCATTCCTTAAAGTGGTGAAACAGGGTTTCCAAACTTGTGTAACTTGGTGTACTGACTTTTCAATTTTCAAATTGAAATTGAAATCTTTATACTAACACTTGACCCACTAAATCTCGGGTGATGCCGGGTCGGGACAGCTAGTAATATAATAGACTTATATATAATATACGAGTCCACTAGTTGCGAAAGGTCCACCTGCAAATTTGATATTTTGCCATTTATTGTTTATCATACTCAAATTATTCTTGGCAATTAATATTATAGTTCTGGTAAATTTTAAGTTTAAAAACGCAATATTATACACTAAACTCTGCGTTTAAATAACAAAAAAATAAAACCTACTTCAAAAAACAAAAAAATCACTAAAAAGTAAAAATTGTAGTTAAATAAAAAAAAAAAGTTGTAATAACTTTTTTTTGGAGTCGGTGCCGTAAAACATTATTTCATTAAAAAAGGATTACATACTGCAAAAACGTATGAGGAACGGACAAATTTAGTTTATTTACTTAATTATAGAATAACAACATTAAAGTTTCAAGGAATGTGGTTTTTCATCACGTCACCGACTCAAAAAAAGTGACAACAATTTTTTTTTTATTTAATTATTTTATACATTTTAGTGCTTTTTTTAAATCGGTTTTCATTGTTTGTTAAAATGATTTGTTATTCCATAATTTTTAGTGGAATGTGACTACTTTCTTGCAATACAGTACATAATATAATTCATACCGTGTCATTTCCAACTAAAAATAGTTGTTTGTTACTGTAACGTTATCGCGATACTTCTGTATAATTGATTTAGTTTTTGTTAATTTTTCAAAAAACACTGAAACAATTTCGATCAAATTTATATGGGACCACCTCTGAACCTATATATAAAAAAAAAAAAGAATCATCATAGTCGGCAGAGAAATTGATGAAAAACATATTGTGGAATAATACGTGAAAAAATTAAAAATACCCTAAGTCGAACTCGAAACCTTCTTCTTTTTGAAGTCAGTTAACAAAAAACTTAAAATTCGGTTGGTATCCATTTAAATGTATCAATATTGGAACTTCCAGTATTTCACTTTTTCTTGTGAAACTGAATTATACGTTTCGTTTAAAATACCTACGATGAATTTTACAGACTATACACAAAGTGTGAACCAGATACAACACACATAAAATTTATAAGTCCTGCTGCTGCAGTGAATAAAACAGCGTACAGTCGGTCTCATGGGCATAATATAACGAAGGCGCACCCGCGTTCCAGAAATTTTTAGATTTAAAATCGCGGTAATGGCCGCAATGTAAATTGCGAGGGTCCATCCGGCCTGGAATTTGACAACAAAATCAAATGAATAACCCAGAACCTAACCCTATAACTTTATCCGCGCACCTTCAAAGCCCAAAGCGACATCCCGAGTTTAAATCCATATTTTGCAGAGAGCGGGTAACCTAACCACCGATTCGATGGCAAACTTCGCCCCAGAAGTTTAGCGAGATTACTGAAAATCGAAACATTTAACAGCCGAAATGCGTCCGTTTCTGCAGATACGTCGCACACGAACGAAACGCGTGGGCGCGGACGCGAAACTTTCAAGACAAAACATTATCATTATCGGCCGCGCGTTCGAGTCCCCTCCGCGATTTATGCGCGAGATCGGTGTGTTCGAACGTTTCTCGGCAAAGTGAAAGCGGTTTCGAGCCGTGTCGCGAAAAAATAAAATGACGCACACGCACGGGGATTCGCACGAACGTGACTGTACAAGGACTGCAGCAATATTATGTATACGCGGATCGTTTTTTAAACGCGTTCGCAGTGTGTCCGGGCGTGTAAACTATACAGTGTCCGGAATTCAATCGTAATTGAATTTGTTTAATTTATTTTTAATCGAAAAAAACGACTCCGACGCGACGCGCGCTTGTTTTCGTTCGAGCGAAAGATTGCCGGGTGAGTGGATATTATTACCTATTTAATTAAATTATTATCCAATAGTTAATACACTTTTGTGACTATAAACACGTCAATATTAGCGATGTTTAATGTCGCTGTCGAAGCAGCAAGCGTCCCGCATGGGCCAGACTGGGGGTAATCGAGTGACCGACAATTTCTTTTCTTTTCTACGGGGCACCGCCACATTGGTTCCCAACAGGAAATGCTTACCGTCCCAGGAAGTGGCTGATTCATTTGGAAACAAAATAGTGTACTATTTTCGAGTAGAGTCTTATGAGTTCCTGAGGTAAGGTAGGGAAGACGGTCCAAACTCGGATGTCTACAGCCGTCTAAAGACCTTCCTGGAAGGCGAGCGATTCTAAAGGAAACTTCCCAACGGAGTTTAAGCGCATATACCGACGGTCCTATGACCTTCCCGGGACGGTTCCTGTGCTGTTAAGAGTTACTAATTCCGAATTAGATCCCTTTCGCACACCAGAATTCGATCGTCCCTCTTCTACGCCGTGTTATATGAGACCCACCAACGGACGACAATTCCGTGTGTTTTATTTCAAATACCCACTTATAACGAATTTTAACTGTTTTAGGTGTGTGGGTGACCTAAAAAATTTTGTTTCACCCCCGCCTGGCTATTGGACCACATGGTAGACTAGACGTACAACAACCGGCCCACCCATTGGGGTCCAAAATCATGACGTGCCCCGCGGGCATTTTTTCTCTGCGGCATAGCTCGGGCCGCCACTGCAGCAGATGACATGCCGTCGTCGGCGATCTGCAGATGGCGCCGTCGAGGTGTGGCGCGAAAGGGATCATCGCGCTGCTGTTGGTCAACACGTCGCTGTTTTTCGTGCTCTTCCAAGCGCTCTCCTCGGACGGCGACGGACGGAGCCGACTCGCGGTCGCCGGACCCAAATCGCGGTTTCTCGACCGCACTGCACGCCGGCGGCGGTCGCAGCTGTTGGACCTGAAAGACTTCAGGTATGCTGCGGAATTTTCCCGTCAAATATACCGATAGCGCCAACAATGACAACGTATGTGTGCCAATGATTTTTACATAGGCGATTTCGCATTAAATCATTTATAAAAATTAATACTGATGTAAAAGTACAATAAAATATATTGGTGACTAAAAAAGCGTGTGGCCTGCGGAAGCCAAGCATACCTATATCTCCGCAGTATATTTGTTGGCGCGATTCGGCCGTATCATCTCAAAAACAATATTGGCATAATTCCCCCTAAAAATCACTGTGTATACAGCAATACGTATAGGTATAACTATACGGCGCGCGTCCGTGCTCTTGCCGCAGGTACACCTTGGACAGCGACGTGTGCGGCGGCGACGAGCCTCGCACGCCGATCCTGGTGCACAGCCACGCGGGCCACTTTGAGCATCGGCTGGCCATTCGCCGGTCGTATCCGCGGCCGGTGCTGGACGGGCTGGGCTTCCGGCACGTGTTTCTGGTTGGCCGACCGGACGAGGCGGGCGTGCAGGAGCGACTGGCGCGCGAGTCGCGGCGGCACGGCGACGTGGTGCAGGGCAGTTTCCGCGAGGCGTACCGCAACCTCACGTACAAGCACGTGATGGGACTGACGTGGTTCCTGGATCGGTGCTCCGGCACGGCCGCGACCGTGGTCAAGGCGGACGACGACATAGCGGTGAACGCGTACGCGCTGCGCCGCGTCGTGGACCGCGCTGCCGCGACCGACCGGCCGCTACTGGCCGGCTGCGTGATCCGCGGCGCGCCCGTCCGGGACGCGAGCAGCAAGTGGCTCGTGACGCGGGACGAGTACGCGGGCGACGCGTACCCGCCGTTCCTGTCCGGTTGGCTGTACGCGGCGGCCGCGGCGTCCGTGCGCAGGCTGCTGCGCGCCGTCCGCCCGGACGAGCCTTACTTCTGGATCGACGACCTGTTTGTGACCGGCGTGCTGGCCGACCGGGCAGGGCTGCGGCTAACCGACCTGCGGCCGGACTTCGAGACGGACCCGGGTGCCGTCCACTGTTGCGTGCGCCGCCGAGAACGGTGCGGGTTCCTGGCCGCGCCAACCGGCGACGAGCCCGCGTTGCTCCGGCCGTACGCGGCGCGGCTCACGAGCTGCGCGGCCGCCAACGAATCGTGCGACGCGTTCCGCAAATCCGGGCCGCGACACCCGTGTCAGGACCTGTGGAAGAAGAAACCGGCGCGGCTCGCTCCCGTAGGGAAGCCGTCGATTCAAGTGTTGAACTATTGATGACACGGGTTCGTACCAACGAAATTCGGAGCAGGACTCGGGCATTTTAAGTGCCCGATTGCAATAAATACGATTTTATAGCAAAAAAAAAAAAAATTCGGCCAACAAATATGTTTTAGTTTCTACCAGATCTCACGCGATTTTTTTTTAAAATGTAAGTACTATGTAGGAACAATACACTTTCCTAAGTACAATTTTTCAACTTTAAACGACTACAAGTAAAAATTTTGACTACGGACTTTCGAAATGTTTTAGTAGTATATGGATTTACACGTCGGCAACCTTGTATTAAAGTTTCAACATTTTTTGTTGAAAATTAAATTTTCTATCGAACAAAAATTGTAGCAAAAAAAAAAAAAAAAAAAATGGAAAGTTTCAAAATTCTACACTTGGTTGAAAAATTTTCAAAATTTGTATCAATGTTTTGTAAAAGTTTCGGCTTGTTCCAATCATTTTTGTGAAATAGTTATGGCCAAAAATTTAAATCGATTATAACAAAAACATGTTTGCCAAAGTTTTTAATGTTTTTTTTTTTTTTACTGTTACATTTTCAATATTTTACGCTTAAATCTATGTCCCCTAAAAGTACCACGAGACTCCATAAACCTATCAGGAAAGTTACTGACTTTAAAAATCGGAGCATTACTGAAGAAGTTATCGTGATTACATTATTGGTAAAAAAAAATAAAAACACTTAAAAACAACCAGTACATTCTTTGCTATACTCATTCAATAATAAATAAATAAATTACCAATCAATTCTTTGCAAAATCTAAAAATGACCATTCAATTTTACAGCACAATATTA
Organism: Hormaphis cornu; assembly: GCA_017140985.1. Classification (NCBI taxonomy): domain Eukaryota; kingdom Metazoa; phylum Arthropoda; class Insecta; order Hemiptera; family Hormaphididae; genus Hormaphis; species Hormaphis cornu. Next base: position 14,157,432 of record CM029363.1, on the reverse strand, counting down.
AAAAGTACAGCAGGTACAGTTAAAAATTTTAGATTTGATCAATAATAGGATAGTATTTATATTGTTTTTGTATAAATAAATAATTTGGCTCAAAATATTTTCAAAATCAGTTTTTAACTGTAAAATTTGGCTGCTTTTTTTTTGTTTCACCTTACCAATTTTTCTGGTTAAGACTTTGTCAATCGTCCTTATCTTATAACTTGGACTCAGCTAACCTTTCCTGCACCAGGCACATAACTAAGAGGCCATCCTGAAAATGTTCTAGGCCACCCCAAACTTTTTAAACTTTTTAATTAAATATTATATTGTCAATTGGGGTAGTACATTGAGTTAAATTATAATGAATATAATGATTTTTTTATATTCAATATTTTTTTTATGTTAAAACTGGCCAGACCTAAAAAAATGCTGACCATACTATTTGGTCACCCAACTTTTACGAGTCCGTCCAACACTCCTAAGACGCTGTAAAATGATTTTGTCACAGTACTCACTAGGGCGGATTTTTAATATATAATATATATTTTTGTATATCAATAGTATTTATAGACTAATATATCTTAAAAATAAGAAACATGGAAGTATACCCCTCAAACTAACCTACGTGTTATGAAAAACCGATGACATTTTTTTCAAAACTGACAATACGTACTCAGTTTCACTTGAAAAGTCATTACTCATTAATAAATAAGCAATTTCTAACTCTTAAGTCAGTTATAACCTTGAGTGTAAGATTGAGAGAAGAACTGAGGTTCCTGTTCAGTTGTACACAATCAGCATCAGAGTACATAAAAATAAATATTGGATACAGCTGCTGTATTACACATGAATAACATTCTTCAACAAAACACAAAACAATTTAAATATGTATTAAGTAAAGTTTACATTTCTTGTGACTAATAAATACTGATTTTTTAACTCCAAAACAGAAAAAATAATTTGCAAATTATTCCTAGCACATTATGGCAGGTAAAAAAAACTATGCACATAAAAATACTACGCATTTTTTTTTCAAATGTGTAAACAATAAAATAAGTATAAATTTTCCACAAATTACCATTTCTACGTCGATCTCATAAAACTGTTGTCAATTTCCTAACTTCTTCTTTGCTATGATCGTGATTCATGTTGTTTATATTTTCTTTTAACATTAAATAGTGTAGTTGAGACTTAAGAAACACTGGCAATGATCGTGATAACTATTATTAGAAAATACATTAGTTTGAAAGCACATTACTCTTAGGAATTTATATGCTTGATTATATCGCTATAAGGTAAATATAATACCTTTACAATGTTTTTCATATTTTGATTTTAAGTTAAAGTCTAAAAACTTGAGGTAGTATAATATTAAAAGTGGCTTCAGTGAATAATTCAGTTCAAATCTAGAGTGCTTAATTATTTTATAATAAATTGTTTATTAAATAATTGTGAATATACTAGGTATATAACTATAAAATATTAATCAATAGAAATTGAATAATAAGATTTTCTACACAATTGTCTTAATTCTAAATTTGTCATGATTGGATTGTTACTAAACTTAATAATAACACCTTTATCTGTTGTCAATGTGTAAATTATGAGACAAATATTTTTCTTTTGTGCATAACATTACAAATTAAATATTTTTTAAACGTCCTCAATAATTGTGTTTAGTTATTTAGTAACTTACTGAAATAATATGAGAGAAATCAAACAAATTGCATTATTAAGTATCATACAGACACAATTTCTTTGTCTTTTGAATGTATTTTCAGACAAATTTAAGAACTATTTTTAAACAATTGTACCTTTTTAGCTGATCACATTGAAAAAAAAGACAAAAAGATTCTTTACAATACAACGTCAATCAAATTCTCCGTTGCGCTCATCAATCTAAGAAAAACAGCTATAGAGGGTGATATCATCACTCTAATCACTCTTGTAAAAACACTTTTGTTAAGACTTGGAGCATTTGAAAGTATTCTATTTTTAATATAATTTTTTTATGAACATTAAGATGATGCACTATAACTCTTTGGCCTCATCACAAATTCAAATATAGTACTTGCATTTTTAAAACAACAGTAAATAAATAAAAAAATTTAAAATTATTTCAAAATTAAAAATTTAATGATTCAAAATTTTAAATGATATTTCTTTTTTTAATTTACGCGTCATACAAAAAAAAACTGGACTAACATTTATAATCGAAATAATTTACTGTTAGAAAATTTAATTTAACAATAAAAATGTTTGATTAGTTGTGTTACTAAGTGGTTATACTTAATAAATTTGTAACAAATTATGAGTAAGACACTACACATTAATGTTCAAATTGTAAATTTATGATTCTTATTTAGCAACAGTTATAATCTAGTTATCCAAGAAAAAGAAGTCACCAACAGTGAAAATAAACTAGAAAATAGGGTATAGTTAAAAAATGTTAACAAACCGAATACATTTTTGTTCTAAGCTCTTTTTTATAATAAACATTACTCTGTACTATTATATTAAGTATAACACAAATGATAAGAGAAATATTTATTTATAATATTCTCTAAGCCATATAGAGTTTGTTTATATAAACCAATATTATGAACTAATATTAATTGTAATACATACATTATTTTATAGTGTATAAAAATGAAAAATTTTTAAAGCATAAATAAATTCACAATCATTACAAAAACACAATAAACATTTCAATTTTAAATAATGACAACGAATTAAATGCATGGTTTTTGAAGAATTACAATTGTAATGTGTTTGTATACATTATACACAGTAAGTCATTTTTTTATTTACGAGTAATAGTTTTTTATTGACAAAAGGATCAAGTCATCAACATATATAATTTTGAAAAAACAAAGCAATGTAAAGTGCGACGACGTCATAGTTGAGCAATGACTGCAACACAATTACCATAAACCAGAACTGTATCCACCTGGTGGCACACGACTTGCTTTCTTTTGTTCTGGAGCTGGTTCTGACTGAGCAGAGACATGCTGAGCTGGTGTAGCAACTGGCTTAGTAGCTTCATATCCTTCACCAGTTACCGGATTACCATCTAAAATTAGGAAAGTAACAAGTCAATACAGTTTTAAAAATTATTAAAAGTAACTATTTAGAACGGAAAAAATGATACACATTCAAGTATGTGAAATAAATGAAACATCAAGAATATTTTTTAGATACATTACAAAAACTTAAATTGCAAGATATTCATACCAGAATAAAAAATATAAATACAAATCAAATATAGTTCAAAACACAAAACAAAATAATAATAATTATTCTAAATAGGCCTATTTAGTAAAGTTTCTTTCAAACTCAAAACATCCAATGTGAGTAAAATCTTATTGATTAGGTACTTAAAATCCAAAAAACAAATTTAGGATTAACAACAAAATCTTTAAAACATAATTTTTACATTTTTAATTAATAAAATGACACGGTATTAAAATATCTGAATTTGTTAAATTCTAGTAAAGGCAGAGGCCTTCAAAAACATAGATCACCAATACTCTAAAAATAATAAATTATAAAACTGACCGAATATTATTTTTTGTTAGGCATTGGCAATAGTCTTGAAATTAATTTGATAATTTGATCACTTAATACACAATACTTGAATATTGAATCACAGGTACAATTTTGATGACACATAACACAACTTTTGTAAGTATTAGTAGCATAAGCTTAGCACGTTAATAATTTAAGTCATTCATTCCATAAGTACTTACCCTTTTTTTTGATAATCGATCTTAGCCCGTTATTGTCATAGTTAATTTCAAGTGTCGCATCAGTTTTAGGATTAAAAGCTTTAAGCAAAAATCACACACAATAATAAAAGCAAGCAGGAATAATCAGCGCCTATAGTGGGCAAGTGGAGGTTTTTGACCAGAGGTGCCATATATTTAGGGGCACATTAATATGAAAAAGAAGTTTGTGAATATAAGGAAGGGCGTGTTACCGGGTACTGAAATTGTATTAGCCCCGGGCAACAGATACACAAGATCACTATAATACACAATAGCACTGTGAATAATAGTCAATAATATGTTTTTAGTATTATACAACACTAGAACCTAAATCGTCAAACAAACATGCAGGAAAAAAAACCAAAAAAAGTAATGAAATTACAAACAATTTTAAGTATTAACTAGTGTAATTTTGGATAATACCAAGCAAAAAATATATGGATATTAGGTAATAAATTGAGAAAAACAGCAATAACTCATATTGCAAAAAATAAATAATTTTTGAAAAAATAACAAACACAATAACTAATACATAGTTCACTTAATTGTTATAACTGTTATTTTGATAATTTGAATTTTGAAAATGAAAATAGTTGAAAACATAAGTTTATTGGAATTATCAAATGAACACCATCTTACTTTAACTTAGTTTCACTCAAGGTTTCAGATAAATTAGTGCATTCAATACTCTTTTTAACATTCTATAAGTTAATTATTGCTACCAATAACACACAGCTGATTGTAAATATGAAAGTTACCAGGTTTATCAGCATTTCCATTAGTCGCAGCAGCTGAACCATTACTCTGTTTAATTGGCGATTGGCCACCCAAAATAATAGAACTTTGGAGATTCTTCTGATTGGTACCACGTTTGTGAGGATTAACTTCATCTGATGATACTGTACCAAATATGTCACTACTTCCGCCACCTGGTGGTTTTAAAACCCTTGAAAAACAAAAAAATAAAATTGTTATAAATTACCATCAAATTCTACAGAACAGTTTAGTTATTTATTTTATTTGAGTAAAAATAAAAACATATTAATATAATCGATAAAGTTGTACCATGCATTTGTAAGATATGTAAATAAAATAAAAATACATTTGTCATTAATTACGACAATTTCATATTTGATGTTATTACATCAACATTAATAGAAGCATTGCGCAGCACCTTTACAAAGTTTGTTTTAAGTATCAACATGCTATTTTAATACTTATATTTTTATACAAAACTGTAAATAGTAATATTAATTAATTTAAATAATAAATATAACATAATCAATAGACTATTATAGAACGTCCATAAAAATAATTTATTAAAAAATTTAATATTTTATAATTTGTTAAATATACAAAACAATAATTATTATTATTATCATAATCAATAATTAATATTTAATAATATACATTAAAATAATGTAAACACACATAAGTAATTAAAAGCACAATTTTATGTATATTATATTAGTCAAGAAGTAATTAAATATATATTATTAGTTTTTAGTTAAGTTAGGTATTCAGTAACTAATTATAATTTTTTGATTAAAATTTTTTTTTTTTTTTGGCATTATGTCGTTATTAAAAATATAAATGTTTATCAACTTAGTAGTGATAAACAATTTGTTAATTGTAAATGGCTAACCAGAATAAATCAATATAAATAATTCTTATAAAATGTTTTGTCCATTTACAAATAATAGTACAATATTATTTATGACGGTTAAAACATATCAATAAAAATTGAATCTAGTTGTTAAGTTGATAATGTATTTTTAAAAGTCTTTACTTGCCTATTATGACACGGAGATCCTAAAAATTCGGCGCCCCAAAGATCATGACAAACTCCTCCAGGAGGAGTTCTATTTTCTTTACTAAATAATTTAGACATAAGTATTGTAGATTTAATTGATTTTATATAAAAAAAAATTCTCAACTCGACTGTGAACACAACAACAATGAAAGAAAATGGGTCGATGATAGTACAGCACCACTAATTGTAAGTGGGCTGACAAAGAAAACTGAACGATATTTGTATGACCTCGCCTTATTTGGAATATCTGGTAGCGATCATCCCACACAAAATTTTATTTATATTGGAAAAATGAAAATTACTGTATTACTATAAAATTATAACTTTAAATTCAAAGAAACCTATTGTACAAAATTAATTAGATCGGAGTACAAAAATTTTATGTTTACATTGCTATTTAGCTGTTAACAGATTTATTTGCATAATATGTTTATGCCGAGAGTACAGAGCAGCACTTGCGTAATATTTATAAGTGTTAAATTGCTAAATTTTAAATAGTATTGCTGTTCAATTAAAAAATTCTATTAAGTGATACAGACATAAATACAAACGAAAGACGTCCTCAGTATTGATAGTAAATACTAAAACAACAAACATCGTTTTATTAGCATATGTACACGAAATAAACGTCATAATGAAATGAATTGGGAATTTTTAAAAATGAGAAAATAAAATATGTAGAGCAATAATAGTAATAGTAAAAAAAATCAGTACCTTATACTCATTTTGCAGTAACAACTTACAACACTACTATTATCGTTAAAAAAAAAAAAAAAAACAACTCGAACGAAAGAACACTCTACTCAACTCGATCTTTCTGCATAATGAACGTTTGTGTACAGTGTTTAAGAGTTTTGTATATAATACAGAAATTTACCTTGACGGCATACTAAATGTGTAGGTTGAAAATTATTGCAACAATACAGTGGAACCACAATGAAAATAAAAAATAACTACCTTATTTACCTAACTGTCTTTACACGTAAATTAATTTTTTTAAAAATATAAAATTATAGTTAGTAACTTAGTTCAGTATAAAATTTTAATGCATAGTTTTTAAGTTGTAAGTATTGATTTGTAGGAATACTGAAGAAACATTATTAACGTAAGAATAGGGGTACATTTACGAAATATAATAATAATAATTAATAGGTACAGTCAAAAGTTATAAGAGTATTACATTAAGTAATAAATACTATACACATTACACAATTCTTACTCATTAAAAATTGTTAGTGAAAATCAAAAAGTTGAGAAAAATTTAACAATTAATAGCCAAACACAAAAGTCATATCAACCGACACTTATGAATTTTGGGCTATCAAATTTAGAAAAATATTAAAATTGACAAGATGATGAACGATTTTAATTTTTTTTTTTTGCAAGTACATACTTAATATTACATAATATTATAACATAAAAAAAAAAAATAAATAATGATTTAATTAAAATATTTTTGTCCTTATCATAATAGTCCTAATAAAACCATTAACTAAATGCGTTATAGACTTTGATTTGTGGAGCGTGAAAATCGACTTTCAATAATAATCCCGACGACTTCCGCGTACTTCCGTTCCCAAAAGAATCATTGCGGAACAACCGTTATACTATAACTAAAATATTCCTCTACAAGCTTCGAATCATAAGCAATTCATTTCAAGCACGTTTTCTTCAAACAATCCGAATTTATAATAGTAATACACGGATAATAATACGCACACTGGTCAGTGTACATCGCCGATTAGCAATTACAAAATGTACAGCTAGAGTTTGTCTATTCATCGGCATCGACATGAAAAAAATACATTTTGAACAACTTTGGAATAATAATTAATACCAATTCGCTTGCGTCCATTGACACTGTCTACGTATAAAAATATAACAGAATCGAAATTTCCTGCAATGTCCTTTTTGTCATTTCTTTATATTATAACATTCATTATAGGCATACACATTATTCAAACTGAATAACACGCATCATTTACAGTGAGCCACGCTTTTTGGACCCTCGTCGTAAAATCTTGAAGGGAATAAAATTGGGTTTCGGAGCGTCAACAGTTATTATTTCACCCTCCGATTCGGGGGCTCGCCGCCCTAGACCGAGTTGTACATCGCGGAGTAATCACATTTCGAGTTCTATGACTCATGTGGAAAATGAGTAACCGTTTTTCCAATTTATTTTTTTTGAACATTTAATGTGCGTTTGGATTGCACACGACTTATCGCGATTAAATTATAAATGTAAAGACATTTTTTTTTCCATAGCTTATTTTTTGTTTATTTTGTGAACTCGACATAATCCGAGACATTTTCAAACAACGACGTCAGTCATTTTTAATTAAAATATCAACTACGTTAGTATAACATTCACAATTGAGTAAGTTACTTGAAAGGAAACCTAGTAATAAATGGTAATTTTGTCAACGATCAGAGTTTTCCCAACGACAATGGGTAAATTTGATTTATTATTCCGAACTGCAATTTTTAATTACTTATTATATGTCGCCGATAATCTTCTCAATAAAATACAGATGCACGCACGTATTTTTTAAGCAATACTGCGCTATAATAACTTCGATATAATATTATAAATAATAGTTTATTATTTTCAAATGTAAATGCGTGTTTGCAGAAAACCCGATAGTAACGTCATAAAGTCAAACTTTTGCCATTGCTTTGTCGTTATGCATTTACCTATTATATAAAATGGACAAAGGTCAACGTTCGGTCGGAATCATACACACAAACTGCAACAATCATATAACTGACGAATATAACCAGAGTATAAATACAGTTTTATTTTTACAAACATTTTTTTTAAGATTGCGATTCAACTATCCAAGTGATTGCCTAGAAACCGAAATAATATAATATCAAAATGAGATAAACGAGCTGCAAGTGCATTATATGGGATTTAAGTGGTAATTCGATTAAATCGGACACTATTGGGCACTAAGAAATTGTCAGGGAATTTGTTTTTAAAAATTCCACACACAAACTACAGCAAAACCAATAAATAATTGTAATACTAACAGTACGGTTTCATTAAACGTTTGGACACATTAAAAAGTTTGTAATTTATTCCAGTTGGAAGAAATATTATAGGTACCAGCTGTTTGACATGAATATAACTGGAACCATAAAAAAATAGGAAATGATTAACCACCAATGGACACGATTATTTCTAATATTGAATGTTTTTGGGCAAAAAAATTATATACGTTTCAAAAGCTCTATGGGTTCAATGTAATCGGTTTAATTTACACCGAAGGTTACGACGACTGCAGACATATTTGACGATATTATTATACCTAGAAGCCCGTGTACTTTATCAAAGTCTGTACATTTTTATAATCTACAACGCATTGGGTCGTAATAATGAAACTAAAATAATACATATATATTATATACTGTTGACTCCTGGTTAGGCAACTACGCGGGACGTGTAACGGATGACAACCCTGCGATGGATCAAACATTTCCACTAGTTTAAGAGTACACACACACATTGTTCAAAAAATATATTTTGGAAACGCAATGAACCATTTTTTTATCTGGATATATTCCCGTAGGAAGTAGTCACGTGCCTCTATGTAGAATGATGATTATAGTGAATAATAATAATAACAAAATATATCTATTTATATGATGTTCGGTGAACCGTGCACATAGGAAATTCAAATGGGCTACAATACCGTAACTAGCACGCCTTTCTACTACCCCAGGATCACACAATTTCAAATGAAACGCGTTGTACGAAATAATATAATAAAAAAACATTTAATTTATACTACACTATAGCTGAATGCAGTAATTGCAGTCGGGTGTACCAAAAATATGTACATATTTTAGAACTACGAACAAAAATGTGATCCACATTTCCGATGATTATATCTGTACCAGACACCAAATCGTTACCTTATGACCGTTGGTGAAATTGATGTATACTTTCCGTGCGCTGTTATTTTGCATGCACAATACAAACACCCCTCCGTCACCGCATCGTACGTACGAATTACATTTCATAGCATGTCATTATACTACTTTTATAGATTGATGAAAAATTAAATAGTAATAGAAATTATTTTTGTTAAGAAAAGTAGGTAGGTTAGGTTAGGTAATAATAAATATAAACCATAATATTTTTACTAAACGTTAAGCAAATCAGACAAAAAAAAAAAAAAAAATCTCTTTCAAATAAAACCAAAATAACTTTTTTTCTATAGGTATTTCATAATTTACACGTGAACTAAAAACTTTTAAAACTGGGTATTCGTATAGTACAGCGTTAAATTATAAGTACACTATCCAAAAAGAATACAATAATTTTAAAAATCATTGATTATATTACTACTAATAATAAATAATCAATGTAAAAAGTTATGTTTTTATTTCACTTTAAATTTAAAACACGGACAATAATTAAATATAATAATTATGCGGGCGGAAATAAAGGACTAAGGAGACCCGAGGATTTAGCTTTTTCAAACACGAGTTTTATTCTTTAAAAACCTCCATAAGAAAAACGTGTACATATTATGTTTTCTGTTTAAAAAAAGCCACATTTACGTCTCCGATGTGAAAATTTAATCCACTGAGAAAATTTAATAACTAAATTATATGACATACACACAAGATACCTAACCTATTATAGTTTTCTATACATTTATATTGTATGTTATTTAAAAAACTGACTTTTGAGGACGTTTTGTTTCGTAAATAACGCTTATTAATTGTAATTTAAAATTAATTTGAATTTGTAATTTTTTTTTTTTTTTTACGTTAAATATTTAAAATAAAATATATTAGATGGGTGTATTATTATGTTTAGAGTTAAGAATGCTAAAATGTAGGGCCCATTGTTCCGTTGAAATACTTTTAAACGTAGGTGCCTACTATTAATTAATGTTGTTAACGGTTTGTAAGTATTTAGTACCTATACATAATATTTTTATATAGTGAGCTCAATATTGTGTTCATAAAAAAAAAAGCTGAATATATGTATGATATGTAATCGAGAAAACTGGAAAGTATACATTAAATGCAAATATTAGTTTAATTACCAATTATAAATGAAACCAGAATATTTAAAGAGTCATAAATAAATGAGGCATTCATTAAAAATTTCATAAGTAATATTAATTAAATTACTTCAATTAAATTCTTTTAATACTGTTTTAGCCGTAACGACTTAAATAAAAATGTATTCTATTTAAAAATAACAGCTGAAAAAAATAACATTTTTTTGGTTCGCGACAAACAATGTATTACTTTTTAAATAATTGACTTGATAAATTATTAAAAAAAATATTGTCATAACAAAAATGATCAGATGAACGGAAACAAAGTCGAAACAACTTTTTTACACAAAATCATAATATCACAATCGCTAGAAGACAAATGCCTAAAAATATATTCGGTAAAATCATAGTGACTATCACATGGGTCGAAACGAAGAACTTTGAGTGTAATGACTAACGCAACACTCCGGATATATTAAAACGTTGTTAAAATTGTATTACAAACGAATTTTACTATACTGTTTCTCTACCGAAGAAAAATCTGTCCTGGCAAGATTTAATTCTTCTTTAATTACCGTACTCGATTCAATTTTGTTTAACTATGAAAAATCAACCACCGAGCATCGCGGATTCCATTTCAAAACAAACATTAGACAGAAACGTGTATTAATAATTATTTTAAATCGTGAACAGAAGCGGCGGCTTCATTTTAAACTCGTTGCCACATCACAACACACACAGGACGTCGAAAAATCGTTAAAAACAAAATATACTGCCTACTAGTATAACAATAATCATTTTACTTTTTTTTTCCGGATCCGATGTTGTCCAGTTCGATGTGTCTGTACGCCGAGTAAGTAGCCATGGCCAGGTAAAAATTATTTCAAACGACAAAAATACCCGCTGAGAAGTACAGAGGAAGAGGAGGAGGAGGGACACACGTCACACGTGGTGTACTGGCGGAGCAAGACTGAGAGCGTGTGCCGTGCCGTGAATAGGGCGCTCTTGTGTTTTCCCTGCCGAGTTGTGCGGTATCGTGACTGCGAGTTTTAAAATCGCCGACTGCATGCAACGCTACACCACTTCTACGAAACGGGGCAGACCGAAAAGAATTAAAAAAAAATATCCGATCCGACACTTCCGAGCCCTCTCCTCGTTCGCTGCAGTCAGTGACTGCTAGTGTTGAAAGGCTACGCGAGACCGGATTTACACCGCTTTGGTTTATTCACCAAAAGAAGCGGTATAAATACTGTCTTCTATTTATACCGAACACGAGACGGAAACGACGAGACCTGCACGTGTAATCGGAAAACAGTTATCGCGTAATTTGAGGAGAGTTCAATTCGACAATTATTACCTGTGTACACAGTTTTAGGGTTTGTGCCAGTACTATAGGTGGTACCCCTAGCGCGGTTATTATTAAATTAACGATTTCTCGTTACTACGCCGGAAAATCGGACTAAATTGTAATCCCGACGAGTATAAACGAAACGGAATAACTAACGCGCGCGTTTACAAAAACACATCACCTCGCACGTTACCCACAACACATTACTTAAACGTGGAAAAAGGAGAAAGAAAAAAGTTTTACTTTTCGGTCGAAATTGAAAATAATTTAAGTCACGAAAAACCAATAGCAATACCGCGCCCGTCGAAGTACAACTCGTATTCACAAATATCAATACAAACTTTAAGTAGTACGTATTTTTGCAAAACGTTCAAAAATATGTCAGTTTAAATTACTCAATAATTTTTAAACATTTGATTCTTATGATAATATGATAAAAACCACTGCAGACTTCTACGCTATATACGTGATATACGTATATAACAACAATACCTAGTAAGTTTGCGTGCAAACAGTACAAAACTATTTAACTTTCAAAGTTTAAACGTTTCTACACTTCGCTTTACGATACAAAACTTTAGAACGGGCTCAGTACTTGTTTTATAATTATTGACCATCTCTTTGGCGTTTCATCTTTAATTTACAATGAGTAATAACTAATAACAATGCTTGTAAACAGCTCTAACAACTTATCACAGTTCGACGATTCTGTTGATTGTTTTAATTTTTTACTTAACAGACTATGCATAAATAATTTTCTTTTAGTGGCGTCTTCTGTTCTTTTAAACTGAATATTATTATAAAATACGAAACCACAGCGAAACAATCAAAACCATACCGGAACGGTCATCAGTCACCACGCTTTAGTCTTTTGTCCTCAACACCTAGAATCTATATAAAAATATAATGCCATCGGCCTCTGCACAGACCATAACTACAGACTCCGAAAATTTTTAAACACAATGCGTTTCTTATAAAAAATCATATTGATTAGTTCATTACCTATTGGTTAATATTACCATAAAATTAGAATAAAAATGTTAATGAAAAAATGGTTCAGATTCGTCGCGGGCCATTGTTTAAAATGGTATGATAAAATAAACATAAAATAAAATATATATTAACTTATTTAACTGTATATTGTATATTATTTTCTGTATAATGTATATTATTTTAATAGTTAATAATATATTAATTTAATTTATAATTTTAGGTAAGTACTCAAAAATGGCCAAAATCGAAATGTTTTTCTTCATGCATTTTATCCTTTTTAATAGGTAATGTGTAAAAATGGCAAGTTATTAGAAGAACTTTGACTTTTTTGATTTGAGTTTATAAATTTAACTCAAAAAATTAACAAAATTTCAAAAAAAACAAACAAATTTCAAATAAAAGACCATATCCGAAATGACCTATAATTGAAAAAATTAGGTAAGACGATTGGAGTAATTATACTAAACGCAAAAGTGGTTCACACGAAAACAAAAAAATCAAAGCATTTTTTCGCTACTTCTGCTATTCACTGAATCTGTAAAATTTAGAAGACGATTTAAAATTTCAAGTGCTTTAAGCGATTGTTTTGGAAGTAACTATAATAGTGGTTTGATTTATTAGTTTTCTAAATTAAAATCCTTACTATCCGATATTCAAACAAAATCACAAACTTTCATATTATATTCTATAGCAAGTTTTTTATACGTTTTATGTACATACATTTGAACACTATATACCAAATTGATTTGATCAAAATTTCGGGATGCACAGTAGCCTAATTTTATTCAACACGCACAACATAATACATTATTTAAAAAAATGAAATAGTTGCTATTTTAAATTTTAAATAACTAAAAACAATTTTAACTCAATTTTCGATATTTTTAGACAAGTGAATGAATTGAATGATTACAAGAGTTGTCCAACTATTGTAAGCACTAAATTCGTAAGTATTAAAACAAAACATTAAAATTTTTACTAAAACAAAAATTCAAAATTCGGAATTTATATTGGACATTTAATTTATGAATATTTTAGTAACTATAAACTAAAATGTCAAGTTTTTAAAAACAGTTATGACAAAATACTCGAAAATGAATAAGTCAAAACAGGTTAACTGTAATGTGCTGTACTGTTTACCGTTTTGTTTCAACTTTTTACTGGTAATTGGTACAAGTATTCATCGCGCATTGAAAAAAAAAATGAACAAAATTGTTTTAACTTGTATTAATCTACATTTATAATTTAATTAAAAAATAATAATAAATCTACAACATACATTATAACTTCATAAGTTTTATCTCAATATATCATAACTTACAAAACGAGTGCGAGAATTTAATGGTGTTCGTTTTATAAACTTAAGTTTCATATTTAAGAGTTTATACATAAACAAATCTCCTCAAAATTAATGGCAACAATCATTTTTATAGTCTTCTGATTTCTGTTCATGATTTTTTAAAGCGAAAAACACAACATAACAATATAAAATAACATTATATATGAAGTGTTTTAAAGGTTGAAGTAGTTGTAAATAAAATAGAAACACTACAGAATACACTGAACTCTCGTCTCTTGAAAGTTATTTCCCTCGTTATTTTCTTATTTAGACTAGGCATACTTATGCATTCAACGAACAACCACTAGGCATACCAATGTCCAGGTTCCAGTATGATTATTACAAAACTCTTTTGCCTGGACAACAAACCATTATCCATGGTCCATGATGTTTCCCATGGGCCACGATGATGAGTGAATTTTCATTATCTCTTTTTAATGGGACACAATGTGCAACAGGTATTACTTGGTATTACTATTACTCCTGGCAGTAATGGGTTTTGACATACAAAGAACAAAAATTGTTATTACATTGAATTTGTGAATGGTTATATTCAGTTTACGGTGCTTGTATCAAGGACAATAACCCGATGTTAAAAATATTGTACGGATAAATGCACTCAACCAAATTTATATTCAAAATTATAACACAGTTCTATTCTTAAAATATAACCTACTGGTAGTTAGTTATATTGACTAAAAAATGTAGGCATGCATCGAAACACACTACTTGACAAATATGATCAACAAGATCACTGTTGTAAAGGAAACAGCATACACAACACAGCTTTTGTAGAAAAGTTATAGGACAAAAAGATACATTTTAATAATTTTTACACTAGAAAAACAGAAACGTAAACTATATAATAGTTACACAAAAATGTATAATACAGGTACAGTACTGACTACTGTCTTAAGGTTATAATATACAGTGTTTACAATAGAATGCTTTGGTTTTAAAATTTCATACTTCAAAAAGTATTGAACATTTAAAAATGAAACATATGTCAAAATACGAAATAGATTTTGTAGTTTATTTGTCAAGTGATTGATTCAACTACTTTTTAATCCGCTGTTTTAGATTATTCAAAATGGTAACTAATGGTGGTACAAAAACTTGATCTATTAATGTAACAGTAACCCCATAAAAAAGAAATCATTGTCAATCAACCAAATTTCAAAACCAAAGCATTCTCTTGAAAACACCCTGTATATATTATATATAGCCATATAGGTATACACCATATTTCCTAGATGAGTTTGAACACAGCACATTATCTATTTTCAAGCGGTATTTTGCATCTGAACGTCCACCTAAAAACCTTGAGCTAAGTTCAGCCTCTTTCACAAACTAGGTTAGAAAAATGTAGGTTTAAAAGCTTTTACACTGAATCGTGTAATTACTTTGGAGCTCAATGTAAAATATTTATGTTTTGAAACTTCCCTTAAATTAAAATTAATGTTTTTTTTTCTGAATTATACTCATAAACAATAATTCAACTTTTTATAAATTTATAGTTCAAAATAATTAAATCGTTAACAGTATACCAAGGCGATCAGTAGTAGACATTTAAAGCAACAATAAATATAAAATACTTTAATTTTGTTATATGAAACTGAACATTTAATACTGTACATTGTACATGGTCTGGCAGTCTTGTATTAAACATCCTAACTGCAAATTGAATTTCATCTATGTAGGTACCACACCTTATTATTTTCAATTATTATTTGCTAATAGAATATAGTTTTATAGACGAAAAAACACTTAAACATTAACGTTAATGTCTATAATTATGAAAATAGCATTCAGGAAGGGCGTTGTCTTTGAGAAAAAACATTAGAGTTAAATCAACCATAAGTTGATTCTAAACTCGGAAGATAAAATTACATAGGAAATCTTGGGTAATCTAATCTTTTGTCACTGATATCTTAAAAAAAAGGCGCCAGCTGCCTACTATAATTAAAAACATAAATCAACCTGAGTACCATGTGTTTAAGTAAAATATTTTATAGGTATTGTATTAAACTGGAAAATATTATAATTTTATATATACATACTATACTACATACTTATTACCTACTATTTAAATAAATGAGTTAACACATTTTGACAAGCCATTTGTGTAAGACTTAGGTACAGGACTTGGATTGAAAAAATAAATTTAAGGGAATGCTATTGAGTAACAAGTGTTCCAATTTCCCTGTAGCACACAAGGGTACATACATTTTTAAGGGATATGCTGAAATATTTTGTAAAAATTAAGGTGTACTCCTCCCCCAATGAACTCTCAATTCGAGCACTGCTTAGGTATATAATGTCTATAATACACCACAATACCTATACTCAAGAGTCATAAGTCATAGTAGTATGATAGCATACCTATTAAACGGGTATTAAATTAATAATCACAATATTGCGAGTATATTTTATTTTATGTAGGTTGAAATCAAAACAAATAATATAGGTAAAGAGTAAGGCATACATACCATTAACATTATATATTCACAAACAATTTAAGTAGGTATTTCCATAAGTATTTTTTTTATCCAAACAATAAATTAAATGAGTAATGGCACAGATAAGGGATGATGTATGCTCAATCAACACTCAGAAAGTAATTTTATTTTCCATAACCAATATAATATTTATCAAATAATTTTAATGAAAATATAAGCTCCCACCCTAACAAACCTTTTTAAATGTTTGGTTTGTAAGCAAAGTTTTGTTATAGCCAAATATTGCCAAATTACCTAAGCCAAATTATTTGAAACTAAGCTTGAGCTTACCCCAACTTAAAGATTTTTCAACTAGTAAGTCATTTTTACTAATATATTCTACATAAATACAAGTTTGTGCACAAAACAATTTAAAAGACAATGGATATAAATATTTTTGTAAAACCTACATATTAAGGAAGATAAAACATAGTTTAATAATTTTGTTTCAAATAATACTACGTAAAACAAACATTTCAAAAAATGATAAACGTCCCATGTAATTTGTATATACATTTCTTAAGACATGGATTATATCAAAAAATCTCACCCTAACTTAAAATGTTTTATCGAGTGTTTTATTAGTTAATCAAAGATATTTTTGAATGAAACTAAATTTATAAGGGCATTTAATATTTAATACTTCACTCATGATGTAAAATAAATAACATATACAAATAATTATATTACAAACAAAAAATGTACAACACAAAAGGTAACATGAGGACAATTGGTCTATTTGAATTACTTTGGGATACTAGCTAGCATATTAGTAACATAAAGAAATTCAAATCATCTTTAATCACCCAATTACATACATTTCTTTAACAAATCAGTCCAACTAAATAATATGTAGTAACTAGTACTATAATACATATACTATATACTAAAAAATAATTAAATCCAACATCATATTATACCATGTATTATACCTAGTAACATAGGTACAAACTCAATTACAAGAACAGGCTAGATACTAATTATTTTTTTGAATAAATTTTCTATTAGGCAAATTAATTTTGTAAGTACAATTTCAAATAAAAATACTAATTACTAGATGGGCATAGTGCATTTTTAGATACAAGATAGTGTGATGTTATAGTCATTTCTAAAGAACTGACATGAAGGGTAATAAAATGCACACAAATCATAATCTAAACTAATTATATGGGTATACATAAAAGAAAGTCATGTATAATCTGCCTTTTTTTTTGAATTAATACGATATATTAATAAGAATAATGTTTACGACTTAGTAGTCATGCCAACCAATCAAATCGTACACCTATATGGGTTTTACTATCTTTTTTTTAGATGCATCAATTAAATGGGATGCAAAAGTCAAAACTTTTAAGGGAAAAACGAGCAATTGTTCAGAATGGAGAATTGAAGTTGTAAATCAACCTCCTGGTTGAAAAATATAATAAAAAATATATCATAAATAGGCAGGACGTTGGAAGGTATACCAAAACTATTAGAATTATTCCTATATTCCATTGAGCACACCATGTTAAAAATGTCGGAATTTGCGCCTTTATTATGTTTACTCTTTCAACAATTCTCAAATATATTCACAGAACAATTACAATTAATTGAATTTTAGTATTTTCATAATTTGTTCAAATGAAATCTTCCAAAATAGGTATTAATAGTTAGGTATAACCATTGATTATAAATACTTAATAAATATTAAATAATAATTAATGGTACCTACATATTTATAATATAATAATAAACAATAATTACCCACCTCCCACTATTAAAATGAAATACATATATTAAAAACAAATTGCAATATTCCTGATTTGTTAATTTTTTGTTTCTTGGCGCTAATCTTTCCTCTCATACCAATGGCCGGCATTAGAGTCCAAACATCCAATCCATCCTCTACAAAACATTCTTTTCTCCCATCCTTATGGCCTCTTATCCACTGATATTTTCTCTATTATATCTTTGATAATTTTTTCTTCCCGAAAGTTTACTTTACTAAATTCACTAAATTATAATAGTTATTTTGTGTATTTATTGTAACATTTTTAATGTTCTTTCTTTTCTTTTTTTTTTAGAGTTTGTTAACATCGGTTTTAAGTTTGAATATTTTATTTTGGGCAATGTACAGATGGGTCGGAAGAAAAATTCCTAATCAATTTTCTCATCCTAACGATTCTCTGTGTCATCTTCTTTTCCAATGAAATTGGTTTTGTAATTTTAGTACCTACCTAGTACCCACCTTAGTAATATTATTGTATAAAGACTAAATTATGGTATAGACTTGAGATTAACAACTGTATTAAGCAAGTTTCAATAAACAAAAAAACCAATTAGGTGCAACCGCATAACTATTTTCATAACAATTGTAGGAATATTAAGTAATTAAATTAGGTAGCAAAGTGACTTGCAAACTATTTGAATATTATGTATATCTTTTAAACGAATTATAGAAACCGTACGATCACTACGAACGCGATTCCATTGTTATACTTTTAGCGGGAAAACTCCACCCCAACATTCGGAGGCTCGAAACAATCATGTCGTTAACGGTAGCGTACGGTTTTTATTTTTCGAGAATCCCGTTGATTTCTACCCGTAACACAATATCGCTCACGCAAAACATAATTATCAAACGGCCAACTGTACTATAAATTAATGTTATATCACGATAAAAACGTGTATTGTTTGGCGCAAACTAACCTGCTCGTATTCTTCTTGATGTCGCCGATGCCGACGTTGAAGTTTGTCGAAGTCATTATTCGCGTTGTTCGAGCTGCTGGTGATACGTTCTAAATTTGTGATCGGGATTGATTTAATACCTGCGTCTGGTCAAACACAAAAATAAAATTACAATGCAAATTAGCGACTGGAAACAAAAAAGTGACGGAAGCAAGAGGCGAACGGAATTCTAATGAAGTCGATGATACGTTGAATAGCGGCTTCTGATCGACCATTGGCCAGGCGGCATAATTACGCTCGTTCGTCACCGCGCTGATAACGCCAGGCTGCACCGTCAACGAATAATTGCGGTTCAAAAATTAAAAAAAATCTAATTTATGCTCAAAAACAATACCGTTGACTTTGGACAACTACGATTTAAGTTAGCGTCGAACCGTATAAAAAAAATTATAATCGACTACTTACTACTAAAAAAAAAAAAAATCTTTATTAATATTTTTAACGTTGCTGTAGAGTCTTTGATAAACATAAATTCAAATTACTATTTTGGCGGTAATTTGTTAACTGTGATAAAACAATTTGCTCTGTTTAACATACTGTAATATATTTTGTTTATTATTAGGTAGGCGATTTGCGACGTTTTCACAACAAGTTTATTATTTAATTTTTTATTCAGTTTTTGTTCGGGTAGTAACTAATCGTTTTCACAACGCACACCTCATGATTACTTGACGCATTTTTAAATTATAAGTAGGTTTCTAGGTTGTTTTCTGCATGTTAATAAATATTTTTAGGACTAGGAATTTAAACCTTTACCTCAAATTTAGTTGAACAGTAAGTCTATTCAACAAAATTGATTGGCACGCCATGTAATTTTTCAAGTACTTGTGAATTGTTAGATGGCAGAGTTTTTGTCTTGATACATTATGTACCAATGTACTACATTAATTTAATCTTAACTATAAAAATTGTATACAATTTATAAAATCATAGTCACTGACTTGTATCTTTTGAATTGTGTATGTATTTTGCCATTCTTAATCTTTAACACAATAGATGCAATGGGCTCATCTAATCTAAAATTTTGTACATAATTAAATATTATTCTTAAAAAAAAAAAAAACAAAACCCCGTAAATACTATAATGCATTAAAAAAAACTTGAAAAACAAAAGTTAACATGTTTTAGAAGTCTTGGATATCATAATATTATGCATACGTTTACTAAAACAGTAAGGGCTTCTAAATTATTTTGGTACAATCTGATTATTTTATGTTTTACACATTCAATTTCTGAGGCATAAAACTAGCTTGTTTAACCTAATTGTTTTTATTATTTTTTTTTAAATGTATGTACCTGGCACACATACATCATAAAATAATAATTTATACAATTCCATTTATACCATAGGTATATTCTTTTCAGCAATTTGTAAATTATATTCATAGTAATTAATTTAGTGAAAAAGTTTCATCAACTAGAACTAATAAAAAAAGAAAATAAATATTCTTAATCCAGATGACTTAAATATATCACATACGTCTCGGACATCAGTACAAAAATAAAATATAAATTATGTGTGTGTGCAGATGTTACTAAAGCAGATATTAAGAACTAAAATAATTACTAAATATGGTTCTATTAGTATGCTATAAAAACAAAACTAATAAAATCAAAAGCATAATGTCGACTTCAGTCACATCAATGGTACCTAGTGACTGATTTTTATTGATCAACATTTAGGAATACTCATTAAAAACAAAAATAAGAAAAAAAATTTGAACTCTTACAGTATTACAACTTAAAAGCAAAACAAAATAAACACTAAAAATTTACATAGTAATAATATGCAACATTTCACATACTTGTCATTTATTAAACAATAAAAATGTAAAATAATACGGATTTAGCAAACATATTTGTTGAGACTGAAACCCAGGCATTATTTAAATAATAAATGGATAAAAGCTATACATAAAACAAAAATATACACATTAACAATGATATGTAAGTATAATAATTTAGTATTCTTAAAAAATTGACAACATTAGATTGGAAGCATTTTTGGCTCAATTAGAATTTCGTTTACTGCACAAAATGATGGTTGGGAGATAGCATAAAGAACAGCTTCAGCTATGTTTGATGGCTCGAGAATTTCATTTGTAGAAGAACAGTCATATCGTGATAAAGCCTATTTAAAATTTTTTTAAAAACATTTTATTACAATTAACATTGTTTAACTTATAATAACATTGTTAGGTAATTTAAAACAATAAATAATGTTTTTACTTAATTCTATACTTATAAATGTAAAAAACTATCATCATATTTACTTCATAGTCACTTGTTCTATTTAATAACTCTGTTTTGACATCTCCAGGTTGAATACAAGTGACTTTTATGTTATGCTCAGTCATTTCAGTTCTTAGTGCACCAGCCACTCCTTCCATAAAAAATTTTGTTCCAGTGTATACTCCTAAGCCTGGAAAAGGCTGATGAAATTATGATTATTAATCAAATGACATCATATTAGAATTTTGTAACGTATTCACAAAACATACTCTTCGTCCTGCATTTGATGTTATGTTAACAATGTGTCCAGCATTTCTAGATGTCATTGTAGGAAGAACAGCTGCAAGGCAGTTTAACATGCCATTACAATTTACCTGAACCATTTCATTCCATTCTTCAATTTTGAACTTATTAAACATGGTATAAAACATTACTCCTGCATTTATAACCATTATGTCGATTGGTCCAATTGTTTGTTCAATATTTTGAACCACTCTTTCAACCTATAAATATGTATAATTAACATTGTTAATTTATGAAAGTAAAAATATAAAATATACATTTGTTTGATGAGTGACATCCATTTCATATGGTATCACCATACTTCCGTTGGTCAGACCAAGTGCGTCAATCTCGTCTCTTAATTCTAACAGTCTATTCATTCGCCTTCCAGTTGGAACCACAATAGCTCCAGCTAATGCTAAGCGTTTGGTTACTTCGTAACCAATTCCTGAAGAAGCGCCTGTGATTAATACAACCTTGGACTTTAAAGATTCTACTGGTGATGGTCTTAGCAGATCTAAAGAAAAACATGTGTGATGTTAGAATCTTAAATTAACCTATAATGCATTGCAATAGCATTTTATTGAAATCAATACTTAATAAGTCAAGACTTATGATTTGTCAATTATCATTCAATCAAATAACAGATTACATTATATTTTTAGTAAAAATATATCAAACATAATTCATAACTAGGTATAGTGAATGATAAATGTTCTATTTTGATGTTACCTTTCTGTTTTGTCGGGGGAATAAAATTTAAACTAGCCAACGTTTTTAATATTCTACAGCATTCATTTTTGTCCAAATTTGGATACTTTAAGTTGGCAGCAGCTAGATAAGTTTCAACATTTGTTTTCTTCACTGTCAACGTGGTTTCTAAGTAACTTTTACTATCCATTATAGAATTTAATAAATAAGTGAGAGTTATTAACTCCGTCTTAATATTTGAATTGATTTTAATATTTTCTGACCATTTTTCATAAGTCACACATTCTAAATTATATCCAACGCCTTTCATTGCTTCCCACAAATAACTAAGTACAAAAATGTTAATGATTTAATAATAAACATTTAGAGCTGCAGTTTCAAAATGTAATTAACATGAGTACTTTGAGTCAATAGCGTCATTAATTAAATGGTAGATCTTGCACAATGATTCATTCAAATTTTGTGCTAATTCCACAATAGTATTTGCAACAAAGTCAACAGGCGTAAATTCAATCTGTAAATTATTTTTTGAGTAAAAAATGTAATTTGAAATTTTTACTCTTTTTATGCACCTTCCAATCTATATCAGGATAAGAGTTTGTAAATAATACACCTTGTATTATTAATAAAGTAAGGTCTGCTGAGTTCCAGCTTGGTGAAAATCGGCTTCCACTAATATTACCACATCTAAATATTGATGCAGGAAACCCTTTCTTAGCCGCATTTAAAATTAATTGTTCAGCCAACCACTTAGATTGTCCATAACCTCCTTTTAATAATGGAGCCCAGCTCAATGTGTTATCATTTTCTTTAATATTTTCTATTCCTTCAGGAATAACAGCCGATGAGCTGAAAATGATTCAATTTTTTTTTCAGTTAAGTAACAATTTAAACGGTACTTTAAAAATAAAACTAATAATAAACTATATTTTATAAATTTTAAAAATACAATTTATCAACAAATAGGTATGCGGTTTTTAAATATTTTAATAATTTTACTAGAAGTTTTAGTTAAATGTATAATATTTTTTTTATGTAAGTATAAATAATATACCTAATGTGATGTAGTGGTTTTATTTTACCATCCATACAAAATTTTATAATATTTTTAGTACCAATGACGTTAGTTTTGTGCAAAGCTCCAAGTGGATATGACAAATTGACTATGGCAGCTGCATTAATAACATAATCTATTTCAGAACACATTGCTTCATAAGAATCATCTGGCATTCCAAAACGAATTAAAGATACGTCACCTAAAATACAGAATAGTATAGAGTAGAGTACCTAAAATAAAATTGGATAGTTGTAGGTGGGACACAGTTAAATAAAAAATAAAATTTGTATTAATGTGTCTATACTAGACTAAATCACAAATGAACCAAATTAGAAAGGGTATGCTAAAGTATTTTCTTAAATAAGAAAAAGGACTCCATCCCCCACTAACCCACTTAAATCAACACTAGTTAGATTTGTATAAATAATTTTAAAATATATTTTACAAATGCGTGTTTATCTGATCAAACATTTTATAATTGAAGTAGATTAGTTTTACCAAAAGTATTTTGTCTTTTTTTAATGTTTAATTTACGTTGATACTAATAAAAAAAAAAGTAAAAATAACATGTTTTCAATACTTGCCAAAAATGTGCTACTAATTAATGTAAAACTCTCGTTAGTAACACAAACAACTCTACAAATTAACGTTTAAGCATTAAAATTGTAGTTTTAAAAGTTACTTAAAATTAACACTATTATAATTGTATTTATTTAAAAATTTACAATTGTGTACTTATGTCTAAAATAATTTTTTTACACATTATTATAAAAGTAAGTTTATCATGAATCATGATGTATTGTCATACCGCTCAAAACAACTACTCTGGAATAAAATGGACTACTCGATGAACCAATATTTAAATTATACTTTTTCATTGTTCGTTCAAGTTTCTCTAAAGGTTCATATTCTGCTGAATCCCTCACTAAGCAGAAAATTTTTACCTAAACAGTAAAAAAAATGTATGTTACACATGTGCTTATGTTTTACAATTATCAATAAATGAATACATTTAGGTATAAAATTTAATATTAAATCAAGTGATACTATAACATTATTTAAAGCAAATCAAAATGATAGGACTATTTTTTAATATCTAACAAAAATGCATATTATTTATTTTAGTAGACAAATTTGGTATTAAATTTGACATTTAAAATTTTTTGAATAAAACATGAATTTTTTATTCAAATTTAAAAGCTCAACATTTCAAAACTGACTATTAGAACTTGAAGAATTTATAAAATGATAAATTTCTATAAAAATGCATATTTTGTAATTTAAATATTCATAATAACTAACATCAAAAATGTACAATAATCATAAGTAGTTAACTTATGCTAATGTATTGATGAATATTCGTATAAAGTTTGTTTCTTAACAAAAAACAGGTATTTAAACTAGAATTTTACTATTTTTACTTGTGTTTGCAGTAGTTTATTCAAAATAAAAGCACCAACAAATCCTGTTGCTCCAGTAAGTAGTACGTTGCCACTAGTGAATTTATTTTTATTTAGAGTGACAGCTCTCCAAAATGAACGGAGAGCATTATCTGGTCTGAAAATTTCATTTTATGTTTTAATAAAATGTAGTCTGGATACATTTAAAAATCTGGAGATATTACATGGTGAAATCATCAACAACTTTATTTAGTTCTTCTATCAGATTTACTTCATTTGATAAAGATATGTTTTTGTCCAAAAGTAATGCCATTGCTCCAACGTTGGGATTAAGAAATAAATCATGTACATTCAATCGCACTCCAAAAATATCATTTATTTCACCAATCACTCTGGCTGCTAGTAATGAATGTCTAACGTGAGAAAAAGCCATTGATAAAATTTAAAACATTTTAAATACAAATAATTAGTAAATTTAGGTACTCAACAATAAACGAAATAAATAATTGTCTTATTGATTCTGTTTAGTAATTTAATGCTGTTCTAAATCAAAATAACTTTAATTAAAGCCAAATTATGAAAAAATTTAATGTCAATAGTCACCTAAACAGCATATAGTTATTATCAAAATAAAATTACATAATTTACACAAATATGTTTACAATTTAACAATGAAACTGTATAAGTCGCCAATAAAATTAGTAACTAAAAAAAAAACCTGGTCTGATGCATGAATTGAAAAAAAGCTGATACTGTGAAAAACTAAAAAGACAGTATAGAGACCTACTAAATAAATGTAACACAATATTGTTACATCATAATTATAAACCTTTAAAAAGGAATCTAGCCTCTAGGCACAATTATTATTGTAATAGACTAATAGCCGGTACATTATTAATTATCAACTAAGTATTATGTTTTTGGAAGTTCAGTTGATAATTTTAAAAATCATGTAGATAGGTATAATCAAAATATTTGAAAAAAATTGATAACCAAAATCAAAAACAGTCATACCTACCAGCTTCGATCAAGGTGACTTACTTACTTAAGGGAAACCTTAAACAGTTATTATAACTTTAACAATTTGGTCAAAGATACCTACTATCTATAGTATTTTGAAATGTATCAGTTTTGACAACTGTTATTTTGGTTGCGGTTTTCATTAGTTAAAACCCCAAACCATTAATTATTGTTAAACTTAATATTTAAAATTAAATTAATTAAAATTGATCGACATTAGAAATTGTACACAACGGAATAAATAGTTATAGGTTTATATACTTATAGATAGGTATTTATTAATGATTTTAATTCTAAGGAGTGAATATTTAAAAATATCTACTTATAATAGATCTGTTTATGCCTCATATTGAAACTATTCACTATTATGAATAAAAGCGAGTATACAAAATTGTTCAAGTAGGACAATAGGCATTATTGGGGCATTATTATACATGTTGTAAATAACAAATTACAGTTAGGTATATATTTATTATTGGTACCTATAGGCTATACTAATAATAATTACTTCTTTTACAAAGATGACTTAAAGCAGTTATAAAAATATGTATTCGTTGTCACTTCAACAAAAAAACAAAACGGTTTTTTAAACATATTTTATTTATTTATCGATTTCAAATTAAAAAAAAAAAAGTGCTTAATATCCTGGTGTTTATTGACAGTAGTGTGGGAGATAACAACACGTTAGTTGTACATTTATAATTTTCAGAATGTTTGTTTAGTTATTTAATTACCATGTATATTAAGTATAACGTTCTACAACCGTATTTTATATTTATTTATTGATACTAATGAATAATATAGGTATATGTTTGAAATGTACGAATATATAAGGACAATACATAGTATATGTTTGCTTACCCGCCATTCTCAAAGAAATTATCTTGAACATCTAAATTGTACGTTTTCAAAGCTCTACAAAATATGTTACCGATAGTTTTCTCAGTTTGAGTTTTTAAATTTTCAATTAAAATTCCATTCATTTTAACCTTAGGCAATGCGGATTTGTCCAATTTTCCTGAAGCTTCTACCACTGGCAATCTGCAAAAATATTAAACAACAATTTAACATCAAATAAAATATCAACAGAATAGATGCAGTAACAGCAATATAAGAACTCTTAAATTTTATAATACTTGGTCTTAACTTTAAAAATGATAATAAAACAATGTTCTTATACTTTATTCATAGTATAAAATAGTTATATTAGGTTTGTTGATTTATTTGGACTTTAAATGACTTGTAATCGACATTTAATTAGGTATATGAAATAAGCACCTTTACAGCTTTACCAAGTTCGACTAAGTATAGTCTATTGTAGTCTGTAGATGAAGGTTATTTAAGTTAAGGAGCCTTTAGATTATAGAAATAATTACAAAAATATAAGTATAATCGCATAAATTTCAGTAAAATATAAATTGGTTAATTTTTTAATGAAAATAATTATTCGTAGAAGAACTAAATTTTGTTTTCAAGAATATAGTTATTTATCATTAGAAATTATCATATCGAGACAAATGTTGTCTTCTTTTAAAGTTGATATTATTGATTTTAATTTGTAATTGTTTATATTAGCGGAGAAAAACAAAAAACTATGACTATGACACCTAACTCACATTAAATTTCTTATATCAAGTGTCACTATAATGGGTGAATTTTTAATCAAGTAATTCATACTTGTAAATTCTAATATCACTCAAATAATAATACAAGTACAACTTAATTCCTTTATAAATTTTTTTTTTTTTTTTGGTTGGCCGTCTTAATAAAAAATTTTTGCTGATGTAGCTTAAGGTACTTTTTAGTGGTACCTATATTTTATCCAAATAA
Organism: Hormaphis cornu; assembly: GCA_017140985.1. NCBI lineage: Eukaryota > Metazoa > Arthropoda > Insecta > Hemiptera > Hormaphididae > Hormaphis > Hormaphis cornu. Next base: position 14,129,412 of record CM029363.1, on the reverse strand, counting down.
ATTTCACATAATTTTTTAATAATGTAAAGATTCATCACACAAACCTATCAAGAAAGAAGAAAAACGGCGGAACCATGTAAAACGGTAGTTTAAACTTCAGTCTTTGTTTCAATAAAGATACGGATAGTTTTGCTTCGGATTCTAACACAACGTATCCTACCAAATACTTGTCAGCGCCTTCTTCTCCGACGGACAAAACACAAGCTGAATTCACTTCGGGTTCACTTAAAATAGTCGCTTCTATAGCCTAAAAATGAAAAAATATATAACACGAAAAATATAATCACGGCCACTCGTAAAATTCTCAACGACGGCGAGTTTTTATAAGACAGCAGTTATGTACAATGTAATTATACCTATACAGATGAAAGGGCCACCAATAACACCGAAAACAAAGTGAGTTCTGCATACAAGTCGTATTAAAATATTAAAATATACTACAATCCGGGCTTATTACCTAAGGATTTTTTGTCCTAACTTTGTATACATAGTGGCTGACTGTTGACAACTTTTTTCCTGACTCGCTTTACCCTACCCCTCTTCCGAAAAATTGTAAACAAAAAATTGTCAACCCAAAATTAGAAGATTTCCTTAGGGCTTAGACTCTACAATTTGTTTTTTAGAATCGGTCGTTCCTTTAATTATTAAACTAAAATACATATAGTATTTATAGTTGTTTTTTACACATTTACATTTATATATATACGTGTTTACCTGCAGTTCAACAGTATATCCCCGAATTTTAACCATAGTATCGCACCGACCACAGATCTCCAGATTTCCGTCGGATCTCAAATAACCCCAATCTCCGGTTTTGTACAAACGATCGCCAACCGTTTCCGGTACCGTGCTCGGTCGTTTGATGAATCTCAATGCGTTTAATTCGGGTCGGTTTAGATATTCGATCGCGAGCGTTGGCCCTCCCACGTAAATCTAGGACGCCAACGTGAAAAATAATTATAGTCAACAAACGTATAATTATTTAATATTATTATTTATAAATATTTCCTGCGGGGCTTGACTTGGATGGGGCTACGAGGGGTAATATATATATATATATATTAATGTTTTTTAATAATATATTTATGTTTCTTTATATGTTAATATTCTTTTAGGTATTTAGAATTCTAAAAATATTTTAACAAGTCACTTCTTATTTAGTACCTTTGGGCCTTAGGCCTTAGGCCCTAAAATTTAAAATTTTAGTATACAGGCACAAAAACATTAAACGTAGGTACATTTTATATAACAGCGTCCTCACCATATTTATTTTTTTTCAAGTCAAGAACTGGATATTTTGGACAAATATTTAATATTATTTAAGAATATGAAGTAATATAAATGCATGATTTTGTTTACACTTAATACATACTTCGCCCGGTACGCATTTGTTCATGATTTTATACTCGTTGTCCATTATCAATACGTGCACACCAGGTAGAGGTGCACCAACTGGGGCAAATTTGCTTTGTTCTAAGTCGCAACCCTTTGAAACGTCTATAAATGTGTAAGTAAACGTATGTATACGAACATTTGTATAAAAAAAATCGCTATAAATATTATTTATACAGAAATAGCTGTATAAAAGGGTGATTTATATAGTGCATTTAAATATATTTAAAAATGATGTAAGTACATAGGTTTTTATTTAAATTAATAAATTAGGATAGGATGATTGGAATTAATTGTTTTATTTTGTCATTTTTTTTTCTCCATGTTTAAAAAAGTAAAACACAAAACATTTACCAGCACAAGTCACGTCATGACATTCAGACACGCTATAAAAATTTAATATTTTAATCCACGGAGCGATTTTTTCCATTCTGTCTCTTAAATGTGAAGTCATTACTTCTCCGCATACCCAAATTTGTCTGATCATAAAAAAATAACAGGAATATTAAAAAAGGCATTGAACTAACATACACAGTTCGAGAACACTAATACTAGTTATATTTACAACATTATAATATAATAAGTATTTGAACGTTATAAACGTAACCATAATAATTTTAATAGTATATACAATTAAAATTGTAATGCGTATTTTACCTTAGTGTTTGAAACCCTTCCGGAACGTTTATACTCCTATAATCTAGAACAGCTTGTAATAGAGATGGCGTGAATACCATTCGTGTAATTTTATTTTTCCTCAAAAACTCCAATAGTCTAGGAGGATCATATATAGTATCATCAGGAATTATATACATAGGAAGTCCTATAGAAATAATTACAACAATTTAATGTATACATACATTATAGGCGTATAATTCAATATATTATATTTCATGTATATTAGCGAACTCATACAGAATAGGTACATACAAAATGAATTTAGTCATTTTTAGGACGTTCACGAGGTGAAATAAACAAGAGGTGCAGTTTCTTTTTCCTATTTTTAAGTATGATATTTTTCAACAAACTATGCGTATTTATTGGAAGCTGATGGAGCTGCAGACCCCCCCCCCCCCACTCCACGAAATTTGAAACTGCATTTTAAACCTTTCTTAGACCTCAAGGAAGTGTAATAATTTCAAGTCATTTGGAACAATTTAAAAATAATTACTCTTTTGTTTTCATTAATAAAAAAAAGCTATAAATAAAATAATATTGATATAAAATTATAATTATAATGTTTGTGGCACACTATGTAATGCACTCTTTCTACCCAAAAGTTTCCACAGGAAAAAAAGGGAGTAAATTCTAGGTCTGTTGAGCTAGTGGATAGTAGAGTAGAGGAGCATCGATTCAGTGGTTGCTTGCATGCATGCTTCAGTGGTTCGGAAGATGTATGTATCAGACATACATCTTCCGAACCACTGACATCAGGTCAATATAAAATTTCTAAGCAATGGATTGCCCATATACAAATTACGATTCTGAGCGAGCAGAGATGTATGATTTGAATATACTAACTTCCTAGCCTCTTCTTATTACGCCCATTAATGATTCATTACAATTTCGGCATTAATATATTTTGGTTAGTCCCCTTTGAAAATAAATCCTAAATGCGCCACTGTTATTGAATAATTGAAAATTTTTTGCTTCTCTCTCTCTTGAAAAATTTCAGGAGACGCACTTGGTAGATGTAATAAAATGTAGTTCTAAATGTAATCATTATCAATAATTTTTGATAAATCATTATTTTATTGTTAAATAATTTAAGTAATACAGCACAATTTACTAACTACGTTTTCATTTCCACCAAAGCAATAAAATAACTAATGAGCATTTTATTTTTATTATTTTAAGATTTTATGTTTGACGTTTTATTTGCTATTTATCTATTAATGTGTTATTTCAATCTATATTATGTTTTCAAATTATTCATTTAGAATCAATTAGATATGTTCAACATGTTAATTTTTTGTGTTTGCTAACAATGTATTATTATAATTGAATGATACAAAATAATAAAAATACATGAAATATGTATAGAATCATCAACCATGTATCATACCTTTAAATAGTGGTCTTAGCATTTCCCAGATAAAAAATACATTACAAGCTTCTCTATCATCGTGTACATAAGGATATGCTTTATGCCTCCATGTAAATGAATATACAGCTCCACGATGAGGACAAAGAACACCTATGAAATTAAAATATTATGATCAAAACTTGTGGTTAATTTACAGGGTTCAGTCAGTACTCTTGTAAATAAGTAAATCGTATTTGTAGTCACAAGTCAGGAAAAAATATGACATGGAATATTATTGAAATAATAATTGTAAAAATGTATTTATTTTTTTATTTTGAAGCCACTTTCATAGGCCAAATGAAATTTCGTGTTTTAATCATCAGTATTTTAATTATTGAAAGAAACAGAGTACGTATAAAATGATGCCAGAAAACGTAATAAATAAAAGAAACTAAAATTTAATAAAATTTAGACTACTGACTAGGTACCTTTTACATTACCAACTGCTATAATTTGCATTTTTAAAACCGATGGCGATGTCACCATGTGATCTATAAATTATTATTACCTAATAATTAATTCTTGGATCTAGGTACTAAATTCTGATACAATGAAAGTTTTTTTCGTGTGAGATGCGTTGGTTGACGTTGAGACGTGTGGTTCTGAATTCTGACGTAATGTAACTTGTTATTAAAATATAGACTTATTTGAACATATTGGTCTTGTGAGTTTTACTTATTACTTCTATACCAATATGATAAAATTGATCATATACCTTTTGGTTTTCCAGTCGTGCCAGACGAGAACACAACTAAAGCTAAATCGTCAAGCTGATTTAAAGTTTCTTTTTGTACTTGACCTACTGTAGCTTTGAATTCTTTGTACCAACCAGCGTCCAATAGAAATAACTGTTGCTTTTCCAATCGGCTCTCAAATAACTTTTTAGTGAGGATTACAGCGGGAGTTGTTTCTTTTAATATGGATCTAAGAAGTGGGAGAGTGTACGATACTTCCAGAATTAAACAGGCACCTCCTATATATTGTATAAAATAGATATAGCTGTATTAGATTATAAAACAAAAATAAAATAACTAACGAAATATTACAAGTGTTATCATTTATAATAAATAATACTAAGTAAAAAAAATATATGTACAGTTGTTAAAACAATGTTGAATATCACACTTTATTTACACATTTTCGTGTTTTAAACCCAAAACTCCTTTATCAACACCCATATTATGGAGTAATGGAGTGTAATGGAAATCACTATGTCGGCATTTACATATTATATACTATTATTTCTGACACTATATTAAGTAGAAATCAGTACCTCTATGTTTATTAAAATTATCACGCTAAGAAACCCAGAATGAGTTATTATTATTAATATTCAAAATTTATTATACCTGTTCCTATATACTATTTTATATTTTGTCGCAAATAAATATATTTTAAATACGTAACAAAGATATTACATAATAACGACTTTACGATTATATATTTTATGTGCAGACTGATTTAAATATTTGATTGGAGTTCTTTTATCCCTACGTGTTGATTAAAAATTAACACAGGTGACCGCCAGAGGGTAGTGGCAAAGCGAAACATACAAAATAATATTACTATATGCAATTGAATCTTTAAAACATTTTAAACAAATCATTTGATTGGTAAAAAGTTAATTTTTATAACAAATCGTTTTGTATTTCTGTAGACAAGTTAAATAATATGCTCTACTTGTACAGAACCGAACTATAAAGGGGCATGGGTAAAATTCTACCCAAAAAACCCTTCTGCGAAACTTCTTTAAATTTTAACACGTTTATTTATGTCAAAGATAAATATTTTTATGCATCTATGATTTATACACCGTTGAATAGGTATTTAGATAAATTACTCAATTTTATAGTCATTTTACAGAACAAATACATTAATAGTCAAAACTCAATCGTCTGTATGCCCAGTAAAGTGTTGTGATTTTTACTATACAAAAATGTGATTAAAAAAATTAAATAGTCGTGAGAGTTTTTCCACGGCAAAACGGTTTTTGTGCAATGTTTGCGGCTGCGATTATAATAATTAATAATACGTGCATGCGCTTACTTCTGTTAACTAACTTGACAGTTATAAGAAAACAATATTAACTCGTAGCCTCACGCACATATATCTACTACATAATGACCATTTTACGCATCACAGTGTGTCAGTGTCAGTATCACACAAAGCCACATAAAATGTGGAAGCAATAAGATTTGCCTACGCAAAACTCCTTTATGAGCCTGTATGCTCATAGATGCGCCAAATCAAATTTAATTTTTTTATTTATATTCTATACTTTTTACGCTATTCACTTGATTTTTATTTGATGATGGTACTTAGGTAACTTTTCTGACTGTGTCGTTAGGAGATAAGAAAGTTATTTTAAAATATAAAACTACCGTTATTTTAATTTTTAATCATGAAATTTTTTTTTTTTTTATTGAATATTATTTTTAGGGAAAAAATTCTAACGTAAAAATAAATAACAGGGGTCGAAGGGGTTGAAGGTCCTATATATTCTCCAAACGTCACCACGCTCCTGCAAGTCTCTTTAAAATGAAACATAATGTCCAGTAAATAAAAAAAACAAAAATTAAATATAATTTTTTTTTTTTTTTTATTGGAAATGTTTAACCCAACATTTAACTTTTTCACGTGTACCTACGTTATTATTAGCTATTAAAAAAAAAAATTACTGTTAACAAGCCATACCAGCTTTTTGGATTGCAATGTAACTAACGACGTACTCCAAACATCTTTCCATCATAATTCCGACCATAGGATTAGTTTTAGAAACGCCGACGGTCGTCAATTTGAACGCTAACGCGTCTGTCATTTCGTCCAGTTCTCCGTACGTGACCTGAAATTAAAATAACGATTTGCTATGGGATTTTGTATAAAAAAAATGTTTTAAAAACGAATAAAAAACGACCATCGAGCCGTCAACGTCGACGACGGCCACCGCGTTCGGCGCGACGTTTGATCGGTTTTTGAACATCTCGTCGAGACAGCCTTGTTGGTCGTAATCCGACATGTCGACCGTAGGAACTTTTGACATTTTGCCAAAAACGAGAGTCGTTCCGAGGGACAAACGAAACCGATTTGTTTGTCGAACGTTCGAGAGAAGCGTTCAATCTTACGTCTCAAACGCGGGAAATAAAACGGATTCTGTGCACAATGCGAACTTTATATATAGCAGCCATCTAGCCGCAGCTGCAATTATAACGACTGCGTTGCCCGTTTACACTGATCGTAAAGTGTTATGTTTTTATCTGTAACCAATTATTGTTATGGAAATACATGTATGCTGATGTTCCCATACATGTGGCGTGATTCTGTTTAATAGAACAAACAATTTTTCGTACAACATTCTATTTCATTTTGCCATCTAATTAAATTGTAGACGTGTCTATAATCTATATAAGTAGGTATACTTCCTGGATTGTTTGTATTTGTGTTTGTTGTGACTTGTGAACGATATTTATTTTGTACACGCGTGAGTTTTATGAATTATTACGATTACAAGTACATTTAGAGCATAGTACAAATATCATATCAAATATAGGGGGAGATCAAAATATTCGATCACACTTCTGCAAAACAATATAGTCTCCAATATTTAATAGCCCCCCGAAAAATTTAATCAAATCTCCGTCGATGAATAATATATTATATTAAAGAAATTAAAACGTTTAAATTTTAAATTGAGTAGACCTACGATGTATATTATGTATAGATACTTAAAATAGACAAATTGTTTTGCATTTAGGAAACTTTTTTATAATTATATATCTATTTTGGTTTACGATTCAACTTAGAAATTTGGTACTATAGGTACTGTATGATTTGAAAACTAAACGATTATTACGATTTTTACTTATTCATTCATTAATATTTTATGTATCTTACTCGTATATTTAATTTTACAATTATTAATATAAAAAAACGTTTCAAACGCTGATAGTTTGTTATTAAATCTAACCAAATTATTAAAACTTGTATAATACAAATAAGTTAATAACATATACGAAACGATGATTGTTTTATATTATACATGCTCATACACTGCAATGTATACACATTTAGACACAATTTTTGTAATACAAAATATACGTTTTGAATTTAAATCATCTAATATATTACTGCAGAAATAGATAAGCCCGAAGATGTTGATATATAGTTTAAGACAATATTCTATAATAGTTGGTACTTAACATGTGTTGAATTGTTTATGTTTTGTATTTATTAAATATAGACTGTTTAATTATATAAAACTAAATTTACGTTTGATAATACTGTGATAAAATTCAAATTTATTACCGACTTCAATGTTTTTATACATAGGTTATAGACAAACGTATATTTCTCAAACAATTATTTAAAATTGTATAATTCGAGTAAATTTTAAAAATTGTACCTATAATATACTAAATATATAATATATAACTAATATATAATATAAAAACTAAAGAAATTAACTTTTAACTTGACTTGAATTTTTGGTTTTTTTACTTAACTTAACTTAACGAATTACATTTAGAAAAGACTAAACATTTAATAAAAAAACGTGATATAATAAAGAAACTAAGTAAAATTCCATCTTTTAACATTACAATCTACAAATACCTAAAACAATAAGTAGATTATAATATTATATTATGTAAAATGTAACACTTAGTCAACAATAAACATGTTATTTACTTGACAGGAATAAATCACAATATGAGTTTTAAAAAATTATAATTTACAAAAATTATTACAATAGTTATCTATTTAATTATTTGTATTTTTTTTACAATTTTAAACAATATGCTGACTTAATGTTTCTTTTTACATATAATCCACTTGTTGTTATATAAGTGTTATTATACATCACGTCTTTTAAAGGTTTAGTCTTTACTAAATAGTAAATAATGTAGACATAACAATAATATAGCATAAGTATATTATAGCATTGATTATAAATTTATAATGAATGATTACCTATAGTCTGTAGCATAACTATTAAAAGGTTAACACCAGTTTGACGTAATCTAACATCGTATGATCATATTTTATGTCTCGTGATTTAATCTAATCAACGTTAATACTCCAATAGTAATAAGGATTAGTGTGAAAACAATAAAGGTAATAATTATATTGTACATAAAACAAATACACGTCCTGAGTACAACAATAAATGCATAATCTACTTAATCGTAAATAACAATTCTTAGTAAATCCATTGATATAATGAAGTGTTAATGAGGTACCTACCTATATATTATTAAACTAAAATAATAATAACTATTGGTGCACTGGAAATTATCTAAAGTTAAAATTAATCAGGTGCCTAACTCCGTTACTTGGGTCTATATTTGATTGGTTATAATAAGTTATCAAATTCAGAAAAATTTAATTACAGAAAATCGTTTCAACGTCTATAATGAAAATTATTATACGTAAATTAAACTACGATATACAATTTTATACTCTCGTTTTTAATTCGTGTTGTTATTGTAATAGTACCCCAAGTATTTCCCACTTTAACTTTAACTTTAAATTCGGGGGGTTACGAGGAAATAATATTATCTCCAAAAGAGATATGCAATTTAAAGTTTGGCGGGAACATTTTTTGCTTGTATTATCTCTGTGATAAAGATAATGGTCCTATCTTAAATCGTGATCAAGATTAGATCGCGATGCCGATGAACAGACATCCCGTGAAAGTGATTCACGTGAATCGTAAATGGTATTACCGTAAATTGAAACCTAAAAACTGAGACTTGACCGCATTAATATTAAATTATTGCGACTTCTGAACTTCAAAAAATTGTCTAACAGTGACTCAAGTGACTGTGCCTAATATATCTATCAACGAGAGAAGAAGCCACGAATTTATCTTACGTTTTGGTTTTAACCTACATTAAAAAGTTTCTACTCATTCGTTTTTTTTTATTCAAAGAGTATTTTTTTTTTTTTTTTAAAAGACAGTATTTTTGCATTGAGTCAATTGCAAGATGAGTAGTACCACTAGTACATTATTCGATCAAATCAAATTATTACACAACCAAAAACTACACTCCAACGTTATGAAAGTGGTAAGTTAAAATTTATTTTATATTTGTAGGTACTTAATTAAAAAACATTGTTTTTTTTTTTAATACGTTTTGTGAACTCCGTAGGCCGAGATGGTGTTGAAAGTTAGCGAACACACGACGGACATCCTGACTGCTCCGCACAAATTTAGGATTTACGCGTATCTCGGAGATTCGCATTATCATTTGGGCAATTATCGTCAAGCAGAAGCCGCATACAAGTCGGCGTTAACGTTCAAAAACGCCTGGTCCACGGCAACAACACCGCTCAAACAATTTGATGGTTTAAAAGACCCAATGCCCGACGTAGGTTAGTACCATCAATAACAATTCAATTAAAACCCAGTACTTATCTCTGTATAATACATGTTTTCTAAATTCTAAGCACCAGTATGATATAAATTATTAAAACTTTCAACAGAAAAACTGTGATTGACTTATGTAGTTCAATCCTTTGCTGGAGAACTTTTGTACTTAGAGTATTTATCAAACAATTATGTTTTACTACCGGTGAACAATGTTAGGTTATATGACAATAATAGTTGAAATCGTTTTATATTTTTTCCCTATATTTTACCTACTCATAGTTTATATTGAGGCAGAGCAAAGCAGAACCCTACTATCTCTAAACATGAACAATTTATTATGGCCATATTCTAAACCGTCAAACTGACTTTAATAAAACTTGAAATATTAAATTGATATAGGTTAGCCATACATTATAAAATAATAATAAATTTGTTTTTTTTTTTTTAGATATAAAGTATCATTTGCATTTATGTTTGGTTAAATTGAAAGATTACAAACAAGCCTTAAGTATTTTACATTCGGTGCCGTCCAAACAAAGGAAAGTCAAAATTAATATGGCTTTAGCAAAACTGAATCATCAGATGGGTAATATTGTTCAAGCTGTTTCTGCCTATAACAAAGTTCTAAAAGTAAGCATATCATGTTTGTCAACATTCTTTTTTCTCATATTATTACTAATATAGTTTGTAATTTTAAGCAAATTTTGTAACAGATTTCAATTCGCGTGTACACCACTCATGCTTTGTTGTTTTTTTAGAAATCGTACCTGATTATAAAAAAAAAAAAATGTTTTACTCTAAAAAATATGTTTAGTGTTTTTATCATTCATACAGTTTTGATTTGTTGTTGACAAGTTGTGGGTATTTGATCTGTTGATTTATTCAGGAATGTCCACTTGCACTCGAAGCAGCTGAAGGACTTTTGAGTTTGGGTATAAAAGGAACAGAAGTAAACGCAGTTATGTTGGAAATGGTTGGAATACATGGACTTGAGTGGTTAGTACAAGTGTAAAAAATACTTATTGTGTTTTTGGTATATCCATTTTTTTTCTTTAGGATTAGTGGTTGGATCAAATCCCATGCACATCTATTTAATCACAACGAATATCCTTTAGCTATAAGCACGTTAAAACAATTGGATGACCACTCACCTTTGTGCAATAGTAACAGATTACTAGTGTCAATTGGAAAAGCGTATTATTTCAATGGGGATCGCAAAAACGCACTTATTTATTTACAAAGAGTTCGTAAATTATTTACAATGGTTGACTTGAAAAAAAAATTAATTTCTTCAATTGATGTTTTTAGGCATACAGATTGAATCCCCTTATGCAAGACGGTTTGTGTACACTTGCTATGTGTTTGTATATGGAAAAGCACAATAAAGAATTAGAAAAGTTACTCCCAGCAAATTTCACGGACGAATCATCAATTGATTCGTATATATGGATAGTTATTGCTTTTGTGTGTTACAGTAATAGCAATTATTCTAAAGCACTTTGCTTAGCTCAAAAGGTACAGAATACATTTTTGTTTTATCAAAAAAAAAAAAAAAAAATTATTCTATTTAAAAATTTCTTCTTATAGGCTTGCTTAATAGATCCAAAAAGTATAGAAGCGTTATTGTTACATGGTATGATATTGACTAGTATGAAAAAATATTCCGATGCCATTTTACAATTTCGTAAAGCTAATGATGTAAGAGAAACAATATCTTGTTGTATCATGTTCTTATTATCATAACTTGATGAATTTTTATTTTTACATAGATTGCACCTTTTCTTTTTGATCCCCATAAAGGTATGGTTGACTGTTATATAGCATTGCATAAAATGAGAAATGCCATAACTGCTGCTAGTAATTGTTGTAAACAAATGGACAACCATCCAAAAGCACTAACAGTAAGTACTCAATACTTTTGTATAAGTTATCAACCAACATTTTTTATTTGTATTGATCTTGATTCTCAAGTAGATGTATTTTGATAATATTTATCATAACATCATTAAATAATACAACAAATTGCAACTTATTTATGACACGAAATTGCATTTTATTAAATAGCAAAAATAAGTACGAAATGTTTAGTCAAATTTTGATTTTTCAAGAATTTGGATTTCATAAATTATGTTTATGTTATGTATTTGTTATATAATGCTTCATACATTATACAGAGATTAAAGTGGTAAAAGTGATGCAATTTTAGTAAATTACCTACCTTAATTTTTTTTTTTAGTGATTATGTTGCTGCTAAGTTTATTAAAAGTGCTATTTTGTTTGTTCATTCAAAAGACAAAATAAGTCACTAATTGTATTTTAAATACAATTTAAAAAAATATGCCCATCTCTTAAAATCAGTATATTGTACTTCATGTTTATTTAGAAAACAATTTTTGTCATATTTTATGTTACTTATTCTATGTGAATTTTGATGACTAAAGACAACAGAGTTCCTTTATAATTCAATCTTTCTAAATTGGCATTATTTTTTAGAATTCTCTGAAATTTAGTATGTACATATATATTTTTTTATTTAGTTGTATGCCTCAATATTAATCAAAGATCCAATGACTCTGAGCAAAGCTAAATTACTCTTAGAGAGAGCATTAAATGTTGATGAATATTATCTCCCCGCTGTATACATGCTAGCTCAAACATTTGAACAAGAAGGAAATTTTAGTTCTGCCGTTGCTCTTTTGCACAAACAAGCGTTAGACCAGCCAACTTGCAGACTGTATCAAATGCTTGGGGATTTGAGCGTTAAACAAAACCAGCTGGAAAAAGCTTTTGACTTCTATTATTCTGCTCTCAAGTAATTATTATTTTAACTTTTACTCATTACACTATATTCAACCTATTTTAACAAAATGAAAATCTATCATGTTACATATTGTCTGCTATATAAGTTCTAGGAACAAGAAAAACATTTGAAAAGAAAAAATTAGTTTTTTTCTTGATTTATATAATGCTGTTTATATTTTAACAACACTTATCTTTATGTAAACTTTTTGATGCAGTTTTTTAATAGTATAAAATATTAATAGTAGTTAAAGTTGTTAGATTGTTCTAAGTCATTGTACACAAATACATTCAAATATATAGTGTATATTATATTTATAAAAAGAAATAAAAACAATAAATAACATAGTACTTAAATTAAGAATTTTTTTTTTTTTTTTAGTCTGGAACCAAATAATAAACGAGTTATGGAAAGCTTAGAGAGTTTGGGAAAACCGTGCAATTCTTCAACAGCAATTTCTACAGATTCTACTGGACCTGTTTTGAATGGATCTCTTTTAGATGCAACATTTAGTGGTGTGAATAATGCTGAAAACGAATCTACTCCGTTTAACACGGTACACGGAGAAGATACGTTTATGGATTCTGATCACGGATCTGGGTCAGACATATCCATATAAATAAATGTTAATGTCAACAAATCCAGAGATTTTTGATTAAGTTAAATATAATGCTTTATTGATCTACTTTGTGGTTATGGCATGAATAATGAACGATCTCGCCATTTGGACACCTCACAAATGCACTATTAACATAAACGTAAATGTATAATGTATATTTTATGTGTACATATTTTTTTAATATATGAGTAAATTACCTTTGGTTTCCAAATCGTTTTTTACATGCTTTACAGATGTTGAACTCTGTTAGTGTAATTTTTTGTGATTCATAAAATATTCTCTGTTGTTGAATCTATTAAACAACATCAATTGTTATAACTGGAGAGTACAGTTATTTAAGTACAATAAATGTTGAGTTATTACTTTTAAAAGCTTAGCATAGAGCAATCCACGATTCACTTGAAAAAGGCGTCTATCACTTACTGCCTTGTTTAGGGCCATTACCATAAAATCACCTAGTCTATGTATAGGTATATCATCTGGTAACACTTTTAAAACATCCGGAGTAGTGATTTGAGCAGCGTTTTTGTTTAAAATTTCAATAACTTTTTCTAAATTTGGTGCTGGTTTTGACACATTTCCTAAACCAGCCAACCAACTGTCAGGAGGATCAATAAGCAGTCTCAACAATATAACATATATCTATAAACAGTTTTAAAAACAAAATATAATTCAATAACAAAATACATTATTTAACATTAACTATTTTACTTGATCACAATTTTCATTTTTTGATTTATAAACTTTATTACAGTACTTAATTGCCCTGTCTGTGTCATGTAAAACAGTGACGTACATTGACAAAACTTGTTCGTGTCGACCTAGTTTACCCAATACTATAGCACGTTCTTCAAAAAAACCTTTAAAAGCATTCACAAATGAAAAAAATAACATGTAATTTAAATCATACAAATTTAACTTAATACTGATTTTGATATTACCGTCTAATGGAAAGTGGACCAAAACTGTTTCCGGAGTGTAATATTCCGATTGTTCTAAAAATTCCATTAGTTTCTCTTTGGTGTTATGTGCAGTTTGTTCATCAGCATGCATTGACATGCAGTTGTACCGCTGAAGTTGTTCTCTGTATTGGTGTATTAAAGCATTGTGACATATAGCATTGGTGTCTTTCCAAATGTGTATAATATGTTCCAAGTAAGGAATTATCAGATTTTTGTGGTTTCTTATTAAGAAATCCAACACTTTAGGTCTAGGCAAGTGTTCTACTTCAGCAACATCTTCAGTAAATATAGCAAGTCCTTCTTCTGGATACTTCTTCAACACCCAGTCTGAGAACTGGAGAATTATGTCAATGTTATTTGAACCTAAATTAATTTTGAAAACCATAGATAGAATTAAATCAAAAAAATTATCAACATGAAAAATTTAATAATTAAGGGTAAACAAAAACTGCCTTCTCGACAATTGACCACCAATAACAGAAAGTATAACAGTTGCACAGGCTTCCTGGTTAAGTTTACATGAGCAAAAGCAGTTTATCTTAATAGAGTAATTATTGTTAAATGTTACCTACCAATATTTTGAAGGTACTGAATAGTTCGTTCAGGTCCTTTTAGATTGGAATCATTATCATTTGACTGTTTCTGAAGGAGTTCCAAAGCTTTACTGTGAAGTTCTTTAGTTTGGTACAAAATTATTAATTCACTGTACTTTTTATACTTTTTCAACGTAGTTTCAGTTTCTAATAAATGACAGTGGTTCAGTCTTAAAAGGGGTGGTATTAGGGCATCATTAATCTAAAAAAAGAACAAAAATCATTCTGTATAGTTTGCATACCAATAATCCTAACATATTTCTATTGTTGACTTGCTTGCAAATAACACTTCAAAAGTGTAGTGTCAATTATTTGGAGCAACTGTTCTTGTTGATTACTATTGATTTCAAGAACGTTTGACTGACTTTTTCCATTAGGTTCAATTAAAAGATTGTATCGTACCTATTAATTCACACAGAGATAAGTTTTTACTAAGAAATATTAAATGAGCATTCATATTACTTCTGTTAAGTATTCAATTAATGCGACAATTTTCATTTCCATATCTTTTTCAAGAACTTCTTCTCCATAGTCTGAATCACTTTGAGGCAACAAATTCGGAAACAATCTGATAACGTCATATGGGTCTATAAAAAAATTGAAAATTAATTTTATGTTGAAGAATTGAACTCAAAGATCAAATGAAAGATAGTATGGCCATACCTGTGTTAAGTTTCAAAAATTCTCTCATGGATTCTTGATACTTTTTTTTCTCGAATAAATCATTGGCATAAAGTGTTCTTATTTGTGATACATTTTTCTCTTTGTCATCAACAGATTCATCTGATATGTTCTACATTTTATACCACAATAAAATTAAGTAATTAGGTAATAAATTGTAAGTTGCAATTATAATAAGTTGTATTGTTATAATATTATATTATTATATCTAAACAGTTAATACTTAATAGTAAGTGTGATTTGCTAAAAAGTTCACAACAAAGCTGTAGCCAGGAGAGTTATATTTCAACCTTCAAATTTCCAGAAATTTAAGAATTATTTTAGTTTTTGTTGGGCTTTTATAAGTTTCCAAATTTGTTAGTCTAAAACCATATTAACAACCAAAACCCCCTACATTTTTTTAGCTGGCTATTGATTTGCTTCTTATATAGGTACATGTTTAAAATATATAAATATTTATCATAAACTACCTATAGTACATACTCGTTGTAAATTACTTACTGCCAATTTTAAAGCTAGTTGAAAATCTTTGTCTTCTAGGAGTCGCTTTATTTGTTTGGCAAACGGGACAGCTTTTAAACACCAGACGTCTGATGCAGATGATGCATAAATTAAACCGTTTTGGCAAGTAAACATATTTATAGTTTTGGAAGCAGTTGATATTACTTGACGTGCATCTAAATTTTCACTAGATTCTAAAGTTTGTACGTATAGCTTATCACCTATACTTGCTATTAAGTAAGGTTCATCATACACTGAAATAAAATTTAATTAAATGCAAAAATACATAATAAGTTTAAGAAATAAGCTTTCAACATTCTAACTTACAAATAATGGATGGAGCGTCCACCCATTTAATAGTTTGTTGTTCAGCTATGGCACCTGATGTACTCATAACTATCACATGGGAATCTTTCACAACAGCAAACATTGTGTCAGATATTTTAGCAATAACAGGTTCTTGATTTTTTCCAGTTAAAAACAAAGGCTTTATTTGTTCCATAGTAACCTGAAACAGTGAATTATACACTAATGTATTATAAGTATACAGATATAAAATTTAGACATTTTTTTAGTGTAAAAAGTACTATTTAAAATGTATTTATAATTCTAAAATATATTTTTAAGACGTAGGAAAATAAAATTAAAATATTTCAACATTAATTAGTAATAACCATATAACATTCATTCATTAACTCAATAATTTAAAATATTAGCCTGTACTCTGTAATTATATTTTATTTATAGTTAATATAGTTGCAAAAATGGATCATAAATAATTTTGTACACAACAAATATGTTTTAAAATAAGAATTAACGCATATTTTTGGCTATAGAGATTTCTAAACTGTTTATTGACCTACTATAACTAAAATATAGAAGAAGAAAGTAAAAAATAATGTACAATCATTGATGTAGATTAAATGCCATTTTTTTCAAATATTTTATTTGCCACTGAGTATCTTAGTAACTTTAACATCCCCTTGTATTTTTACTAATTCATAGCGTACACTGTACACTGTACAACACGTTTATATTTTACTTAGTTTTAGTTTTCAACCATTTTTTTTTTTTTTTAAATAAATAATTAATATTACATTTTTTTAACACTGATTATTTTCATTTCATTTGTCATAGCGTATAATATACGTACACATACCTATTTAATATGATAGGAAGTTAGGAACTTACATCAAATAAATAATATTCATTTTTGCAACCTATTATAACTGTTTGATCACACCATACTAATGTACGAGGTATGTCTTGTAAGTCTATGTTCTCAGAATGTTCCAAAAAATCTCTGCCTTTCCAATAGTAAACCTGCAACTGTTTCTTTACGGCCACACAGAGGCGGACAACAGTATTACTTGAACTACTTGGTAATCCATCTGGAGTCTAAAAATGTATATTTTTGATTTTTATACATTGTAATAAACATTTAACAGAGTGCGTGTAAAATTCAATTTTAATTTTAAAAACTTATTCACCTTAACATCTAAGGTAAAAGAACTAGCACCTTTAGTTTTCTGTAATCCAGCCGTTTTCAAATGAATTACTTTATCTCGTGATACATCAAGTACACTAACTCTTTCGTCTGGAACACACCAAATCAAATAATTGATCAAATTTTTAAATGTTGAAAAAAATTCACTGTTCAATTGCTAAATACCTGACAAGCAAATAACAATCCGGCATTCTGATATTGCGGCCAACTGCAATATGGGTCTTTTGCTAAATGTTTTATTACAGTCAACCAGTTGTACTCTAGGACTTGTGGTGTACAAAAATATATGACCCAGGCGGTTACCCACCAGTAAATAATTACCTAAAAAATAAAACAGTAATCAGCACCATGTGTATATACAAAACTAATTTCATAACTGTGAGCACAAGACACTCGGCTATGAGGATGATTATGTAACTACTTATTTATCTTATCAAAAAGTCTACATTTTATTTTATAGTAAAACATAAAAAAAGGAAAATTAAAATTATTTTGGTAGAATGTTGTCCTGATTTGTATTCTATTTACTTTATATCCAAAAACATTAATCAACAATAATTATAATGTTACATCAAAAAATGTACACTCCTCAAAACGTTTAAAAATCAAACTACGTGTTAAAGTAAATCCAATTTATTAATGACAAAAACCATTTACCGTAGGCAGCAATACTCTCAATTTGCACAGAATACTTCAACAGCTTAGCAACTTCATAAACTTCGTGCATAGTGAACACCGGTCGTAAATCACTCTTGGCCGATGAAGCTCAGATCGTGAACACAAAAATAATCGACAAACACATCGATAACTGACCCGACAATTTTGATTAAAGAAAACACAAATTAAACTATTGGTTCTAAACGCTGGAGAAAAAAATTAATTTAAAATTATTGTAAACGTTTCACTTGAATGATCCAGAAATTACACGGGCATCAACTTGGAAAAATAAATAAATACTTTTAATAAAATAACTAATAAATGAAATTAAAATTTTAATTTTTAACTAAATTGGAAATATGTTTTTTTTTTTTTGTTATATCTTATCATTATATCATATATTATCTTATCTACGTCACAGAGACAAGATAATATATATGATAAAAAAGATAACTTTCTCTACATTTCTGTGTTTTATGGACTGACTATAGCTACAATGTTCAATAATTTTAAAAAATCGATGAATCCACTTTACAGTTGATACTAATATTGCATCGGAAGTGCTAGAAATTACCTACATTCTGCCCCTTAATTAGTTTTTTAGGGTTTCCGTTTGGCTTGTTTTCGATAAAATATGATATCTCCCATTCCATCCAATCCGCACTCGGCACGCGAGACGTGAAAAAAACGAACTTGCCTCAATTCAAGAAAATTAGATTTAATTCTACAAATACGCAACTAAATATCTAATAAAAAAAAATAAATAAATAAACAATTCCCCATTGGGAGTAGGTAGGTACATAATTTATATATTGTGTGTATAGGGGTGTGTGGGCAGCATAAACGAAAGTGGAGTACAAAATTCGTACGCTTAACACAAAAACAATTGTCATATGCTCGGTTTATGTATTATTTTCAAAATCGGAATTCGGGTGCTGTTTTGCAAGCGGAACCTATACATATATATATTAGGTATAGAGTCCCCCGCAGTCTATGATTTGTGTGTGTCCGTCCCACCTGCAATTGGCCTACCTACCATTCGACTTTTCTCTGCCCGCTCTCCAGAGTAATAATATTATTATCGTTCGATAACAATCGTTTTTAGATTTTTGCGTACCTACAGTGATTACTATAACATTATAGACCATAATAGTTACGACCGACTTACAGCTGCGGTGGTCGGACACACAATGTGCGGGAAATGAGCTGCGCGAATAAAAACAATATTACAAAAAACGGGCGCAGTGCCGCGGTGACATCATCGCCGTAAAAAAACTGCGAAATTCCTGCGCGTTTCGAGTGCGGTGGGGTGTAATAAAAAAAAAAAAAAATAACGAAAAACGTGCGGCGCGCGACAAAGCCGTAGACGTCGTCGTTTGTCAATTACCTACGATGTATCATTGTTACGTACATATTATTATCATTATTTTGTCGTTATAATCGAAAAAAATGTCCGTCCGGCCGGCGGTGTTGGCGGAAAACGAAAAATCTGTTGCGAATGAAAATCGAATAGCGTTTTTAAAAAAAATCACGATCCGTATCGACGCGCACGATTGTTTAATTTTTTCCCGTGTAGTAAAAATGCTCCGATTTCGGTACCGACTTTTTCTGATGAAACGTAATAATACGGTGTACTCTGATTACTCTGAAACTAAGCAAAATTTTACAAGGATAAAAGTTACAAAGTTACGGCCAACGTGTTTTTTGACATAATCGGTTTTAGTTTTTGGCCATAACTTCCAAAACAATGATCTATAGCTGAAACTTTTACGTATAATACATGCACGTACAGGTTTCCAGAGATTTTAAAAATTTTTGAGCTAAGTAACTTTAAAATTTTCGAAAATTTTCAATTTTTTTTTTTCATTTTTTGTTCGATAAAAAATTTAACTTTTCGTAAAAAATTCAAAAATCCGTGGTCACAATTTTTATGCTTAGTAATATAGTTTATATTAACTATTTTCGAAAATTGGTCATAGCTTAAAAACAAATTCGTAACTCACACAAATTTGTTATTTGAAAATTAGATGTTATGTGAAACAAAAATTGCTGTCTGAATAAAACATTTGTAAAAAATCCGCCCAGTAGATTCTCAAAACGTATAAAACAAGTATTGGAAAACGGCGTTATTTTGATTATAACAATGAAATTACCATAGATAATACATGTATTTTCTACGGAAATTACCTATAATACGCACTGTTGTGCAATTTCGATACTAAAAAAACGTAATAACTCCTCAAACAACGGTCCAATAATAATTAATGGTTTGAAATTTTCACACGTCACTTAAATTAATAAGTAACTGAACTGTGTGACTAATTTCTTTATTTATCTTGTCTCTCCATTTCGCTATTTGAGTCACTGTGCGCAATCAGAAACAACTTCTAAAATACTTATAAACCTTCCAAAACAGTGACCCACTACGTCACCCAACTACTCACGCGACCCATCCCGGCCTTTTTTTTTATTATTATCATTACGATGACTAAACTGTTTAATAATAATAATAATTATTGTTCATTATTAATATTATTCCGTTTAATCGGCTCCCACGGCGAGATTTCCCGTATACTAATTTTTTTTTTTTTTTTATTATAAACACGTTCATTGACTCCGCCGACGGGTGGCGGCAGCACTTGTAACCCACAAGGTCGTGGTCTCGGTCGGGCGGAGCGGGCGGCGGCTGCAGTGTTCCCCTCTCCCCCCATCGGCGCCACCGCCGTCTCTCTGGCGGTCGCACTGTGGCTCCGTCTGGCATAATATTTTTTTATCATCATTTATCACGGCGGCCGCGGTCGACTGCGGAGTTTCGATCGGTGCGCCGCGGCGACGACGACGACGACGACGACGACGACTACACCGTCGTGGGGATAGGCCCGAGTTGCATTTAACTCGATTTAAATAAATAGAAAAAAAAAAAAAAAAACCACCTAGTCACTCGACGCAATATAAACGCGACTGCGTTTTTGTGCATCGGTGCCGACCGATAAGTGCGCCGTTAGCTGACCGAAACTGGTGCAATCGTCATCGGTGGTAATAATAATAACAAATAACAATAATAATATGTGAACGCGAGGTGAGTTTTTTTTTTCACGATATTATTCTGTTCGTATATTAAAATTATGTAGATTTTAAAAAAAAAAAAAACGGCAAACGAGGGGGTTTTTTTTCTCATTATTTTTCGCATTTTTCACTGCGGTTTCATTTGTATACCTACCTACGTAGTTGTTTTTTGTTTTGTTTGTTTTTATTTCATTTCCCATCGTACGTTCTCATTTTTTCCGTTGTTTCTCCCGTCGCAGCGAGCCATGAGTTTTCGGAATCGGCTGTCCCGCGCCTCCAAGAATAATAACAACAACGAACCGTCGCCACTGCCGAGAAACAGGAACGTCGTCGTCAGGCATCACGACTGTTGCGGCGCGTCCAAGTTGCGGGCAAGCAGCGTCGAGCACGATCGCGTTAATGGCAATCACGAAGCGCACAGGAGTTCGACTTCCGTAGATAAAGCGTTGGGTGCTGTCAACAGAATTCCTAGGTAGTTAGGGTTTACCGCCCCGACAGTGGAATCAAGTTTGTATAAAACCGATCCCTAACCGTTACAGATTAAGCCAGTTGACTGGCGAGTCGAGTTGCGCGGTTAGCAGCTGTAGGACTCCAAACAGGACTGTAACGAAAACGGTTCTCAACCGTTCCAATCTGAGTTCCCCGAGTAGCACTCCGCAGAGAAAGGTTCTCGTCGTTATTATCATTATTATTTTTGTTACTGTTTGCCCGTTTTCGTTTATCTATCGTTTCCTATTTTCGTTTCTATCAGGTGTCGGCAAGAGGCAGAGGAACCGCGTCGCCGTCACCTCGCTTCAGACGCGAAACATCGGTTCAAAAGAAAACTGTGGAAAACAAACCAGACAAGGAATGCCAATCGTCGTCTGCCGATATGCCGTCCAAGCAATCGTATCTGTTTTCGCAAAACTATTATGACACGGGCTCGTCTGTGGATATAATAGAAGAATCGTGTTCCCCTCAGCTGACATTACCGATACCGACAGAAATATTGAATACCAAATCTGCCATACTCAACCGTTCAGATGACGATGAAGAAAAAGCGACCGGGATTTCTCCAGACGGAAGGTAATAAATTACTCTGGCGTACATTCATGTTTTGTATCTCATTTGATATGCTTTTCTTACTTACCTATTTTGTAACATTAGGTTTCTCAAGTTTGACGAAGAGTTGGGTCATGGTTCTTTTAAAACCGTCTTTCGTGGTTTAGACACCCATACTGGTGTTGCAGTCGCGTGGTGTGAACTACAGGTAAAACACGTGTCACGCGTCTGTACGCGGTAATGTAATGTAATTATATTTATTTTTGTTTTTAGGAAAACAAATTAACAAAAATCGAACGCACTAGGTTTCGCGAAGAAGCTGAAATGCTGAAAGGCTTACAGCATCCAAATATAGTAAGGTTTTATGACTATTGGGAAGTTTCTTTGACCAAACGCAAATACATAGTACTTGTGACTGAGTTGATGACGTCGGGAACGTTAAAAACGTACTTACGTCGTTTCAAAAAAATCAATCCCAAAGTACTTAAGTCATGGTGTCGGCAGATTGTAAAAGGTTTAAGTTTTTTGCATTCGCGAACACCGCCGATTATACATAGAGATCTTAAGTGTGATAACATTTTCATCACCGGTACAACTGGATGCGTTAAAATTGGAGATTTGGGATTGGCTACTCTCAAAAATAGATCGTTTGCAAAATCTGTTATAGGTAATTTTAACCAAGGTAGTAATATTTTTATCTGTACTAATTAACTGTACTATATATTTAGGAACACCTGAATTTATGGCTCCAGAAATGTA
The DNA here is from genome assembly GCA_017140985.1 of Hormaphis cornu. Classification (NCBI taxonomy): domain Eukaryota; kingdom Metazoa; phylum Arthropoda; class Insecta; order Hemiptera; family Hormaphididae; genus Hormaphis; species Hormaphis cornu. Next base: position 14,106,381 of record CM029363.1, on the reverse strand, counting down.
CGAAGAACATTATGACGAGAGTGTTGATGTATACGCATTTGGAATGTGCATGCTTGAAATGGCTACTTCTGAGTATCCTTATACAGAATGCACAGGACCTGCTCAAATTTATAAAAAAGTGATAAGTGTTAGTACTTGTTTATGTTTTCATATGTAATAATATTTCTGATTGTAAACCTTGGTAATATTTGAAAAAAAAAATAACAATTTTCAGGGTGTTAAACCTTTAAGTTTTGATAAAATTGAAAATCCAGAAATCAAAGATATAATAGAGTCATGTATTAAATTGAAAAAGGAAGAAAGGTTAGTGTTAAATTGTATTATTATTTTTTTTTTTTTTTAATGTATTCTAAAGAGTTTATTTGCTTTTTATTAGACCGTCAATTAAAGAACTATTAGCTCATGATTTCTTTACGGAAGATCCAGGACTCAAACTAGAAATGGTTAGCAGAACAGATAGTCGAATTGAATTTCGTTTGCGTGTTCTTGATCCAAAAAAGCGTTGCAGCAACAAACACAAAGAGAATGAAGCAATTCAATTTGATTTTGATATCATTAATGACAATGCTGACGATGTGGCATCTGAAATGGTAAAGCCATATATTTTTATTTTCAATGTATTGCATTTTGTTTATCACATAGCTCTTCGATTTTAGGCGAAATCTGGATTAATATTGGAGGAAGATAGTAAAATTATTGCAAAAATGTTAACCAATCAAGTTTCTAATCTGAACAAAGAATATAATGACAAACGAGATGTGCCAATTGACGAAGAATTATATAAAGGTTTATAGTTTATTCTAAATACAAACAGATAATTATGTAAATAAGTTTGGTGATAGAATTAATTATTGAATACAAAATATTTGTATTTAGATGAAATAAATTCAAACAGTAATAAATCACAGTTTCGACAACCTGAAACTGTTGTTTTGAATCAGCAACCAAAATATATTAATCAGGTATGTTTAAACTAAAATCACATTTATAGGTAATTTACTTATTATTATTCCATGCTGCCATTCCAGCTAACATTATTGATTTTTGTTCTTACAAATCACGTATCATTACCGCAAAAATAAGTCTAAACAAATACTTGTAGATATTGTCAACTGATATTTTCCATTTCTTTAAAACCCAGTATAGAATAATTTACGTATAATGGAACACAATTTTATAGTTTGTCTGATACTATTACTTTAGAATTATATCTAAATAATTTTAATACTAATCTAAAATTATTTTTAATGTAGCTGTAGCACTGTAGCTCTATTAATTATTTGATCATTATTGTTTGTTGCACATCATATATTTGAAAACATTATTTTATTGAATTTTTATACTTGTAGGTAGCAATAAAAAACTATAATATTTTTTGTTACAGTAAACATGAGTGCAAATGCAATTTGTAAAGCAAATTAATATCAATTTTATTTTTATGGTCTTAAAGATTACAATTAAAAATAACCACACCTTTTTCAGTTTTCTTAATAAGCACAAACTAATAATGCAGTAAATACAATTACATCAAATGTTAAGACTAACCTAACTACAGCATCATCATGCATTTTAACTTATTATTAAAAATTATGACACGAGTTTTAAAATGGTTGAAAACTTATGTTTTAGGATGAAGAAATCAAATATGGTTACCCATCAGTTTCGTCTGAACGTATCCCTAAACCTTCTAGTGAAATTAACGTGTTAGATCTTATCAATCAAGAACAGTTAACACTAATGTCACCATCTAAAAGTTTACCACTTCGATCAGTCGACACAACAATTAGCCAGCAAGATAACCATAGGAAAATATCAAACATATCTACCGCATCTACAGATTCGGCTTATACATCTGATACCAATACAACGTATAAACAACTTTCTGATATCAATCAAGTACCAAATATGGTAGAAACTGTGCCTGAAAATTTTGTGTCTAATGGTCATGGCAATATTTATAATCAAGATCCAACAATGTTTCAAAACATTGAGCAAACCATCAACCAAGATCTAACAATGTATCAAAACGTTGAGCACACTATCAACCAAGACCCAACAATGTATCAACACATTGAGCCCACTATCAACCAAGATCAAACAATTTATCAAAACGTTAATCCTACCTTTAACCAAGATCCAACAATGTATCAAAACATCGAGCCCTCCATAAACCAAGATTCAACAATGTATCATAACGTTGAGCCCATCGTCAATCAAGATCCAACTATGTATCGAAATGTTGAGTCTGCAGTCAATCAAGATCCAACAATGTATCAAAACATTGAGCCTGCCATCAATCAGGATCTATCTTCATTTATTCCTAATACAATGACTCAGTGGAATTACCCATTGAATCCTGTTCAAAATCAACCACAGACATCAGGAGCCGATGAAGAGTCTCAAAGAAAAACTTCTACAGTATCCACTATCTCCAATTTGTCATCATTGTCTTCAGATTCTGTTCTAGGACTCGTCCAACAAGATATTCAACATCATGCTATTATACACGAAGAAAATCCCATGCAAAATGTGTGTGTACAAAACCAATTGAATAATACAAACCTGGATGAAAATATAAACTATTGTAGTGCCCAATCACCTACCAGTGAGACTTATTCAACTAATGTACAAAACTACCAAGAAAACCAAGTATGCACAAATAATTTGAATCAAGTTAACTGTTCCGAAGAAATAAGCACGGTTGAAGACAAGCCAGTTGATATTGCTGGAGCATTGACAAATTCTACCGAGTCTGAAACTAAGTTAAATTTGAGGTAAAATTTATGCTCAATGTATAACTATCTTTATAGTATAAAATTAATAAATTATGCCCTACCTTGATCATAAGATTTTCTTTGAAAATTTATAAACATATGAAACAAGTTAACATTTATTTTTTTCTTTTGAACTTAGTTTTTGATATGCTAAAATTATGTTCGTCATACTCTAATTTACTGAAAACATTTCAACTGTTAAGATTGTAATACTGATTAGCATCCCAAAAACACCAATATTCTAAACATTCAAGTGTACTAACACAATAGAATAATACATACATATTGTCGTTTATTATGTTATAAACTCTTATATTTTTTTAAGCAACATAATATTTGGGTCAATATTTTACTTCCGAGTACAAATTACAATGTCAAAATTACTATTACTAAAGAATTAATCAATTTTTTCTTTAAAATGCTTCATCTATTTACATAAAATATTACATTGAATACACATTAAAACTTTACCATTAAAATATATTGTTACCTATGATAACTCTAAGGTTTAATACTTTATTTATATTATTTGGGATCATAGAGTTAATCAATCGGAAGAATCGTGTATGAGTAAAGAAACAGCTACCAGGAAAAAAAGTAGAAGTTCTGGACCGTCACTGAATCTTTTGACTGTGTACGACAATCGTCAAGCAGAATGTCAACTAGAAAGCAATAAACACAAAACTGTAACATTCAGGTTTAATATAGACGACGTTGTGCCTTATGATGTAGCAAATAAATTGGTTAGTTAACTGTTTAACATACGTATATGTTAGCAAATCACTTATAATTGTAGTATTGTGGATTCTATTTTATAGGTCTCCGAAGATTTATTAGAAGCGTCCTATGTAGATTTAGTGGCTGAAATGATGAAAGATTTGCTAGACAAGCTAAGATCAGACATGGCATCTACAGAACCTGCGTTAAATAGTTTTACAGATCCACTTCTATCAAAACAAGATGTAATAGTTAAATACAATTTCACCTATATAATAATACCTGTAGGCTATAATATTCAAATTTTATTTATTGATATGTTTTCAGAGTGAAGAAATTTCAACTGTTATCAATGATTTGGACATTCAGCCTAATGTTACTGTTAGTGAAGCTGCCCAAGAAATTGAAGGAAAATTAGAACCAGAAAAGAAAATACCAGTAAATATAAAAATAATTCAACTAAAAATAAGCTCAAATTTATGCCTGCTTGCTTTGCTTAATTTAGGTAATAATTTAAACTATGTATATTCACTTTGCTAATTGTTTGATTCCCAGACACGAAAAATATCAAGATTTCTAGTAAGTCCAGTTATTACAGAACAGACTTTAGAAGAAGTAAGCTTTTTATTGTATTTTTTTCATTTGTATACATTTGTTGATTAACCTATTATTTTTAACATCAGTGTAACATTGATAAGTACGCAGCGACAAACAATGATCTACTCAGTCCAGAATCGCAAAAAAGTTTATTGACCGAAATTATATCGTTATCTAGTACCAATAATCAAAATACGCCATCAAATACAATTACGAATGAAGACACAAATACTAATCCAGATATTGGTCAAACGACTGATTCTAAAGTACCACATTCCCAAGTTTCAGTAGATGCGTAAGTGTTCATAGTATCTAGGTGTTTAATTATAATTAATTTACTATTAAGCCTTTTGTGTTTGTTATGTACATAGAGCAAATCAGAAAGGTTGTTCTCTTACTATATCCGAATTACATCAAAAACTCCAACAGCTAACAGCAGCTCAGCGATCAGAATTGACATCTACTACTCCTCCTGTTGGTTCTCATCCAAGTACGCCCCATGCCCACTCTGGTCTGTACGATCATAAGATGAATGACCTACAAAAACGATTGACTTGCATTTCCACAGGTGGAAATGTACTTGTATGTATTAACTTCATATTATTTTTAATCATTATGTCCTAAAACTGAACTTGTGTTTACAAATTTTTATGATTTCCGTAGGGGCCTCTATCACCTCAAAGTACTTTACATGCTATCAGTTCTGCCACATCTAAAATAAAAATACCCAATGCTATTGAAGTTTTAACACCCGTGGAACCAGTAGCCGTCGGGGTCAATGAAGTACACATTGGCGATGAAGTCGGGCCTATTGTTGTACATGAAGTTCAAGCTCATTCTTATATGACTGGCAGTAATAAAAATCAATGTGTGATTTTCCCCGAGGACAACGCAACTCAACAAACTATGGTCATACAGCCATTGCCGGGTCATTCTATTATGGTTCAATCAGGATTCATTCAAAACCAAGATGCATCTGTTCAAGTACTTCTTGTTGTTTATAAATTGTTCAAACTATTTTAATAACACCACGCTTTAACTGTTTATTTTCATTAGGAGTCTGAAAATAATCAGAATGTTCATAAAGAAGATACTAAAGAACGAAAAATCAGTCGTGCTCAGTCGATTGATTTACATAGTTTAGAAAAGGTATCTCATTTTTCCTTTACCTCTAATTTATTTATGAATTTTATCAAAAAATTAGACCAGTGGTCTAAGACTGCATTTTGTCAATAAAGTATTTATGAAATCTTATCCATTAATTTTAGAGGAGAACAATAAATATTTACTAAAAACAAGTTTAAATTACATGTTATATTCTACCCTAAAACATGGTTGTCTTTCCAATAGTTAACTTTTTGGTACTATTGACAATTTCCCATTTATTAATATAATATGTGACAAAGTTAAATGACCTGAAATTTATTTGTAAATGTATTTAATCATTTTTAGAAACTGTCGAGTATGCATAACAATACTTACAAGAAATATTACTCGAATATTGTCAATTTCCCTTCATCAGCTGAACAGCATGGAGCTCAATCAGTAGAAACGGACGTGCCTAGTTCAACACTTTCCCATTCTGTACGTATAAAATTATGAATACAAAATCAAACCTTATTGATCAATTTTTATTTATATTCTACAATAGTAAATGTATTATTTTTTTAATACATTTTTAGACTGATGATTCCACAGAGTTGGCTTGCCAAAGTAGTGATAGTTTAAACTCTGCGAGCAAACTTGACGTTGTGCAAGATAAAAAATTTAATGCATCAGACTTTGATATTCAAAACATAATACAACGGTAAAATTTTTGAAAATAAATTTTATTGATATTTTTTTCTATTGTTATTAAATGTTTGTACTTTGTACCTACAGTAATGTATGTTATATCTTTTTAATTTTAGACAATATTTTGAATTTGAGAGTTTACGCAAGCGTCACATAGAGGAATTAAAAAATTGTTTACAAATGTTAAAATCCGGAAATCTAAAACCCACTATACTATATGAAGCTTTAACCCCTCTTTCTAACTCTAGTAAGTTATAACAGCACTTATTTTGTTTAGCGACAAATACTACATTTAATCATAATCTGTTTTATTATGAATTTATGAATATTGTTCTAGGTAAAACGCTTGGTAACGAAGTTAGCGGAAATTCAAGATCAACATCGCCAACTGATAATGGAGTGACAAAGTTCACGCCAACCGGCTTATACTTCCTGCCGGCATCTGTTAAACTGTTATCGCCTTTAGCCGAATCCCAACACCACGGTTCTAATTCTTAGTCAACTAAAAAAAAAAAAAAAAACCTCAAAATAAATAAATAATCTTTTTAAGTGTAATTCTAACATTTTGTTTTTTTTTTAATTTTCAACCTTACACAACGTTCAGACAAAAGCGCTTATAGTAAAATTGTTATTTTATTTTGTATAATATGTTCCTTAGAAAATATCCATCAAATATATTATTTAAATAATTATTCAATATAATATACACTATTGTTGTGTATTTGCACATTTATTTAAATGATTGCATTTTACAATGTATTCGAGTGTCATTTTTTACACTCTTAACTAATACTAACATCTTTATTTAGTAATATTTATTTATATTAACAATTTGTTATGTTACATTAAGAACATAAATTAATGTAAACTGTTGCAATATTAATTCAAATTTTGTACCTACACATTATTATGCATTACGTATATAAATATGCATAATCATTACAGTTTTTTCTGTAAGTTATAGGATTATTGTATAGGTTACACATTGAATGTATTTTGAATAGTCTAGTCTAATTAAAGTGATTTTGTAAGTCAAGGTTTTCTACATAACCTGAACTCTTAGTGAAATACCAGTGTATACATTTTTTGTTTTTGATTTTTTTTTATAAAATATATACGTATACATATTACATAATAATAATTATGTACAATATAGTTTATAAAGATCCATACGATTGTTTTAATTTATAAGAAGCATGTTGTTAGCCATTGGTTCCGTCTCTTTGGGATAAGTGATCCTACGTTTTAAATGATAAATTAAAATAAAACAATCTTTTACCTTGTATACGTTATAAAGTTTATCTTTTGGCTTTTTTTAAGAACTCTGGACATGATTATTGATGATTCACTGTTAATTAATTTATGAACAAAAGCTATATCTTAGGTCAAATAGATAGATGTGTGTTTAATCTATGGGTTATATTGTTATACAACCGTTAAAAGGCCAACGATCAATGATAAAAAAAAAAATTCAAAATTGTACAGCAATAACCAAGGAGACGTTCACTCAATCTAATTTTTGCGCCATCATCCTCAGAAAACAAGCATTTGTTTTAATTTTCCACTCAGTCAATAAATTAAATACAAGGTTCCCTACATACATATGCTACTGAAAAATTTCAAAAATTAGTCACACCTTTGACTATTTTTGGAAAAAAATTCGTATCTCGCTTATATTTGTTATTTAAGATTTGAAAATTAAATATGTTATGTTAAACAAAATTTGCTAACTGATTAAAAAAATCTGCTCAATATAGATTCCGAACGCGTACAAAATAATTATTCAATAACGGTGTAATTTTGAATTTTGATATTAAAACAATGAAATTACGCACTGTTGTGCAATTGATAATAAAAACGTAATAACTAAAAAAAAAATGGTCCAAATGGTTTAAAATTTTCACACTTTAAAACTTTACTTAAAAATATACAAAAAAAAAAAAAAAACAAAGATTTTAATCGCTCTTCATTTATTAGAATAAAACTGTTCAATATCTTTATAACATTTTTGTATCAGTAGTACGACCTATACGGTATACCACCTATACCACTTACTACAGAATAATTTCATTTGTTCTGTGATAGTACTGTGAGCTGCTGTAGGCTGATAATGTATCAGCTGTGTTATCACTTATCAGCTGTGACCATAAATGAAGATACATCAGCTTAATCATTCCTGTCTGTGACCGCGAAATGTTTACTGTTGACTGTTTTCACTAGAATCTTATCTATAGAGCCTTAGTTTTCAGTTTTCAGTTTTCACTATATAAGCATAATGATGTATTATGTAATATTATAATCTAATAGGTTTTCACGAATAAATTAATACAATTTTCGTCGTGTTGCTTGTTGTGTTTTCGTCGCTTTTGTTTAATATTATTATCAAACTGCGCTGTCCAGCGTCCACTAAATCGTCTCTAATCTCGTAGCGTTTAAGTAGAAAAAAAATGTAGAGGCGATTTCGTGTTTTTTCTTTTTTCAGTTTATTAAATTTTTAACAAACAAATAAAATTACCGACGGCGACCGCTGGAACAGTCTGAGTTTCATGTCACCCGAACTCGCATGCGTCAGCAGCTATGTAAAAACTAAAAAAAAAAAAAAAAATAACGGTAACGTAATATATTGCCACCTTAGTGTTGCGATTTGTTGTTCGAAGCTCGGGCTAGATTACGATTTACGTGTAGATTTATGAAAATCGCCGAAGTAAGTACCTAGCTACCAAATGAATTCTGACCCATGATGTTATGGAACTTGCGTAGTGATTTTTAAATGAAAAAATCCAAAAAATTCCTTAATATTTATACAGCCATTCATCTTAATTGTAACTTTGCACCTATAATAGTTTTCTACCTATCTAGTTAAGTTAAAAATTTGGACTGTGCCGCCAGACGTTGCGATAGCTCTTATGTCTACTGCTAATACAGCATTGCCTGATAAGACGATCGTTTCCTTGCGATCTTCTTAGCGAGTATTGCTTATGTGCGTTGACATAAGTAGGGCGAATCGCAACAAACGCAGCCCTCGTCGGTCTATTGGTGGTTACTATAACCACGATGTAATTCAAAATTTGGTGCTATTTCAATTTAACCTTTTTGCTGTTACTTTCACTTTGAAGTAACTAGATAGCTTTTTCTTATGCTTTGCTAAACGTGTAGCAACCTATTGTTACAAATCACAATTTATTTTATTACCTTCTTGATTTTTATCGGTAATAAATATAAAAAAATATACTTATGTTTCATGAAGTTTTTTCGCTTTGCTTTTCTATAATATACCTGGTGGTGTACCTAATCCACCTGAAGTATGTTTTATTTTACATTTTCTAACATACACGCTCTTATTTTGTTGTTAAGATGATGACCAAAATTTTGTTTGTGATGTGGAGCACCAATTGTTTGAAGACACCATTGAAACTACGAATCTAACAGAATCAGAAAATTATGAAGAATCTGAGACATTGCCGGTCCACGGAGATCAAAGAGTCTGGGTCAAACGCGTTGAGGAATTGTTCACTGATGAAATCAAAAAAGAAATTCCAGATATTGAAATTCATACCATTGTTGACATAAAAGATGAAATAAAAGTTGAAGACGAAGAGGTTGAAGAAGAAGAAGAAGAAGAAGAAGAATTTGAAGCATCTGAATACAAAGAGGGTTCAGAGTCGGTACCTGACTCATCTGAACCTCCGGCATTGATTCAAATTCCACTGCCAAAAGTTGCTATTCCCAAAATTCATAGTGCCATTTCTCTAAAAAAAGTGACACGCAAATTACGAAGGAGACGAAATAGAACCATTTTACCGATGGATGCGCATGTGGCTCCCGCAAGCACTTCTCATATGGGGCAGGTCCCACTTCAGACCTCGTATCCGACCCCACATCAGATAATTATGCCTTCGTCACAAATGCCCGGAATCGCTTATCAAATCATTTTGGGTGACCACAATAAAAATTCTACTAATCCTGTTCGATACACTATGATACAGCCTCAACCGATGTTTATACAGCAAACTCCTACATCTGTCAGTTCTGCTTCCCCAGTAGTTATGAACCAACCCTCTATGGTTATCAATCAACCTTTTCATATGAATCAATCTCCGATTCAATCCTCTACCAAGGTACCTCATATTGCATCGAAAAAAATTATTTCAAGTTCTCGAAAAGCCCGTTGTTTATTTTGTTACAAGCTATTCCACAATTTAGATGTACACTTTAAAGAATGTTGGTTGAACCCAGATAGTTCATGCTATAAATTCAGAAAGATTGCGCCATCTACCCAGTAATAAACAATGACCAGTGAATATTTTATAAAATTAATTATTTGAGTAAAAATCTCCTCTTAAAAACCATTTTTTGGTGGATATTACAAAGTGTTTACCACGCCACTGACATTAACTATTGTCCTATGACTAAAGTTAATTAAAATTAGAATAATTTTCTTGGCGTTTTGCAAAATTATAGTTGAAAATTATAATTATATGCCATTTTTATTTTTATTATGTATTACAACTGTACATATTTTTTATCATTGGATGTAATCTTGTAAGTGAATAATTTTTTAATTTAATTACAATTCATATTATGTTTTTAAATCACTTAAATTGTTAAAAATATATTATGTAACTTAGTATATGCTTCTGAATAACATTTTTAACTTGACTTGGACATTGAAATTATGTCTGATGTAAGTTTTTTTTTTTTTTTTATTAACTTACCTAACTGAATTTTCAATTATACATAAAGGTAGTACGTATTTGTTTTATAGTATTTTTGTTTTATATTCATGTATTAATGTTAAATTTCTGTTAAGAGATTTTACAATGTGTTCATGCACTTAGCATTACTGATGTAAATTTAAATGCATTGTTATGAATTGGCTGTCAAAGCATTACTGTTGATGATTGTTGGTCAATATTGAACATTAAAAAAATTCTTTTCATAATACGGTTTTTGCTGTCATTATTTTAAAAACGGGTTCTTCAAATTAATAACAAAACAATTAATCTATATACAAATTTAAAATATCAATAATATTGGTTTGTGGTGTACATATTGTACAAATCAATAAATGTATTGGTAAATTTTAATTTAAAGCATTTAAGTGCCCTTAAAACTTGAACTATGAGCTGATCATAGTGTCTGAATTTATTGCAAAATATATGAAACCATTTAAATTAAAAACAAATTGAGTGCTGTTGTACTTGAATATTTAATTAGTCGGCAGATTAATAACCAAGCAAATATTAATTTTAAATTAAAATATGATTGACTAACATGGTAAGATTATTATCAATTTTCTTACACATATACACTATTTTCAACTTGACGTTAGGATAGTATGTTTTATTTGCAAATTTAAGAATATTGTTTTAATACATACTCGCACATCACACGCGACTTTTTAGGTGATTGAGTACTGAAACAAATGACTTGTAAAACATAATGTTTGATGCGTAAAATTTTGATAAAAAAAAAAAAAAAACTGAGAAAATAAAACAGGTTATAGTGGAATTACGAAAAAGTTAGTAGAAAATCAGTGTTTGTGAATTCAAGTGGAAAGTTTGAAAATTTTTCAAATTTAAGAATCGAAACCACCCCTTTTGGCTTTTGCTGCTACCCTTAGGCACTGTCATTACCACGTAAAAATAGTTTTTTTATACATGCATGTATAAAAAAACTATTTTTTTAGTATCTTAATAATAATTCGTTCATTCTCCAACATGCAATATTAACAAAGTATAAAGAAATAAACAGATTTCAGTCGGATCTTATCCAAAGCCAAAGGCTATGCAGTAGGTGAGAGTTCATAATAATACAAAATATTAAGTATAGTACGATATAGTATCAAGAATATAATAAGAAAATTATACGTATAATATATTTAGTTAATTATCATTGTTAAAATTAAGAATAATTCTAAATAATAGATAATAATTAAAATTACAAATAGATCACATAAAACATAATATTAATTACACACAAATCTCATTTAAATCAAGAGTTGTTTTTTTACTTGTTTGAAATCAATAAATTCACGAATACATATTTTATGTCTAATACAAAAGTAAGTAAACACAAGATATGGATCGCATTCACAGAGAACAGTTCTCAATTTGGGTAACTTTATATTAATATCTTTAACAAACCGTGTATTATAATTATGAGTAGGATAATCAATTGTACTAATATATTTAAAAACAACAGAAAAAACAAATCGTAATGTATGAAGTGACTTAACGTTTAAAATTTTACACTCGTTTTATAAATTAGGACCTAGTTAGGAAGAGACTCGGCTTATTGAATATACATGAACTCCAAAATTTTTATTTTCCATAACATATTTTAATTTTAATTCTCAAATAACAAATTTGTGTGAGTTACGAACTTTTTTCTAGAAATTAGTCAAAAGGGACGATCAATTTTCGACCATTTTTCAACTTTAAACGACTAAAAAAAAAAAAAAAATTGAGTAAAAGTTTCAGCTATAGTTCCGTACGTTGTTTTGGAACAAGAAGTTGAGACCGAAAAACTAAATCGATCATGTCAAAAAAAAAAACACGTTAGCCGTAATTTTTTACGTTTCTAGTCAATTTTCACTAAAGTTTTTTTATGATTGTAACTTTTTCAAATGTTCAAATGAACACGCGAATTCGAGACCCCTCGAAGTACAATTACTGTTGAGTCCATATTGCAGACATTTCGTTAGAGGCACTCGGAGCATTCCTTATGCCCTTAAGGTTGTTCACAGAGATACAAAAAAAAAAAAACTTCATTGCTCAGAATCTAAAAAAACAATTCTCATGAATAATCAATAGGTATAATACAGGTAGGTAGGTGTACGATGCGAGGTGCAGGTCTCCAAACCGATTACAGTTTTTACCTATGGGCCAGCGCGAAAGCGAAACCCAAGCAAGACACGGACAGCGATCAAAAACTGGACTAGGTAGGTATTATAGGTGCTATGCGCGTGCAATAGACGATTTTTACGCATACAAATTCGACAGTCCCTGGCCTTGGGTGGTGCCACCCGAACTCCGAAGGCTAACGACTCGTCGGCAAATAACACACGTCATGTATATCTCTCTAGGTAAGTACACTCGGCGGCATTATAATATTTATACTTACGCCAGCATTTAAAAAACGTGAATAACATTAAATATTATACTAAATGTATGTATAATATTATTATACAACACGTGTACGACGAGATGCCTGGCGCAGAAGAGCATGTTGCTGAAGAGCATGTACACCTATACACTAATACGTAGCAGCACAGCGCGTTTTGAACTGCTGCAGGAACCCATAGGTAGGTAGGTATAGTAAAAGATTGGTGATTTTCCTCGAAAAAAACAGTACAACTTTGACAAGCATCTTTTCCACCGGAAAACTATAAAGTTTGACCGTCGATACGCGCGTAGTTTTAAAATACAAAAAAAGTTTGCAATCGCCGACCACCGCGGTCTAGTTTGAAACGCTATTTGCGCTTTCGTTTTTATCGCAAAACTCATTTTAAGTAGGTACGTGTATAACGACAAAAAAACAGTTTTTGTGATCCAAATAAATACATATATGTACACCTATATAATTTTATATTATGTTTGTAATGCTTAAAACCAATACCGTACACACTGCTATACTTAATCTATTTTTGAGAACAAATGTATTAATTTGTGCTGTACATAGGTAAGGTAGGCTTGTGCAAAATGCAAAAAAATTAAAAATACGTATTACGAGAAGACCTCGTATTTCCTCTTTGCCTCCCTAAAACACGCCCTTGGGATCGTCCATTACATCCCCCATTTTAACTCAGTTTGCCGCAGCATCCATTGAAATAATCGGTATGTATATTGATCACACGATATTAGGAGAATTAAAAACTGGTCAAAATCGATCAGACAGAAATCCCAACCTAATATCTAACACCGCCAATAGACGATATTAATTTTTAGCTAATGCTTCTTTCTGCGCAGGAGTAATTTTTGTGGTGTCGCAAAATCTATAAACTTCAATACGTCATGTTATTTAAATTGTAAAACAAAATTTAAAAAAATGTATTAACAATATACCTACTACCTGTAGGCATGCCCTTCAGACCAAAAAAAAAAAAAAAAAAAAACAGATCATATAGATATAGGTGTAGGTAAAAAAACTATTATTTTTTTATATTTTTTTTAGATAAAAGGTACCATAATGTAATTTAAAAACAAAAAATAGAGGGATAGAACAGATGGTGTGGAAAAAAAAATAAAAGCAACTTCTTAAACAAACAAAAAAAAAAGCACTAAAAATTATAAAATAGCTATAACATTTTTTTTTTTGGAGTTGGTGCTGTCCAAAAATCGGTAACGTCGGCACCGATTTCAAAAAGTACCTATGTGTATATATTTTTTTAAATTTAATTATTTTATACTTTTTAGTGTGATATTTTTGATTTTCGTTAATTTTTAACCGACTTAAAAAAAAAAAAAATGATGTTCTCCCTTTGAGTGTGTGTGTTTTTTTTTTATGTTTGTTATACTCCGCGAGTTACAAACCGATTTTGATGATTTTATGGTTTCGTTTGATACTTCAAAGGTGGTCTCATAAAAATTGTATCGAAATCATTCCAGTGCTTTTTGAAAAAATTAACAAAAACTAAAAATATTATTCAGAAAACAGAAAAATCGGCGTAACAAACACAGTCGAATAGAGAACCTCCTCGTTTTTCGTTGTCTGTTAAATATATGTTTTTTTTGAAACTTTTACATTTTTCTGAAGATTGAAAGTGAACTATATGTGCCCGAACCTGTACTATTTAGTCTATAATATAACTTATACTCCATTTCACAAGAGAATAATCAGTCCGTCAAACTTTTCCGCCTTATCATTTGAAAGAAAAGGACTCAATTTGTTTCGTGTCAGAAAATAGTTTGGCTTCGCGGGGCGACATCGTTGAGGAGTTGAGGACGCTTGGCGTAGGAAGTTGAAATCTGGCATTGCCGAAGCCGTGAGTTGAGATGCATGAAAACTGATTATTCTCTCGTGGAATGGAGTGTAGGTAGGTATTTCAGTACCTATCCTACAGCCACAGAACAATATACGTATTATAACGATGTAGCTACGACCGTATGCAATATGTCCGCATAACAGATTTAATTTTAAATGAATTAATTTAAAACACGTGTTTGCATAGGTATGGTTTTACTGTATTTGTGTGCTTAACATTATAATAATTATTGTAGTGTAGCAGTATGGAGCGATATATAACCGCATATGGCGAGGTATTATTGCATCACTTGAAATTTATCATAAGTGTTGCGGGTATACATAATAATATCATAGTTAACAATATTCGCAACAACTATAGGTTAAGTTAGGTTAGTATAATCATTACGCCTTAGTATTATAAAAATAAAAATCGCATGTACGGTTAGGATGTATGTACACACCCACCTACATAATCAGAAAAGTCAATAACCCATTTTAATTTATACGTAAATTTTTCGTTATTAGTGTTGTGTATTTGTTTTCTATGCATTAAGAAAAATAATTTAACTCGTATAATTTGAAAAGAAACAAAAAATAATACTTTGAACTTTTATAATCTTGTATATTATTTAATTATTTTATAACTTATCGTAAGTATAATGAATTTCGTACACATACATACAGGTATACTGGACAGTGGACCTCGTGCAAAATGTATTTCAGTTTGCATATTAATGCGATGTATAAGTAGTAGTATGAAGTATGTATGATAAAATCTGCGTTCCAACTATACATTTTATTACTATAACGATGGATCCGCGTTAAAAACGTTGAATGGTTTCGGTATTATGCAATAGTTAATTTTTAAATAGTTGTTCTGCAACGTGTTGTTATAAGTGTACAAGCAAACATGGCACATCATGTACAAGTGTTAACATTGAACTTTGAAGTTTGAAGCACGTATTATTTTACAATATTCTTGTATTTCATCACTGACAAACAGAAATACCTATATACATGTTTGTATTATCACATTTTTTGCCACGCTCAGAATGTAAAATATTTCATAGGTAGTTCAAATTTAAAAAAAAAAAAAACTCTAGTTCCCAAAAAAACGAAGCTTGTTTGTTTTTTGTACAAAAACGTCCGCGTTCACCCCCTCAATAGCTATAACTGTATATTTTCGTCCTCAATTTATTTTATATAGCACCTGTTATTACCCACGCGATGTTTGTGTAAGTTTCAGCTTTTATAAGAATTATAGATACAACATCTCAGCTAATATCATGTTTTTTTTTCCCTTGAAGACGTAAATACTTGCCAAAAGGCAAAAATGTATAAAACGTAATATTATCTTAGAAAACATCAACTCCCCTCACCTTGTGATTGAAAGTACTCTTGTATGTTTATAATGTTTGGTACATGTTATTGTTTTTGTAAATGTTGTATGAAAACTTATAAAAAAATAAGTACCGTGCATTCATTTGAACATTTCAAAATCTAAAGGTCAAATAATTTATTGGTATGGAAGTGTCTATTAACATTATTATTTATTATTATTATAATGAAAACTGAGTGATGGTATTTCGTTTTTACGTTTAGATAATTTACGTAAGTGTTAATAATTACTATAATAATTGCTATTGCGTTGATTATTTTGAATTTTATTAACAATTATACCTAAATTGGTCTTCATAAATCATTTGTTAAACTTTGTAACAAAACGTATTAAATGTAAATGATTGGGATACGCACTGCAAAAGGAAATAGGTATCCTATAAATTAAAATTTTAAAACAATTTAATTGGCATTTTGTATAAATATTTAGTTTTCGTTTTACTCGGCATTTTTTTTTTTTAAATTGCCTACATACAAAACTCCTTAAAAAGCGCATACGTGTCTATACAACACATGTTATTGTATTTAGTGTTGCATCCTTGTACCTACTATGTGTCAAAAATAAAAAAAAGTATTGTATGAACTTAAATTATTATATTGGAAAACCATAATATATGAAGTACTGCTGCAGCGCGATGTAGTGTTATCATAGTCATTAAATTTTTTAAATTCTTACAAAAGATTCTTAATTTTTCGATTAATTATCATTAATGAAAATAATATTGTGTAACCTATTGATTTTTAAATATTGTGTTTATAGAAAACTTGTTGTTATTACTCTCTAGTGCAGAATTTTTTTTGTTTCACACCACAAACTGATTTGAGATAAGACATAAATTTATCTTGGTGAAGTTAAAATTTAAATCAGTGATTGATTTAGAGAGAAAAAAATAGTATAGGAGTACGCAGTGAAATAAACAATTTACATTTTGTATTGGTGTTCTTATAACTAGTGTTGAGTATGGGCCATTAAGGGTACTAAATTAGAAGTGGCAGGTACGGTGAATAATTGTTTTTAAAAGAATCAGAACCCTCCCCAAGATTACCACCGATTCAGATTGTTTGTATAAATATGGTTAAATTGTGAAGTATTACGATAAAATAGCCAGCAATATACAATAATAATAAGTATTTTTACTCTATAACGTGTAAAACTGCAGGTACAGCTGCTGTGGACCGTTTCACCTTTAAGATGTTTATATACTAACTCGAAAAGTCAAAGCGCGTCTTATATTTTCGACGTTCGATTCGAATCCGTGCAGCTGGGCTAAAATTTTACAACAAACCGTATCAAAATTTTGATCGAGCAATACATTTCAATATTATTTTTAGCTTCGCGTGGATCTACTCGGAAAATTCGCGGGATTTAATTATGAAATCCCTCGCACTTCTCGTTCATATTAATTCAAATCTCGCAAACGGCCATTGCCATTACGTATACGATCACTTACCTTACAGATTTATTATTCCATCGCACAGTTGGTTAAAATAATGGTTTGATAGCCAGTAATAATAATATCGTCCTTGTAACGCGTTTAATGAACTAATCATAATATCACATATTGTATCTAGTAAAATATAGTGAATAACATTAGACGTTTACGCGTCGATGTGAAAAATTCGAAAACATCAAGCTTTTTTTCCGATACAATATACAATATTATAACACGTATATATTTTTTTTCCCCATTATTCAATGGCTTTCACTCGCAGGATTTTTTTCATCGACTTTATTCTTTTGTTCGTTACATTTACCGTTCTCGGAGTTTGTAGATCCGACGCAGACGTATTATATTTTATATACGTACATAGTTACTGCAGTAACGTGTACAATATATACGATCAAAGTGTATTTAATTCGACCATACGACGACGTGCGTTTATTATTTGCCGTCGACACGTTTTTGCGATCGAATACCTAAAATAACATAAAAAAAAAAAAAAAAGTACGAAATTATAATTTTCCTAACCTCAACGTGACTGGACAGTAGTTAGCCGAAACGTATATAATCTCATGCGGTTTCTTCGCTCGTATTTACATTATATTATTAAGTATATTATTTTACTCATTTCGGTGATATTTTTTTTTTCTTTTACGCTGTTATTTCTCCCGCACGAAAACAGCAGCTGATACATACAGCGTGTTCGAAATGCCAAAATTCGCAGTGGCGTCATTTCATTTGGGGGAGGCTTATTCGTCATTTTTATTGCGAAGATATTTCACTTCTTAAGTCGGCAATAACGTGGCAATATAATATGTTATGTCTTTGTGCGAGCAAGCGCGGATCCCAGGTCTATGAGCACAAAATGTTTGTAGTCGAAAATTCGGTTTATGTGTATGTAGGTACATACAAATGGAGTTATTTTCTCCATTTCACTTATAATCTTGAAAAAAAACTACCTATAGATACGGTGCATACGAAATCAGTGAAAATAAACGTTTATAGTACTATTTTTTTAATGCAAATGAAGAAAATTATTTTTAAAACCAGAATAAATCAAACTTGATTTAACACTAACGGTTTTGGATGATTTAAATTTGAATTGAACAGGGACAAAAAAAAAAAAATGCTAAAAACACCACCTTTTCACCGTAACAAACCCATACACATTTTCCATTGTTCTGTGTACATTGTACGGCAATAGTTTATCTATTGTAATGTACATCAGTGTAGATCACTATATATTCAAACCGATTTTTTCGCCCAAAAACAGCTTTTTCGCTGATATAAATATTCCAGTAATACGATTATTAAAGTTATAAAATTCACATGATTATTAAAGTTGAAAAAAAATTCATATCTCGATGACCACAGCAATTTTCAAAACGAAAAAAATTGAAACTCGAAAATTGTATTTTGGTCATTGAACATATATGTAATATTACTAGATAATAGCTGGGAGAAATTTTGTGTTGAACAGTATAATATGGTTTTTGAACTGATGTAAATAAAATTCCAACATAAATAATCGATGACCACGTATACGAATGACAAACTCGGCGTAACAAATTTGAATTCATCGCGACTTTTATTACCATAAAAATTAATGTCTAACGCGATTTTTACACGTCTGGCAGTACCTGACTGTCGCGTTCAGTTATAATCATAATTTTGAAAAATTCGGGAGGGCCTGGATCCGCGCCCGTGTGTCGGAAAATAATCGTAAGTTTGTCCCCAGCTGGCTAATAAAGTATGTTGAAACTGCTGTGCGTGGCAGACGAGAAAACGAGACAGCAAAGGGAATCGATATTGTTACACGACGACTGTCAATAAATATTTTAATAATGGAATCGTAGAGACTGCAAACAAGTAGACGTTAAATAACTGTGTGTAACAAGATAACATTTTTGTCAAATCTCCGCACGTTTTTTTTTCACAGGACTTTGGATTTCGAACGCGCGAACGTTCTGTATATATATAATATGAGCACTGCTTATATATACACATAATATAGTGCGGAATACACACACGCGTCGTTCGTGTACGACTAAACAACGTATACTACACACATACTCGTTTGAAAACCAGTTTTCGATCATTTCGTCATTGAACCTTTTTTTTTTTTTTTTTTTGGAAACCTACCTAAATTTTTTTGTTCGTAACCTACACACCGGGGTATGTATTATATTATACGGTATATATGGTCTTTAAAAGACGTATTTTATTATTTGAGTGGCCTGCCAGAGTTATAAGAAAATACACCATACCTATAACAATAACAATATTAACGCCCGCGAAGGTACCCACGTGTTTTTATCCTCGGGAACAATATTTTATATGCCCAACGCCATAATATTTTCTTCTACACGAGGGTTTAAAACGCGCGCGCTTTTTGTGACTCGTCGAAGATAGTTAAGGGAGAATATCCAATTATTTTTTTTTATTTTTTTTTGCTCAAACGGTTTTGTCGTGCATACCTAAGGTTAATATACTATGGACTTACGATGACCCTAAAAAATATTTATTTAATTTTCAGTCATTTACAACGGATTAAAAATCGAAATTTGGCATTTTAATAGTTCTCTGTCACTATAGTTTAAGTTTTGCAGTTAGAAGTCTTTAAATGTACGATCTGTTGCTTGAAATTGTACCGTCGTTGGCCAATTTTTAAAAATCCATTTTTTTTTTTTTTTAAGTTATTACAAATCGACCTCTTTGTTGAAAATTAATTTTTCATGAATACTTTTTTTTAATAATTAAAATTTCGAAAAAAAAAAAAATAAAACTCAATGACAGTATACAGGTCTTATCATTCTGAATCATTTTTCAAAACATAAATTAGTTAATCATTGTATTAGTCGTGAAGGAACTACTAAGATTCTCTACTGCTATTAGAAATACAGTATAGAACGATGGAATTCGATAGTAACTTTTTAGGATATTCCCCTTTATAGGGAAGCCTCGTTTTTTTTTTCTCGTTCGAGTTTTCCAAAAATTAAAACGTATTGCAGGTATTCTTTGATGTTTTCAATTTGGTACAGTATCTATTGTGAAAATGGTTTTCGTTGGGACAACCAACAATTCAAATCAGTTTTCAGAATCCTTATCGCTCCGTGTCCGAGTTTAAAAAGTTCTAAAAATCATTAAATACGCATTATATTAGCGGTTAGTGGTCTCGTTATTTGCGTATGTAGACGGAGAGGATCCGTCGCTATATATCTCCGTACCATGTGGTCGAAGATTTTATACATCGCTACAAAATAACATATTATATAATACAAGAATTATAATAATATTGTCTGCGCAGTGCCGTTGCACGCATTGCAGGTTAGGTATTTGATTTCAAATTAATTTTGTTCAAATGAGTATCAAAACACTGCATTTTGATTAGGGAACACGTATTGTAAAGTATAGAGGTACACGCTATGTCATATAAATGGGAGTAGCTATAAGCCTTTACGCTAAGTATAATATATGCTCACAGAATCTGTTAATCGTGCACATTTTTATAATATAAATGTAAAATCGTTGTACACCTAGCACTCCTAAAGCGTAAACACATAAATTCGTAAATAAAATAAAATGTAAAAGCCAAAAGGTTATATTATACTTGTGTATAAAAGGTTATGCGTAAGTACAGTCTTGCTGCTGATCATATTACTTCTAACATTAATAATCACGCTCATACCAAGGTCCAAACTTATAAAGTACACCAAATACTGAATATTTTTATTAAATAAAACAATATAAAGGCTATACGTGCTTTTTTGTGTTCAATTTTTTCTTGTGTTTTGAGATTCTGAGCGCAGCGAGCACAATGATGTTTGTTTTCTGTGAAAAATTTTAACGGGCATATTAAGGAATGTTCCGATTTTTAAAGTCAGTACCTCTAATGATAAATCAATATGAGTTCTGATATAGTACTTTGAGGGGTATCAAATTTAAAGGGCTCAAAATTGAAAAAGTTACAGTCACCTCAAAAACCAAGGAGAAACATTAATTACGGAATACGTGCAGATTTTGACGTATCGATTCAGTTTTTTGGCCGTATAACATCCAAAATAATGATCGCAACAAGCTAAACAAGCCTTTACACGATGTTCAAGTAGGCGCGTGATACTGCAGGTTTGTTAAAAGTTTCAAGCGATTTCGAACATTTTTGAGCCGAGCATGTAGGACTTTGAAATTCTCGAAAAATTTACCAGGACTGTTCGGAATCGTATTTTCGAAGGCAATGATTTATCGTCGCTTTCAGATAGCAAAATAACACACGTTTGAACCACAACTTCCCAACCAGTGACCCACCCAAAGCGCGGTAGTCGCCACGTCGTCAAATCACCCACAAGCGAACTAGATAGACCCCGGCTCTAGAGATTCTGAGCGTCAGCGAGGAACGTATTGTTTTTACAATGATGTTTTTTTTTTATTTTTGTTCTCTGTGAACACTTTTGAGGGTAGGAATGCTCCGATTTTTACGTTACCTACCTCTGATGACCCTAATGGCTTTTCAACAAAACGTTTTGAGACTTAAACGCAAGGTTTACAACAAGTATGTATACAAAAAAATTTTGAAAATCCATAATCACGATTTTTTCTTTTCAGTCGCTTTAATTTGGAAAATGGTCGGACATCCCTCTGAAGGAATTTTTTGAAAAAAATTCGCAACTCACACGTCATATTTGTGATTTGAGAATTAAAGCGTGTCAAGTAAAACAGAATTCGCTGTCTGATATGAGGGAATTTCAAAACAGTCCGCCAAATAGATTTCGAACCCGCGATACAATAAAAAAAGTGTTGAAAAACGGTGCAATTTGGTTGTAACAATAAAACTACGCGCACTAATTGTACGCGATTGTTGGGTACTATACTAATCGTCCAAATGGTTCAAAATCTTCACTCGTTGTTTAATTCGATATTGTCCATACGTGGACCATTTTATTGTTAGATTCGTTTTTACCAGGACTGCAGGGCTCCACTCTGAATCGTATTTACGATGGCGATGATTTATCGTCGCTTTCGGGATATTAAACGACGCATTTGAACCACAGCTTCTAAACTATACAGTGACCCGTCCAAAGCCAAGCGTGATCCCGGCTTTTTTCCGTATTCGATTTTTCTCGCGTTTTTTTTTTTCCACGCACACAACAATTACTTCGTGTTTTTATTTTCGACACTTTATTTTGTAATTTTACTCGCTCGGTCACCACAGCTCCGGCCACTGCGCACACCATCCGATGACAAAACACGTGTAGCACATTCATAACAATATCGTGTACACGCGTATAATATGCGGAACACATACACAGCCGCGCGTAGAATGTGACATGTGTAAGTTCCTACAGAAGATTACACGCTTGTACTATAAGTTAATATTATACGTAAATTCCTACAAACTACAACGGACATTATATAAAACGTATCAGTTTCTCCATTTGAGATTGGAGTAGAGTACGTATAAATTATAAATCAATAAATCATGCGTTATCGTCTCGAAATTAGAATAATATAACATTATGTTAGTTCCTGCACACAATATTTTTTTCACTTAACCCGCATTTGACCTCCGTCCCCGGAAATGGCGTCATTATATTATAAGTCAACTCCGATTATAAATCGAATGCTGCGTTTGGAAAGTAGGTATTCAAACAGTTATTTTTCATTATAATTTGCCGAAAAGCATATTATCAGATTTTCAAGCAAAGAAAGTACATTACGGTACGTCGGCAGGTAAAACATTCAATCGTGTTGACACGTTGAACGCGGACGTATTATATTCTCATTCTACGAATGTCTACTTTGTTATTTGATAAGATTTTTTTCAAGGAAATTCGATTAGTAAGCAGAGCGGATGGGTGGTAAGGATTTTTTTTTTTTTTTCCGTCAAAACTCGGTTCCTTTAAATCTCTGTTCCTGTTCGCGCGAAATGTATTCCATACAATACAATCTCGGTCTTCCGGTTTTCCAAATTTGTCAACATTATTAATTCTTTTCAAACGTATAATACGCATAGAGTACCTATAATTTTGTAAATTCATTTTTTCAGGCTTTAAAGTGCGCGCTCCGACTCGATCGCAGGTGTCGGATAGATCCCCCCGTTATATAACATCACCCAGTGTTTTTATTTTCAAACGTTTTATACTCCGTACATTGCACAAAGACATTGTAATGTTTTTTTTTGTAAATTTTTCGGTCGCAGGGAAAAACAGGATCACCCTGTACTCGTGGTAACAACTTATCGTTATTATGTTACACGTATACCTTTAGATGGGGCGATATTTGGCCTGCACGTCGGGTCGGGGTGAGACGAACGCCGCACCGGGTTGTTCTTTCGGGTAGGTCGTTTCTCGGAATTCTCGGTATGCTGCACATGTCGGCGGCAAAACCAAACGTACACGCTATAATTCAGTGTTTCCTAAACCGTCGTCTAAACTCCGCGAAACTCGAGTGTTTTTTTTTTTTTTTCCAAGAAAATTACCTTTCAAATATCTATAAAACCAGTAGCGGAAAAAAAAAAAAATGTTTGTACCTATTATTGCAAGGAAATAATAACGTATACCACCATTGTATAGGCGTTACAGCAGTGCTCGTACAGAAATAATAGGATTATTGAATACTATAATCGGTCACGTTTCGCAGTGTATTTTTGAAGATCATCGGGGGTGTGCGCGTGTACAAAAATACTGCTTACGTTTGATGATCTCGAAAAGTTTAAGATACACTGCTGTGTGATAATATATATATTGCGGGCAAAACGACGACCGAAAACAACCCGAATCTGCGCTCCCGTGGCGTTTGCGGGGGGAAAAAAAAACACAATACGAAACGTACAGTGATAATATTTGTACTGCGGAGATAAACTCGCGTTACTTGTTGCGCGTCTCTTCAACCCGAAGAATACGTTTCCATTGTATTATTTTGTTCGACACAAATTTTTATTCTGTCAGCTTCTTCCAACCACCCGCGCGCTTAACGAGCTCTTCTTGTAGCGGATAGTTTCGAAATTTTCAGTCACGAAATCTGACGCGGTTTCAGGGTTCTCGGATTATACTTTCTGGAAACCGAGACGCTTATTTATGTCAACATAATGTACGTTTTTCTCTCAGAATTGGTGTTCCATGTATAAAATGTCGTTTTTATAAAGTGAAACCGATTTTAGATTCTGAGGGTATTGTTTTTATAACGACGAGTTAGGTTAGGCGACATACTTTTTTCAGTCGTATGCTCTGAAGATGAAAAAACGTTCGAAAATGTTGCACGAACGTGTGGAATTCGTTTTTTACTCATTTTTTTTTTTGGGCGGATCGAATGCAGTCGATTTTACGCCTACGCGTACGTCAAAAAATTAAAACACACAGCCTGTGATCGTACGCGAATAATCGGAAATTTCGCTATCCACGAATATTATTCCTATTGAAAATCGGCATTTTATCGAGTAAAATTTAAAACCCGGTTTATGCGTATCGATACGGCCGAATTTTTGTGGAAGACTGGTTAAATCGTGTTTTTTTAAAAAGTTGGCGGTACTGAGCCGCCCAAGTTGCGCCAATGGAAATCGACGAAAAATAGAGGTGTTGAAAACCGACGAAATTTGAATTGCCGAAGCAGTCTCGACGACACCGCGGACAACATTATACCGTCTACGATGGCGATATTTGTAGAAAACGTTTTCGAAAAAAAAACATTCTTGTTCCCGGGGGACGCACCGAATTTTCCGTACGAATGGATTTTTTTTTTTACACGGCGTACAACAAAATAAAACGCGTCGCGGTGAAATATCAAGACCGCTTTCCAATAAAACGTCGTCGTTTTATATACGACATCCGAGTGTCGTCGTCGTCGTATTATAACGACGAACGTTTTCCGAGCGGCCGCGCGTATTGTGTGTGTAACTCTCGGCAAAAATAATGACGGAGGAAAAAAAAAACTTATAAAAGAAGAAGAAACGGAGACGGGCTCGATACGGATCATCACGGTGTAATTCCGTGAAATAGAATTGTCTCCCACCGCCGCGGCCCGCAAAGTCGACCGGTCCGCCGTCGAAAATTTGTTTATTTCTTTACAATATAACGACGCGCACGCTATATAGATTATTATTATTATTTTCCCTTGTGTTCGTTTGAGGTATTTTTTTGCTCTTTTTTTTTTTTTGCCCGCGCGCGCACAACACCGCGACGGCGGCGGCGTAAACAAACCGAAATGCAGCCGGCGGCCGCCCGAACTTTCCAAACACGTTCGCGCAGTGTGACCGGGCCGCCGAGCGCCGTCGTCCCCTCCGGACGGCCGCCGCGAATTTTCGTACAATAATTTTTGTACGACCGGTGAAGAGCGCCGAAGAACATGTTATTATTTATTATCGCGCACCGCGTGTCCGGCAATCGTCGTCTCCGGCCGCCCCCACCACCGATCCGCGTCCGGTCGTCGAGTTTGTACGAAATATTATCGTCCCGCACTAATTAACGCCGGCCATAGTTCGTTAATAAAAAAAAAAACGATTTACAACGCGTGCTCACCGCCGATTACCGGCCGCGTGAATCGTAAAAGATCCCCCACGTGTTTAACACGATAATAACACGTATATCGAAATCGGTTTTCTCTCGCGTCGTAATTGTAATAAACGGCAGCGTGAGGAGTACAGACGCGTGTTGAATACACCGTACGCTGGAAAACGCTTTTGAATATTTTTCCTTCCGTTTTCATTACGCGAAATTCGGTCCGCGCGGGGTCGTCGTAATCGTAATATAGACGTGTACGACGACGGCGCGGCCGACGGTCTCTCTCTCTCTCTCTCTCTCTGTCGAGTCGCGACGGCGGCGAGTGCGACGCGCGGGGCCGAGCCGGTTCGCGCGCGCCGAAATTACCGTGCAAACTTTCAAAGTTGGCACTGCCGAAATCCGTCGTAACTTTATTGTGTCCGCGGCGGTTCTTTTTTTTTTTTCGTTTCCCCCTTCGCGTCTCTCGCGCGCCACCGTGTCCCCCCCCCCCCCATCCCCCGCCCGCGACCCTCTCGTCCGCCGGCACCGGTCGCGCCGCGCAGCCGCCGTGTGCCGCGCACAATGTTTTTTTGGTAACAACACGCGACGGACGATGATGCGCGCGATGTTATTATTGTGTGAGCCGTACGTTTGAATTTCGTTACGCCGCGGTTTTCAGTGTGAAAAAAAAAAATAAATAACAACAATTTCTCTTTGTCCTCCTCCTCCTCCTCCTCCTCCTCCTCCCGGACAGCGCCGCTTTCGCCGCCGTCGAAAACGGGACCGTTTTTCGTCACGGGCCAGTCCGCCACCGACGCGCGCGCTCGCTTCGGCGTTTCACACGTTTTCTACTCGCTTTTCACACCGCGTCGTTTACGGTATAACAACAATAATAATAATAATAATTTATCATAGTTTTCCCGGCGGTTTTCCGGTTCGTTTTTTTTTTTTTTGTCGCCCACGTCGTGACCGGAGTCTGCCTCCCGGTTGATTCGCAGTCCCTTTTTTTTTTGTTTTTCAAAACGACGACACGTTTATCTCGCGAATTTCGCGTGCAAAACCCGCGTGTTTTCGTCCGCGCCGCGGCAGCTGCCGCTCCCGAGAGCGCACTCCGGCGAGCTGCGCGCCGCGTGTGTGTGTGCGTGCGCCGCGAACAACAGGTCGTCGTCGTTTTCGCGTCGGCCGCCGTCGCGCCAGTCGTCGTCGCATGACCAACCTTCGTGCGCAACCGACCCGGCCGTTTTACAGGTCACCGTCGTCGAGAGAGCAGCTGCAGCAGCAGCAACACCGCTGGAACCCCGGCAAAATACACCGAGACGACGACGACCGTCGCCGTCATCATGGAGCCGTTGCAACAGCAACCGCACCATCAGCAGCAGCAGCAACAGCAGCAGCAGCAGCAGTTTTGTCTGCGTTGGAACAACCATCAGAACACGTTGATCTCGGTGTTCGACAGTCTGCTGGAGAGCGGCTCGCTCACGGACTGCTCGCTGGCCGCGGACGGACGGTGCCTGAACGCTCACAAAGTCGTCCTGTCCGCTTGCAGCCCGTACTTTGCGGTAAGACGAAAAACGCTTTGGGTCATACGCAACGGGTATACCGGTTTTTTTTTTCTCCGTTAACGGTATAAAAAAGTGAATCCACGAGACGGAGGCGAATTGCGGAGTACACTTTGCGCGTAATTCCATCGAGGGGAATTTATTACTACAACCCCTAGAGCCAACCCGCCTCGCCGATGCCGCCCTTCTTCGTAGGCGCCAAACTCCGTCGTCGGGTTTTCGGCGCGCGCGCGTTCGCACGAGGCCGCCGGCACCTGTTGATCGTGCCGAAACCGCGCGCGTCTTAGGGCGCACGCTCGTTGTCTCTGAAGAATATTTTGGTGTTTTTTTTCGTCACGTTTCCGGAACGTTTCGATCTCGCGAGAATCGCGCGTTTTCGCGCCGTCCTTGCCAATGTGCTCTTGCATATAGGTTATGGTCGTTAAATAAAAAGCTCTCGGGACCCCGGCCCCCTCCCCCCCCCCCCTCCGCGTCCGTGATGTTTGGCAATCGTCAACGTAACGTCATTTTTTCGAGGTCGTTTTATTAAGTTTATGCTTCCAAAAACGAAAAAAGTATATTTAAATCGTATACGTGCGTCGGTTTTAAAACGGATTCCACCTTGGATTTTCCTGTAGAATTTACGTTATAAATAGGTATCGGATACACGTCATTGTTACGAAGTTTTTTCCTCGGAATCCGCACAGTTTTGGTGCGCGCGGGTAGGTATTCTCTTTGTTTATTAGAAGGGCTGTCATTGTTGTTGTTTCCATTGAAAATGTGACCTTGAATAGGTTACCCGCTCGGATAGTTCTGTTTTAATTATAACGCGATCCTCATCGAATTGTTGTTGGATTTTTTTTTTTACAAAATGACGAGCTCAATTATTGAACTTATTGAAATTTTATTACGTTTCAAATTTCTAGTAAGTACCATCGTGCACACGTTGAACAACATAACCTACCCAAATATTTTTATTTGGACGGTTTATAAAAATAAATTGAGCATGCTCATTGCAACTGAAATTTGAATCCACTCGTTCGTATTTATCGTACGTTTGTCCTATGAAAGGTATACGAGTACTGGTGTAGAGCGAAATATATTTACCATTGCGTTCAGTCGAGTTTTTACTGTCAAAAGATCGTCAATTGTAATTCTAAAACATTAAACTGAGATTTACCTACTTGCGTTCGTTTATTTAAAAAACGTGATTTATTTTCTGGCGGAGAAGATATAACAAAAAGTTGCTTGATATGTTGGAATTACCAGTACCAGTTACTCGCTTCATTAAGGGCCAAATAGGGAGCTAAATGGTACAATGGTAAGGTCATATAATTGAAAGAGGAAAGAACCAAACAGTTAGACTAGCATTGGAGCATAGATATCGCAAGGAAAAAGACTATGGGAAAGATCTAGTAGGATATGGATGTTTGAAAAAGATATAAAATTCCCTAAGAGAGAGGCAGTACAAGTTAGAGATAGGTGGCAAAGTGTACCTTATGGCGGCAACATTTTTCAAAGAGTAGACATGCCAAGAGAAAAAGAAGAATTTCAGTCATCAAAAGAATGATTGTTAAAAACACATTTTTATTGGAAGACCATTTTTTTTTATGAAAAGTCAGAGCCATTTTAGTTGGATTCTAAGTGTTGCTAAGTATATTTTAAGGTATATTTTATTAAGAGTTAAAAACTTGAATGTTTCTTTTTCAGGTATTAACAACTAGGTAAACCTTCTAATGATTTTCTTGCGTGTAATGAAACAAAATTTTCTGTGAAAAATAAATTATATTATTTATTGTTTTGGTACCATTCAAGATACTGTTATTATTATTACTTATGATTACATTCTTAATGTCGAGTTCGAAGTTAACCAAATATTATTAAGTTTGGAAGTATGGCTTTGAATTGATTTCATGTTCAAACAACAAGAGAAAAAAATATGTTTGCAAACATTTCATAAATCTCATAAATGTTTGCAAGCAGGTACTTACCTACCTACTTATAAATAATTTTCACAGGAAATTTTATTATTTCTTAAAATTATTTTCAAAATTATATCTGTATATTATTGTCTATTTGGTATCTGTTACATTAAATAAACTAATTTTATTGGCAACTAGGTATTAACACTGCGTATGTAAGGTATTTGAAACATGGAAATTGAATACTATTGAATATTGTATTTAAGTTAGGTAAGTTGATAATTAATATAATACCTATAATATTATTCAATGTTTTTTTTATATTTTTATTTTTGGATATGTTATTACTTAAGTAGTATTAATTTAAAAATTTCACTATTGGTTTAACATTTTAGAAAGCCTGAATCTTCTCAAGGAAGGTATCTAGACGTATAGAAGTTATGTAATTAAGTCTGGTTTGGATGTGTTTTTTTTAAACTTGTTTTCAAATTGAAGGTAGAGTAGGTTGTCCGTGTTTAGTTGATTTTTGATTTGTTACAACTAGGTAATGATAAAATAATATTTCTATGAGGTTTTTCTTATATAACCATCTAAGTGTACAAAAAATTTGGTTTCTTATCTAGTTTAAAAATAAAAAGTAGGTAGTTTTGGCTTTGTTTGTATTTTAAAAGTATCAACAATTTTGTGTTAAATGAATCTGTATTACAAAAATAATGCAATCCTTTGAATCATACATACATCATTTTTGTTCGGTTTCTTTTGTAATTACACATTAAAATGACATCACAATATTGATAGTTCTTAAAATACAACTGTTGATTATAAATAAAAAATGTGTTCATTTCTTAAGTACTTTAAGTACCTACATATTTTATAAACACCTATGTTGTTGAAAATATTTAGTTTAATAATGTCATTTATAGTTTTTATTAATTTTTATTTTGAATTAAAGTAATAATATCAAATATGGCTTCAAGTATAAAAACTTCACATTCAGCTTATTATGTCAACATGTGTGATGTAAATGAACAAATAAAAACAAATTTTGTTGTGTATTATTTTGTTTAAAACAGATTGTTTCAATCCAACATCACGACTGATTATTACATATTGGTTAGTTATTGTCATATTTTATACGTATGATGTAATGAATTATTATTACCTAATAATACCTATTATTATTTTTTTTTAAACATTTTTCCAATACATTTTGTAATTAAACTTACGATTTAAGTACGTTGATAATGGGAAATCTATTTGATCAGTAGTTCAGGACAATTATTAAACAATTACCTTCCCAATATATTTATCTTTTTCTTTTACAACCGTGCCAATGAGGTCATGTTAAACTTTAAATTGGTGCAATGGTTCTAATTCTTAATTGTATAATGATCTACTATAAAACTCTACCTACCTACATTGATACTACCATTACATTAAATAATAATTGTACACATAATTGAATGTTTAAAAAATAAAATTTTGTGAGGTTTAAATAGATTAGTCCAGAAGTCTTAATTAAAATAATTTGATTTTTGAAGCTTAGGCAAAACTGGACACTTTTATTAAACTAGACTCAACATTTTATTGCTAGGAACGAACAATTAATCAAACCTAAATGGTGGATATGAGCACACAATTTTAAGGTAAAATAAGATATTAAACTAGACCATGGCCTAGTTGGCCCAAGCCTTAGTTTTGTTTATACCTAAGTATTATTGTAAAAAAAAAAAAAAAACTGAGAAAATATGAAAATTATTAGTAAATTATATATGACACATTGAATCTTTTGTTAAATGCTGCAAACAGGATTGGTAGCTAATAATTGATTGCAATTTCCTTGATTTTAAAATAACATACATTTATGTATGAAAACGTTAAAATAGTATACCTAGTTGTATTAAACAAACGTTTTTGTGTAAAATTAATAATTGTCGAGTTAGACATTGTATTAGGTATTCAATGTTAAATACTTTAAAAAAAAAAAATGCTTCAGTATTCTTATACATTTTATCGCTACCTTAAAAGTTAAAACCAATATTTTTCATTAGGTACCTAACTTAAACATGTACATATGAAAATAATTTTTGGAATAGTTTTAACTGAAATTGTTAGTATTTTATACATTATAATTTTTTGTTGAGGTCTCATGATAGTTATCTAATAACTAATGATTAAAATTGTACATAAAACTACTACTAGTAATAGTCTTCTAGGTATCTAATAAATTATCCAATACCTAGAGAGTTAAAATCACAAGTGCTCTAATTATTCATTTTTGTGTAATGTTCAAATTATAGCTCGCTGAGTTTTAATTTTTTGTATTTATCTTATAATTATCTTTGGAAACTATTTAGGTACTTATCAGTTTGGTAGATATATATTTATTTACCTTGAAAATAAGTATTTTTTAATACTTACCCAACGTGTATTGTCTTGTTGATAAATATGTCTCATGATATTTGATAGGTATATCTGTTACGTTTTAAACATTTGCATTTTTCTTCATGTGATATTTTTTATTTTAATTACTATTAATGTTTCTTAAGATACTAATGATTTATTTAATTAAT
Source organism: Hormaphis cornu (assembly GCA_017140985.1). NCBI lineage: Eukaryota > Metazoa > Arthropoda > Insecta > Hemiptera > Hormaphididae > Hormaphis > Hormaphis cornu. Next base: position 14,074,188 of record CM029363.1, on the reverse strand, counting down.
TGTAATTTTTCAAATATTTACATTAATAAATATCGTTGTAGGTATCTAAATTAAAAAATTGTTGTAAACATTTATTGACTGAATTAATTATTCATAACTGTACTTATAGGTAATTACTGATACAAGATATTATTCAGAAAGTGTCTAAATGATACAACAATGTAAATACCTAAAACTTATGATTTATAATATTATAATTTAAAAAATCATTAGTTATAGGTAGTATGATAGGATAAAAAAAATGTTTTTTTAAATCTTAGTTTAGTTAGAAGCAATTATATTTTATTAATTAAATCTTCAACTAAAATTTATAATTCCTATGTATTTTTCATATCTTTTTTTTTAGTTAACTGTACATTTTGTGTTTGTTGTCAAGTAGAGGTCTACCTATTATTATTGATAAAATATTTGAAGTTCAGTAATGGAAACTAGTTATGTTGTTGAAAGTTAACATTTTTATCATTGCATACTTGTAACTCTGTGTTTTATACGTACGTACAGTTTATATTTTAAAATAGGCATCTTTAACTGTAATTTGTATAGATTACCTATAGTAATGTATTACCTATATTATATTTCTTTTATACATGAAGTAAGTAGCGCTGTGGAAATCTTCATGGAAACTATTATATAATATTGTGTTTAGCCTCATCTTTTTATTGCCTTTCTCTATTTTCCATTCACTGATTTGGTACATCCAACTTTGACTGTACTGCTGTCAATTATAATAGAAGGTACACTGCAAAAAAATGTGGCCTAGTTTTTTTTTTTTTTTTTCGCAAAATGATTCTTGTTGGTTAAATTGAGTACTTTAATGTCAGAGCCTCAGAGTTAATTTTCTAAAATATACATACGCATGTATTTTTTATACATAGGTAATGTGTTATGCCTATTTATTTACCACGTTCAGTTAATTGTAAATCAAATTCACTTTTATTTGATTTTTATTTTTCACACACTAATCAAAAAGTGTTTTACTAGGAATTTGTGCGGATATCATAAAAAAGAAAATACCTAATATGTCACACAATAGACAATAAAAATATGTTTGATATAATAATAATATATTGTTAAGCGTGTATGTGTGAGGAGAAATTAGCTCATACTTTTTTTTTTTTTTTTGTTCCGGTAACGGGTAGACTATTGAGAGTAGTATGACATTATTTAGACAGCTGTCTGATACACTTTGTCAACTTGACCTCTTTCACGATATACTACTATAGCAAACCATCTGAATTATTCAATAATAACTTTTGTGTTTGGATTCACTAGTTAAGTAGCTATTACAAAAAATTGTTAATTTACTACCGCAGATTGATATTCCTAAAATACAGTTGTTAGATAAGCAAACTTATCTGTTTGTCCTGTTATATACTTTTAGATTTTGAATGATTAAAACAAGTGTTATGATTTTTTTAAAACTTTTTCAATTTGTATGATATTACTACCATACATATTGGAAAATTTGTGCGAATTGGGTACTTCTCAGTAAAATTGTTTTGATTCTTATTAGTTTTTGTGTTACAAGTTTTTTGTGCCCAAAAAAACTGAAAAACAAATCATAACAACTAATGGCAAACATAATTTTGTTTATTAGTCATTGTTTCTAAAAGAATGAGCCTATTATTACATAAATTTAATAATTATAACGTGATTGAAGACCATATTTGTACTTGATTTACGTTTAATTCAAAAACATTAATTTGTTACTTATTGCTTGTAGTTGTGTTTAGTTTGTTAATAATTCAAAAGGAGTAGTTAAAAAATACAAAATAATTAAAAATTGGTAACATCTTGAATGTGTTACACCATTACATGTAATATTTTTGTGAATCTTATCTACCCGTTATTATTAATATTTTGTTGTTTCAATTATATTTTTTATATAAATTATTATGTTTTTTTAACAATAAAAGTATAATTCTTTTTTTTTAGATGCTGTTAAGTCAACATTATGATAAACATCCGGTGCTTATACTAAAAGATGTCACTTATCAAGAACTGCGATCAATGATGGACTACATGTATCGTGGGGAAGTGAATATTACTCAAGAACAACTCGGGTCATTCCTGAAAGCTGCAGAATCGTTGCAAATTAAAGGACTGACGGAAAGCAGTAGTGGGCGATCCGAACGAAAGTCAGAAGCTCGAAAAAATTTAGCCAGAAATATCTCACCTGGTTTGCCTAAAAAGTCTGTTACACCTAAAATTACTGATGGCGCTCACGAACCATCCATGCCTACACCACCACAACTACCTACTATTGTACAACATATACCAAATATAAAACGACGTAAGCTAGTACATCCTGTGAAGAATTATAGTAGTCTCGTTGTGTCTCCTGTTAATCCAAGCCGTACTAATGCAAATAATTTAGATGTTAACAATACACCAAACCCCACTGCACCTAGTTTAGCTAGTGATGGTAAGGCAAATATACCATCTCCTCCAGTAATCCCTAAACCTGTGGTTGAGTCTGCAAATGTTAAACTCGAAGAAGACAAACTGAAACCGGATGCAAATGGTTTAGTTATCGAAGAAAAAGAAGATACTAAGCTCTGGCGTTCTAGCGACTCTATAAATGAAGTAAAACTCGAAAGAACAGATACGGAAGAAGAAGCCAGTGAGAGTGATAATAACGCCTACAACGAAATGTGTACAACTAGCACAAATATCATTTCTTCCTTTTCATCGTCACAAACTATGAATAACTTTCGCCCGGAAGAAGGTAAAATAATTTTCTTTGAATCTAATTAAGAAATATCAAAGTTTTTGGCGCATTTTTTGTTTTCTAATACTATTATTTACGTAATAGAGGTTCTCGAACTTTTTACAGGTATAATCCATTTTTATTAGAATATGGGTTAAAACTCTTATAATGTTAGTGAGAAATGAAAGGTTTTTTTTTTGTAAGTTAAACAAACGAGTATCTATAAATGAAATTGATTAGAATGTAGAAGTTATTAATAATGACGTACGCGTTGTTTGTTTAAAATTAGATATTTTATTTTAAAATGTAACGCTCAAGTTCTACATGTATGTTTTTACGAATACAGTTCAAAACATTTCTGAATCACAAAATATTTTGACTTGACAACAGTTTAATCACGACTTTGAAGTTATAATCCACAGTTTGGGACCCTCTGTCATAGTAGTACCTAGTTAATATGAATACGCATATGGTATACGTTCTGGACACTATTAGTACAACATTATAAAATTATTTAGTACCATATTATATTGTATTATAATAGTACAATCAAATCAAATTTAGTATCTAAAAAATAATGTATAATACCTTTCTTACTATTGAAATTTGAAACGCTTGTTTTAGGCATGGAACTTACTGAGTATGGAGGCATGAGTGTACCACCAAACATGCAGGATCAAGGTATTTGTAATGACTTTGTCGATTAGTCGTTTTTGTTTGTGTTAGTTATAGAAATATTCATTATATCCTTTTTTTCTTTAGGTTCTATGTGGTGGAAAAATTTTGAACAGAACTCCAAGTATGTTCGCACTACTCAAGCGAACCCATTTAGTTGTCAACACTGTGGCAAAAGGTATCGATGGAAAAGCACATTAAAACGACATGAAGTGTTTGAATGTGGAGGAAAAGAGCCAGTTCATCGTTGTCCACACTGTGAATATCGCGCTAAACAGAGCGGTAATTTAAGGGTTCACATACGCAAATATCATACAGCGTTAGAGTAAGTTCCTAGATGCGTCACAACATCCAATTTAAGAGTTTGAGTACCTGGTTGAGGCTCTCTAACTTTTTTTACACTTAATTTTTTTATATCATTAATTTTAAATAAACTTCATATTTGCTCATTGTTGTGATTTCACGGAAACTTCATCGAACAGGGTTCAGTATTAGCTCCTCCAATATATTTTAATGACCTGAAACGTATATTTTCCTAACTTGTTTGAACAAATAATGTTAAGGCTCAATATAAATTTTTGAATTATTTTAGTTTTAATATTAATTCATTTATTTTTTATCCATTGTGTTGTACTATGTCCAAAAAAAACTTCATTGTTTCCTAGACATTGAAACTGTGCATTATATTTTTTGTAACCTTTATGTGACCAAGTGTGACTTTTGGCACTCTGTGTATTTATGTAAAATTTTGTCGTCATGTGTCTTATGTTATAAGGAATCCTTTTATTTTTTAATTTTAGGACAGTGTGCGTATTATTTTATAATATTAATATTTTATAATATGATGTATGCAGTATTTAAGGATTGACCGCGACACTTGTTCCTAAAGTATGAGTAATATTAGCTTATATATGTTGATAGTCGTAACTAAAAAGTTTGTCTAGTAATTCGTATTGATTATTCTGTAAGTTTTAGTACTTACTTAAATTGATTTTGTACAAGTACCAATTTCAAAGCTCATGAACTGTTTAACGCTATGTGATAAATTATTGTGTTTTTCATTTTGTATCAATGTTTCATTATTATTATTTTTTTAAATTTTTTTTTTTTTTGTACGGGTATACCTCACTGTGAGCTTCCAAAGTGCCTTTATGACATGTGATGATTATAAACTGTTGTATCATTGAAACTATGCTTTTCATCACTAACAAACCGAGTACAACTAATAATGTCTTCCAAATAACTGTTGTATGTTTCTCTTTTAGTTGTATTTTTTTTTTTATGTTTTGTTATGTTAGGTTTATTATATTTCTGTATGTTGGACCAAACTGTTAGTTGACCAAGATGTCCAAGAGTAAAATTGTTTGACAAATCTTTCACGTTTAAATATAAGTAAAACCGAATAATTAGGATAGGAGTATTTTAAGAACTTGCTCACGGAGACAAATGTTAAGGATTATTACATGTTTAATTTACTACGGGTCTTCACCTAAAATGCCTCTTAACTTGTACAAAAAAAAAAAAAAAACTACTAATTTTCCATGACAATTATTTTATGTTGATTATATTTATGCTTAACATTTAAATGTGTATAACTTAAATGATAGTATAATTAATTATGTATTTATACTTTGTGTGACTGATTTAGATCGATCTGATTACAACGATTATTGTATGTTGATAATAATGGGCATTTTCCTCGATTTATGTTATACAAATACAAACTACCATTTCAAAACTTTCGTGTTATTTTGTATACGGCCTTAGTTTTTATGTTTTTTTTTTCTAACGGTTAACAGGTTAAGAATATGGTAAGTGCCCTATTTTTTTTTTTTTTTTTTTTATACATTTTATATGAACTTTATATATACTTAAGACCGATTTTGTTAACTATTAATTTTTGTATTATTAAGATTTTGTGTTGGATTTATAATATTATTCGCTTTTTTATGAATCTATTATAATTTTTTTTTTTTTTTTTAGGTATCTACTTACTAAATTTTGCTAGAAATAAAAATACCTATTAAAGTTGACGGTAATACGTGGGCGTGTGATTATTTTCTCCATTTATCCGACCGGTGAAAAAAAAATTGAACAAAACCTATCGGCCCCAAACAAGCTCTAGGTACTAAAAACCAAAAAAAAATACGTGTATACAATAATAATTTCGTCGGTCCACTTACCCGAGAGAGATTCGTAAACGTTTAGAAACCATTCGGAGAATCGCGCGCGGTGGACGCTTTAAGTATAACAAAAAAATAGATGTACATTATAATATAATGTTATATTATGCATTATCAATTTACACGGTTTTGCCGCGCGCGATGCGTTTTTACGATTTCACTGTCTGTAAAGCAGCGTGTCTGAAACGAGGAAAGCTATAACAGAAGTTTCATTGTACGTGTTTTTTTCTCTCTCTCCGACCGTAACTAATCGTAATTGTTCACGGTTTGGCCATTTACGATTTGAAATTTTTTAAAAATGTGTATCTGCATCATAGTATACATAGTATATCTACCGGATACCGTATAAAATGGAAAAAAAAAAAACAATACTACCCAACATTATATCGATCGACGATATAAATTAAGAGGAGGTTACGTGCGAATTTCTTCTGCAAAAACTGCGCGATCTATTGTCTCGCGGTTTCGTGTTTTATAATCCTTTCTAACGGAATATAATAATACTTTTACGTGTGCCCGCACGTCGGAAATTGCTTCCGATTTATTTTGAAGTTTTTAAGTTTTTTTAAGTTTTTTTTCTGCGTCTGACGTACCTTCTTTTTATACGCGCGCACTATGTTATTATTGTATTACGAATATCGTTTCGACGATTTTGAGCAATTTTTCTTCGCCATTGTCGTCGTATGTCGTATGTGATACGCCTGAATCGACACAGTTTTCTCCGGACGTAGGTACGCGACTTTTGATTAAAACGAGTTGTTTATTTGTTTTTTCGGAACCGAAAACGACAATTGGTGTGCGGACAAAGATTTCTCCTGCATGTCAGTTGTCAATCGAAGGAAAACTGAAGGAAAAACGGTTTTACGTAATGTAGGATATGCGCATATCTGGACGAACGCCTGTCGGTCGGTTTTTTTTTTTTTTAAGAAAATTCTTTTGAAAACCATTTGAATTCGTTTGCGCCTGCGTAACCTTAGACGAAAATTTTCTATTAATATTTAAAAATCTCCATATTGTATAAAGTCTAACAATACTAACAATCAAAAATTTTACGAAACGTTACAACGTGTCATTTTTTTTAACCGTGTAAATCGTTTGTGATTTGTTCCGATTGCACACACAAACGAGTGTTAATTGAATCCTGCGTGCAACGAGTTATTTCCAGAGAACAGAGAAAAAAAAACATGGAAGGACTTTTCTGAGAGGTTTATGGATTGTGAAAGAGTTACGATGAAAAAATTATGGAAAAACGTAAAAAATTACTGCTAACTTGTTTTTCGATGTAATCTACTATTTAGTTTTTTGGCCGTGACAACGATCGGAACTATCTAAAAGTTTTGCGTCATAATAATAAAAATAGGTAAGATACGAGTTTCAAGTAAAATTTTTGAGTTGAGTATAGAACTTTAAAATTGTCGAAAATTTCCAATTTTTTTTTAAAATTTCTGTTCGATAAAAAATTTAATTTTCCACAAAAAGTTTTGAAACTTAAATACGAGATTCGATACGTGCTACTAAAAATTGTCGAAAATCCACGGTAACAATTTTTTTCAGTCTTCTTAAGAGTCGGAATATTGCTGCTTTTACCTTTGACTTATTTTCGGAAAAAAATTCTTAATTCCCACAAGTTTGTTGTTTAAGATTTGAAAATAAATTAAGGTTATGTAAAACAAAAATCGCTATTTGAATCAAAACATTTATCAAGTCTGGTTTTGTACTAGATGAATGAGCTGGCTCAAAATCGTATGTTTTTAAATTCTCTCTCGTTCCTTCCCACTATTTTTGAAAAAATGTGATGGGTATCATCAATGTTTGTTCTGCTAACTAACCTAACAGTAAAATATTGTTGCGGAAATGTAAAAACAATTAATCGTATTATAGTCAATATTGAACAAATTTTGTACTCAGTAAATCGTACCTATGTTTTGGACGTTTTATCGATATTCTACTTAGGATTTTTTCGTAGACACTCGTACTGAAGTGGCGTATTACCGGAGCGTTGTCTATAAAAGATCTGTATTATTATTGTAATGTTAGCGACTCGCGTGTTCTTTCGACATTTTCTTTAAACATTTTTGGTCGGCCTAGTCCGCGAATTCTTATTTTGCCCTCTTTGAGATAGACAGTCCATTGTAGTATTTGTTTTTTTAATTTAAGGGTTAATTAGATCCCTTTAGCAACAAATCGTGCATCTGTTGTGATGTTATCACGTTACTTACTTTTCACTAAACACACACTTAGTAAATAAATAGTACCCACGTTTAAGGGTCTTTGTCGTACATGGGTTTTCTGATACAACTATGTTCGTATTTTTCGTTACGTATTAGACATTTGGGAGCATCATTATTTCAACAGCATAAATGGATTTTTAGTCATGCCGGTGGATTTTTAAAAAAATCATTTACATATGATTGTGATTTTATTGGTAGGCTTAGAGCCAACACTGACAAGTTGATTCGAAGACAAGAACCTAAACACTGTTTTCACAAGATGATTTTGCAAATAAATAGGGTTCTCGTAATTTTATGGCCGTTTAAAATTGATCGAATATCGTCATAATTTTTTTTTTCTTTAAAAATAAATATTTTCAAAAATTATCTCGTATAAAAACACGGTGGACATTGTGTAACGAGTTCAAACCCGTTTTCAAAATGAATATTTTATAAGTATTACCCTATTTATCTACGGAACTGCTGATACCTTGTTTGCGTCAAAAAACCAATGCGACGAACAATCGTGCAATATTGCCTAAACAAAACGCCTTGTATTGAATCGTCTTTCAAACGCAAAAATCAATCATGGCTTTCCGAGATGAACCGTTATTTAAACCGTATTGATGAAATAAACCGGTAATGTACATTTTACCGATTTCTGTTACTCCGTGATTTTATTTTTTTTCTCATAAAAAAAATTTTCTCGGTTTTTCACTCAAAAATTAAAACAAAAATTTTGATTTTGTGTACAATAGTGTGTGATATGTTCAATAGTTCAAGTTGATCAGCGAATATAAACGCTCAAAAAACTTGAAAGCTTGTTATTACGATTTGGGCTTTACCGATTTGAACGGTTTTTAGAAGAATCAGGAGACCGCACCAACAAAATTAAACAACATCCAACTACATGACTAAAACTGGTGGCAATGAACTTAAAACGCAAAATTTCGATTCTCAAACTGTTGTAACTGACTATAAAATAAATAAAAATATTTTTTTGGGTCATCGTAAGTCATCCAGTATTAGCTATTGGTGGTATACTCAACCAAACCGTTTGAGTAAAAAAAAAAAAGTTACCCTCACAGTTAATTGTTGGTAACTTTATATTGGTTAGTTGTATTCGGTGTAATTTATGTTGTAGGTATAAAAATTTAAAATCGAATTTTATTAGTTTTCTCGTTGGTTTTGCATTAAATTTTCGTCTATAATAGTTATTACCAATCGATTTGTTTTGAACGTTAATTGTAATAGTACGACGTTACGTCGTTAGCAAATTTGTTTTTCACGCAATATTACATTCAGTTATATAGATTTATTTTTGATCCTATTAGTACTAAATAAATAAATCGGTTTTAAATTTAATCGCGTAATACCGTAATATCTACTGTGGCTTCTCCGTCGTAAAACCGTCGTTTCGTTTATGTTTTAAAATTAATCGATTGTTTCTAAAAATAATTGGTGACTATTTTCAATTCCTAATCACCGGTGGTTATTATATCGATATTGAGCTAGGATTCGTTTTGATTTCAAGTGTCATAACAGACGACAATTTTTACCAAATTACTTTTGTTTTTGGGCGATTGCTGCGTACCTGTAGATGTAGTTTATTTCAAGCGATACCTCACCACCACCGTGATCATAATATTACGACCAGGCTCGCGTTTAAATTTAGCCGAGGTTATGCGAAGTACCTATGTTTATAGCGCGTTAGTTTATTTTATAATTTTATTAGAATTCATGGGTGCGTTAATACTTTGTAAAATATCGCTTTTTATAGAATGCATAGCATATAGGTAAAGGCGATGTGACGGAATATAATATCTGTCGCTCGCTACTATGCTTGCTTTTTAAAACGTTTCTTTATTTGTATGGTGGTTTTTTTTTTCTTCGATAACTCTTTTAAAACTTTTATTAGATCCGTCGTAAATTTTACACACTACTACGGGGGAACGCACGAACGTGATAAGAATGTCAAATTTAATCGTTTTTCGAGTACAAAACTGTGCAGAGCAGGTAGGTACAGGACATATTTTAATTGTTTTTCGAGTATTTGACCACCTCGCTTAGAATCTTTTCTTTTTTTTTGTAAACAATAATCGTTTATGTTACGTCGCGTCATCCAAAACGGGCCCGATACTACAATATTTTCGTTTTCAAAATCGAAACATCGATCTATATACTTTAAAGTCTTTATGATAGCCGGACAGACTACGCAACGCGTTGTTCACAAGTTCGCTAAAAACATTTGGCGGCAGACACACATGCCCCCAACCAGCTCTGTACTCGGGTAACACGTGCCCAACGCGTACTGGCGGTCACGTTTTGTACGCCATCTTTTATTTCAGATCGTTCAGAACTCGGAGCTGTTCCGCCGCGATAGATGGCAGCACGAATAGCGTTGTTTTGTTGATGTGCCCTTCTCGTAACGATGTATAACTATATAATAACGTTTTCTGTTCGTTGCACGGAATGCGAGCCCTGTTGCGGCCTAACCCCGCAGTTGTTTTTGATCGGTCGGTTCGGACGATGTTCTCTCTCGTCATCATCATGTCATTGCAGTTGTTGTTCCACCGCGGCGACGACGTTCATCTTCAACCGACTCTCCGAAAACGCCTCGAGCCACCTGCACAAAGGGCCATTGAAAGCACTCCGCGCGCGTTGAAGATTTCGACCAGTTTGCGTGTCGCACCGCGAAACAAAATCGGATACGCCGTCGTAATCGTTGTCGCACATTATTTAAAAAAATCGGTTCACAGAAAACGCGATCGTCACAGCCGAGCAGTCGCCGTGACATTGCGGTGTTCAAACTCGAAGTATTACGCATCTGTACGAAATCTCGTATACAAACGGAAAGCTTTTATAGCGCTGCCAGACGACATTACGTTACATTGCTCAGTCAGTAGCTCATTACTTTGTAGCGCACATCTCGCCGTCTGTAGCGTGTACAATAATATCGCGCGATTCGAGGAAAACATTTTATAGTTAAAACATATATATGTATAGTCGACCTCGCGACAACCCGGTATCGGATACAACAATACGGCTCCTCGGTTTATGACGGTGCAAAATATTTGTATTATTATCGTGCCGTACAATAACACGCGTGCTAGCTTGTGGTGAACGCTTAGTAAAAGATGTTGTTATTGATTCAATTTCAATACAACACCCAATGCAGGTCGTTAAAATAACACTCGCGGAGACGAACCGTTCTCACGCGGTCTGCACACACCCGCGAGTGCCGTACGCGTCGGAATCGCCGCAACACGAGACCTCTCCTCTACCTACAAGACCAATTATTAACTAACCGACCGACGACCGTGGGTTTTCGTTTGCGGGTTATATTTTTTTTTTTGAACCGCGACTAATCTACGACGATGATTTATCGGCTGGCAAAGACTCTAGCCGTATAATAATATTTGTACGAATAGTTCAACAAATATACGTGTGCCGAAGTGTTGAGAATCGCGTGCGATCGGAGAAAATTGTATTACACGGTTATAATATTCCGTGATCGAATTGGAAAAAAAAAAAATAAGTTATATTATCGCACCACGGAAACCTGGAATATGGAGTCAGGGAATTGAAATTTACAGCAGTCGGGGAAATCTTGAACGACCTAGGTGTGTTGTTTCTTAATTGTCGTGGAAAATCCGCAGCATTACCCGTGCTGCATGTAAATAATTATTTCAGTTATTATTGCTATTCGCCGAAGGAATTCATTCATTTGTGTTGTGCACGCGAATCAACACTCGACAAAATCTGCCATCCGTACGATCTTCTTATAGAAAATTAATAAGATTGATTTAAAATTTCGTCGTTATGGCCGGAAATATAAAATCACGTTTTTTTTTTTTAAATTTCGTTGAAATCGCCTGTTAGCAGCGACCCTTCGAACGTGCAGCGAAGGGTTAACTCGGTACAATGACTAAACGGTTCAAGAGTAATTTAAGAGGATGACCTTTCAATACTCAAAAAAAAAGAAGTAAAGTCGGATCTCTGTGTTGAAGTTACTTCTATATGTGCAGTGTACGAGCTCAGTACGAGTTCGTTACTATCGAATTCCACCGGAGCGCGTTCTATACTGTACTTTTTATAGCTTTTTAGGCTATGTGCTCAGTGGGCAATCCTAGTGCAACCGAAATTCAACTAATTTTTGATTTCGGGTCAATTTTAAACCGTAACAAAAAAGAATATTGATTTTTAAAAATTGGCCTACTATCACGTATAAGCAACACGTATAGACTGTACGTTTAAAAATTGCTCACTTCCGACTAGAAAATCTTGTGGGAACTAGAAACGCGAAATTTCTGTTTTCAAAACGGTCGTAACCGACTAAAAAATTATTACAAATTTTTCAAAATATTTTCTAGCGTGCCGTTGTAAACGTAGCGTCGACCGAACCGTTTAAGCAAAAACCGAAAAAATGATGGGATTTAACAAAAAAAACCAACAGGACGACGTCGTAAAACAACGTTGGTGAACAGCGCTCGTCCGCGTTCAGATTTACGCGCAAAGGATCGCGTTCATAAAATGCGTCGTCCGTTCTAAATCCGACGATGTGCGCCTGTCGGAGCGCAATAAGTCATACTGTCGGCGATTTTTCGATTACCCGCAATTGTAGGTACGTAATATTGTTACGTGTATAGTTGAACACACACGCGGACGTTGGAATATGATTTTTAAATTATAATAACTTATTTTACGTCGACCGTAACTCGTAATATATGCGCGTACTCCATCGCACGGTATCGTCGAGCTAAAAAAAAATAACGAGTATTATTACGACTTGTGAACGATATTTAATTTATTATACAGGCACCTCTATATTGTGTACGACTTTTCACCGGAAACCATCTTTTGGTTCTCACACACGCGCGTTAGACGAGCAACCGTCACATTTTCTCGCTTGTTCAATTATTTATTATTAGCGCTTTAAAAGAGACGACAGCGTTTCGTGGTCGACTTGCGTGTACAAACTAGTTACAAAGTCACGTGGAAAGTCACCTATGAGACCGTGTATAACCCTGTAAACGATTTTTTTTCTTTTTTTTTTTAACGATTTGTTGAAAACAGAATCCGCGGTATTATCCAAATACGTTCGACGAATCAATCAATTCATTGTGATATAGTCAACTGCGATAATTGCGCTGCACCTATTTGCGGCCACAAGATTGAACGACAAATTACACGATTCAAACTTTCGATCGTGTGTAAAATTGATTATTTTAAACCGATAATAGTGTGCAGGCGATATTGTAAAGTTTCAAAACATTTTTCCATACGGTACTTAGTAGGTACATATTACTTTTGATGGGAAAAAAACTTTAATTATTATTTATGTTAAGAAAAAAATGGGATTTTAAACCATACGATAACGTAGTCTCTATAGGTTCACGCTATTAATTATAGTTTTTAAGAGCATAGTCGTTCTCCTCAAAGTCAGAAACTTTTATAGAATACTATCTCCGTTCGTCAACTCATTTTCCGGTACGAAAAATCGAATTTAAAAGTGCTTTAACTGAAGTAATTAATGATAAATGTGCCAAGCGCCTACTAAAACGTGTAAGCGTAGGTACATTTCGAGGAGATAATAGTTTTAAGATTCGGGCAATTGGTAGCTTTTTGAATCAAACACACGTATGAATAATCTTTATTCGTATAATGGTTAGGTATATGGTAGGTAAGCGTGTGTCGTACAAACGATTTTTTTTTGGTTTTAACCGATAAATGCATATACAATCACGGGTTCGGGACGTGTTTGGAAAATAATAATTGGTCTACATCAATAATATATTAATGTGTACAGACGAATAAGTATCGCAAGCGAAATTATGGGCATATCTTGCTCGGTTCAGAACTCAGAATTTCGCAACGGCGGCTTCGCAAAAGGCACGTACCAATACTTAAACTCACGACAATGTCGTTAATGTTCTTTGCACACGCGTACCTAATTGAGCACTTGCATATTTTTTTTTTTTCTGTTCCCGTCAAGACGTTGGTAAATTATTATAATGTCACGAACACGTCGCACACATCTCCCGGACCTGGGTCGTGGTATAATAAATATACCACATTTATGTAGTAAAAAATGATGAGGGGATAAATATCTCATCATTTTTTTTTATTTTATTTTTTGCTCAAATGGTTTTGTCGAGTATTATACGTACACTACTATATAGGCTTACGATGATCCTAAAAAATATTTAATAAAAATGTCTTACATTTCGAGTTCTTCGTCACTAGTCACCAAGTTTTTCAGTTAGAAGTCCGTAACTTTTACACGTACAGTCCATACAGTCACGTCGCTCTACGTACTGTCGCCGGCCAGTTTATGAAAATAGTTTTTAAGTCATTAGGGTTGTATTCGACTGTAACTCGTTTGGACGTTCCCCTCGACTGTGAAGTGTATTTCACAATCCTCGTTTTACACGAGGGCAGTGCCAAAAAAGTCGGTCGATAATTGTATTTACTGGATACAATCTTTCTGTCTATAATAATAATTTATGTTTGTTTTTTTCGCAAATCACTTCCGTAAAACAAATTGGAAACACGCAGAGTGCACACGCAACCGTGCATAACTTATACGCTTGTACAGAGGATTGATAACTTTAAATTAATAACCCGCATGCATATTGATAACGTACAACGTCAATTCGACATAAGAGCGGATCATTATTACTTTGGTTGTTTTTCACGGCCGACGAAATAACTGGATGATGTTTTTGCTGGTTTACGAGCGCGTAAATATTTTTCGCGGAACAATTTTGCCGTCGGGTAATTGTTGTAATATTTACGTACTTCGTAAGCGCGACTTTGTTAAATTTCAATTGGGTGCAACGTTGACCGTTTCGCTCTACTGCGAAAATAACTGACGGTTTGTTTTGCTGCAGCCGATTCTCAATTTCGAGTTGCGTCGGCGCCTACGTAATTTCAAACGTTTATTCATCGTTTTTTCTTCGATTCCACTGTGTACTGTCGAGCTGGTACGCATAAACTCCGAAGCGCCTTTCGACAGGAAAATCTTTAAGAATCGAGTAAACATCATCGACATGGAAGACTACACAACTCCTTTATCGCCGGGATAGGAAAAATCACTCGCCGCACAACGTCGCCAGCCCACATCGATCGGAAAATACGGCGGGATTTTTAAATCTTTTTGGAACGCTCTATGATAATACTCGTTGCGCAGTCTTCGTATTGAATCTTATGAATGCGGAAAGCCGAGTCAATTGAAATCATGATCGATGCGCCGTCGAGCACACGGATTCACACACAACACCCTAGGTAGGTACGGACCATATTATAAACGATACGAAAAAAAAATAGTCACTAATTCGTCGGGTCAATTCATTCATTCCGTCCCCCGGGGTCAGCGTCTTCATTAAGCGTCCGCGCGTAAACGGTGTCGGCAATAATAGTTTTAGCACACGTTTGTTTTTCAAAAAAAAAAAAACACTAAAAATCGTTTTCTTATAATAACGAGTATACACGATTCATTTATTGCTGCGTGTGCAGGGTGTCTTTTAAGACGGCTGTATTCGATACAATTATAATACCGTCAGCAAAGATAATGCGTTCCTGACGCCACGCGGTTCGTAAAATACCCGTTATGTTGCCGTCGTCGGTAGGCGGCGCCGAATCACGTCGCGCTCGCGTCCCTTCGTGAATTCTCCGGGGGCGCGCCACCGCGAAACGTTCCCCGTGTACGCACGATGCCGGAAACGGATTTGCGGGCTGTTTCGTAAAAAATGTCCGGGGTGAAAACACTTTTTTGTCTTAAAACAACGTCCGCTCAGTACGCTTTTGTAATAGTACACGCGCTGCAGTTTACGTACGCATTACATCGTGTGCTCGAATAAGAAGCCGCACGTTGAAAACAACACAATAATACCCAATCGGTACACACGTACGACTGTAGTTGGGTACTTGCACAATACATACGTACATTGTGTACGGCTCTCCTCTGCTGCGGTGCATAGGCGAGTGCCTGTAACTGACTACGGCCGTTATTGTTAACGTCATCTGCAATTACAACGAGAGAAGAGAGAAAAAAGGTTAAAATTAAAATAAACCAATAGGTAAATCGTGCACCGTGTCGGTATATTTTGTACAAATTTATACGTTACGCGGGTATAATGTTAAACGGACGTGGGTGGCCGCAGAGGATATTGCCACTTACGCGGTGTACACAACACGTGTGTGTATGTTATGCGCAGTCCATGACCAGCGTAAATTAACATTATAATATCTTTCTGCTTGAGGTATGGACAAACAACACACCGGTAGCCGCGCATAATACGAGTAATGTTACGGAGTCTATACGTTCCGAGTACGCGAGTTACGTTTGTTTTTTCACGGTACACGGATAGGTTAGTTTAGGTTATTGTGTTGTCGTCGGAGAAAAACTTTTATTTTAACATTGTTTTGTATACACAGCGCCGACGAAGAATGGCCATTACGACCGTACACGATGAAACGACAAACTAACGTTACATCTACTTGGGTACGAAATGTACAGCGGTTGGGGTTCCTTCGAGAAACAGGCGTTGGTTGCGATGGAAAAACGCGCACGCAGCACCTGCGTTGGCGGCGTCTTGCAGGGTGGACGTAAAAAAAACACTACAGACGAACTGACAAACGGCTAATGGTGAACGCAGGACGACGAAAATACACTATGGTAAAGTGAACGATCGATTCAGTCGAAACAGAATTCGTTTGGAGATGAAAAATTCGTTTTGAAAGCTTTCCGGGGGGAGTCGATGGCGGCGCTGCAATAGTTACCGCGAGCAGTCCGAACCGAGAGTAAACGATCAAAAACAGGCGAATGCGAAATAAGATCCGACGAGGAAATAAAAAAAAAAAAAAAACCCGCGGGGAGAATTTTACGAACACTTAAAGGAACAACTTAAATGAACTGGCCTGGACACGTATTGAAATCGCGCGATTCAAAAGAATGTCATAAATCCAATCACAATGTAGTGTAAATATTTAAATGATTGGCGGGGAAGAAAAAAAAAGTACTTGAATTGTAGTGCTCTGCAGGCAGCAACAATGATACGCGAATATGGACGAAGCAAACGATATTTTTATATACATTGCGCCACATTAGATGTACGAAACGGAAAACAAAACAATACAATAGTGCTGTACACTTCAGTGACGACTGATTAAGATAACTGCGACTTCTCAAGTCTGGCAAGGCCGTTTGCTGACACACACGCGATATTGGGCAATCGTCTTGTTTTACAAAACGATCGCGCGAAAAACTGACACGAGTTCGTTTTTTATACGAACCATGTCGGAACGCGAATTTCGGAATTAAAATTCTAGAAACATTCGTCTTCATGACTTTACCCGAGGGAATATTTTAGAATTAACGATTCAAAAAAAACTCGGTCGATTCGCTTATTGGCATAAGAATGCGGACGACGAAAAAAGTATTTTTAAGTACAGATTTATGCGGTGCAGGCTAAATATTATTACGCGCGGGCATGTATTGCATGTACATGCAGTTTTTGATTAGGTTTTGAGCGGTATAGGTCAAGGTTGGATTTTCGTGTCTTAGCTGGGGGGTATATTAAATGGTAGTGAGTACAGTTAAAAAACGTACGTTTATACGTTCTGAGTATCTACAAACGATGCACTGTTAAAATTCTTTTACTGCACTGCTGCAGCATAAAAATAAAGTACCTACTTAACAGTTCGTTCTGAAACCGACAAATTTGGCGCTGTACACTCGCACGTCATATTTTATTCACGATGACGTTCTGTGACCTCATTTTTATGCTTATTTTACAAACGCGACTTATGTATATTTTATCGCAGTGTAAAATAATATACCGTAGAGGATATATTCTGTTTTCGTCGAGTCCTAGGAGTTACCTATTTACAAAGATTGGCACAAACTCGTACGATTCGATTCTACTCGGTGTATTCCGTGAAACGTTTCATGTTATGATGTAGAACGTTCTAATACTGATATCACGAAATGTAGTACACAATAATATTATGTTCTCTTGGTAAAAAAAAAAAAAAAACATGACGAAAAAGGTGTAGACGAAAAAAAGAATGAAAATGATCCACAAAGTGCAGTTTTGATTTTAGATTCCGAACGAACAGGTACTATCGATATTTTTACAACGATGTTGTTCTGTCTTCACTCTTTCGGCCAGTAAAATTGCTCCGATCTAATTACATAATTATAATACAACTAAAAATATGTATGAACCGAAACCCACCCGAGATTGTTTTAAAATAAAATAGCGTTTTTGATAAACTCGGTTAGAAACTGTTCTACGGCAGTTTATTCGCCATACGTTAAAAAGTCGAATTAAAAACTACTAAAATTGCATCACTTTTACCAATTAAAATCTCTTTTTTTTTTTAAAATTTTTTCTTTGTTTTATTTACATCAAAACATAATGAACATTTAAAACCGAATATTTTTGACTAGTACACTCATCTTTCGACACATGTTTTAAATTCACGTTTTGTTTTTTATTTTTCAAATGCGTTTTGGCGTACTTACCTATTTTTCCCACCCACTATTCGAGCGGTCGAAAGTTAAAAATCTCAAAGCACATAACCACAAAAAAAAAGAACGAATCGTCCCCGCGAAAATTTATCCCAGATGCTGAAAACGGCACTTTACTTTTGTAGCGTTTTCTACAGCTTTGTCGTCTGCGGAGTATCCGAAATCGAAAAATTACCCGCATAATTACACCCATGGTAATTTTTAAAATTAATCACAACGAGCTGTTTTTCGGTCGGGTCACGATCCCGCTTTTTACAACGATTACAGGCGTACGCGCTTCTTTCGAACGCTCCGCAGCTGCAGGTGACGGCGGTTTAAATGATCCACGAAACGCGCGGCCCTTCGACCGCAGACCGCGGGTACGTGCCGCTTCCACTCGCCTCGCGCCGTTGGTGATCCGTACTCGGATACAGGATACGAAATAGTGACCTGCGGAAGGAACTACGTCACCACAATCGATCCAGTTTTCACAACTTCCAAAACCGGTGGACTAACCTTAACGCAACGTTGAAATACGGGTTTGGTCCACAAGTTTCAAGCGATCTTTTTTGAGCCAAGTATAGGACTTTTTCGAAAATTTTTCCATTTTCGTTCGAAATTTAATTTTCAACGAAGAGTTTTGAAACTCCAACACAAGGTTACCTTAAACAAGTAATATATATTGTACGTAGTATGCTAAAAAATTTCAAATATTCACAATTTTTTTTTTTTTTCAAGTTAGTTGGATCATACCTTTGACTCTTGTTTTTTGAAAAAAATTCGTCACTCGCACCAGTTCGTTATTTAAACGTTGAAATCATAACGTCGTGCGTAAAACAGAATTTTGTATCCGATCGAAAAAATTCCAAAATAATCTGCCCCGAATGGATTCCGAACGCGTACAAATAATAATAAACGTTGTGCGATTTGGTCGTAAACGACAATTACTCTATCGCGCAATCGGTACAGCTAAAATCGTATTAACTCGTCAAATAAATTTTCGCACGTTATTTAAATCAACGCGTTCTCTGTACGTGGATCATTTTTTTTTATCGTTGAATTTGTTTTTAGCAGGACTTGCACCCGAGCTCGTTCGGAATCGTATTTTTGGAAGGCATCGTCGCTTTCGAATAATGCGTTTTGACCACTACTCAACTAAACTATAGCTGTCGCCACTCCGTCAAAACCATCCACGCGACCTGGAGCACTATCCCGGCTATTTTTTTTTGTCCCTCGGAATTTTTTCCTCGAACCGTTTTACTGCCGCACCCTGTATTACTCGGTTCTTCTCGCGCGTTTCTCCAGCGATGGGGGCGTCTCCGCGACGGGTTTTATCGGTGATGATTACGATACACGCACCGTTACAATAATAATACGTTCACGGATCATCCTCGATTTTTTCCACTTTTTTTTTTTTCGCCGCCGAATACGAGTCGACGGCTCTGACAATTCACGCGCGCGGAACGTGTGTTATTTTACAGTTCTCGGATAGCGCACGCCATCATGATCGATGAGCCGCGGGATCGTGATGGTCACAGACTTTGTGCGTCCTAATAACGGCAGGGCGAGGTAATAGAGGCGCACGCGCCCGTTCCGAGGAATACAGGGAACAATCCGACTTGTACCTGGACCGGTCTAGGGCACACACGTTTTCAGACCAGCCCGCATGTAACCGACTATTATATAGGAGTGTATATATGTATGTAGGATTTGCGGAGTATTTTCGTTCAGTTCCTGTTTAGGTCCACTCACAGCCTGTGTTTGGTTAGTCAGGACACGATAACACAGTCGTTCTCCGGTTCATACGCGGCCTCCCAGAAAAAAAAAAGCCGGGATAGGTCGCTCTGACGGAGTAGCGACTACGTTTTGGGCGGGTCACTGGCTTAGAAGTTGTGGTTAAAACGCATTGTTTTATAACCGAAAGCAACCATTGCCTTCGAAAATGCTGTTCTGAGCGAGCTCGGTTGTCTGGCATACGTCCTGGAAAAAACCAGATTTAACAATAAACATGGTCCGAAAACTACAAAAATCCACGCATAAAAAATATCAATTTAAATAACGTGTGAAAATTTCGAACCGTTCGGACCATTGTTCGAGGAGTTGATACGATTTTAGTATTGATTGCACGATAGTGCGCGCGATTTAATTGTTATAACCAAATTGCAACGTTTTTCAACACTTTTTTTTTTTTGTACGCGTTCGGAATCCATTGGGCAGATTATCTTGAATTTTTTTTATACCGGGTAGAACGTTTTTTTTTCACACAACATATCTTCAATCCTTAAATAACAGATTTGTGTGAGGTACAAATTTTTTTCTAAAAATATAACTAAATCGATTATTTTACTTATGAGTCGTAATCAAACCTCAACGAAAGTCGAATGCGACAAAAATTAATATCAAATTACAAATAAAATTTCCTATTTACAGTATAGATATAGATAGAGAGCGTCTTTTCGGGCATGCTGGCGAATTTCCATTATTCATAAGGTCATAACAGTCTCGAGTAAAATTGGCAAATCTCATATTTATAGCTGTTATGACGTACTGTATAGTTATTATAAATTGTAAATTTAACTTTTTAAATGTTATACCTCATTTGACCTGTTACTGTCCAATGTTTATCCTTGGTCCATACACATTATTCATTATTATTGTATAATTTAATTATACAGTGACGTTATCGGTCTGTGTTGGTACAGTTTGTTCGGAAAATTATAGAGAATTTTCGTTCAGTTATAAACGGTGCAAGGACACAAAGAAAAAAATTACGTCACCGTAAAACCTGTTAGTTTTTTTGCTCAAAATCTAAAACGTCTTTGAAAAGTCAATACCTATCGTTCTCTCCGATTAGAATTTTTACATCGTCGTTGTAACAACAACAAAATCGGATATTAACGAAACGTGAGCATCGACAGGTAAAGGTCGTGATGACCTCATATACGACTTAAGCCGTGCCACGGTCACCGTACAGTGGAATATATCATATTATTTCGGTGATTTGTTATCGATTTCCATGAAATAATACAAATACGTTCTGTTCGTCGATTGGGCCACGTGTTGTAAGACAGAAACAAAGAAAAACGATTTTATAACCATATAAGATGCGTATGAAATCGAAAAATTTTACGTAGAAACGCATTCGCTCGTTCTTTGAAATTTTTTCATACTTTATTTTCACGTGTCGTTAAATTTTTGGCAAGGTCAAACTTTGTGACCGACAAGACACCAAAGTTACCAAGGTGTATCTTTTTTTTTTTTTTGTTTTGTTTATACATTGAGAAGAATCATAATCAATACACTATTTTTGGTCTGGGGATTTTGGTATGAAGTTAACTAACTTTTTTCAAACGCTGCAATATCATATGTTACGTTTGTTCTTCGTAACTTCACTGTCAAAGGATCAAAATACACGATCGATATGACGACGAAAATTGGTCGTAAAATATTACAAATATAACGTTGTATCATTGGAATTTTTTTTTTTTTTTTAAATTTTGATCATTTCAAAGTATATTCGTGGCATTTAATTTTCAACGACTCGAAAAAAAAAAAAAAAAACGGATTTTTAAAAATCGGCCCACGACGACAGTATATTAAACAATACATGTATGTAGATTGTATTTTTGAAAGTTACGCAGCCTTCCAACTACAAAACTGAAACTAGTGATATGGAACTTAAAATGCGAAGATTCGATTTTTACTCTTTGTGATTGACTAAAGAATAAATGAAAAAAAAAAAAAACAAACGATATTTCCCCTTGATTCGTTTGGTGAACGAAACGCAGTCACACGCTGTACAAACCAGCGATGACCAAAAGCGCGCTAACATCCGTACAATAGGTTTATCGTTTATTACCTAATGTTTAGTTTTATTTTCGTAATCAAACGCGTGCCTTATTGGCCGCGTAAAATATAAATTTTATAAGTACGTTTTTACTATCCGTGCGGCTGTATTATATTATACTCGTACTATTATGCTCGTGATCTGGGGTGATCCCGTGTAATTTGGGGCCAAATTACGCTTTTACCTCCGAAATTATGATACCCGACGTTGATGTTGGTGTCTTAAACCACTCCGGAAGTTCGTGATCCAAATAGACCGACGGTGATGATACTTAACACAACAATATAATAATACTTGAAAAACAAAACGTTTATGATCGAAACACCCGTATATATTTAAATTACGCGCATTTATTTAATTTGATTTTTAATGAAGAATATGTTGTGTGTGTATATATACGCTGTTGCCGTTGCAATACTTATTTGCCATTATAACGGCTGCTAACCTAAAAAAAAAAAAAATTACTTCTGTAACAAATAATAATAATAATTTCATGTTTGAAAGTATTTTACGAGTTTTGATTAAATCGTCTTGAATCGGGGCACTTATGTCCGTA
The DNA here is from genome assembly GCA_017140985.1 of Hormaphis cornu. Lineage (NCBI taxonomy): Eukaryota > Metazoa > Arthropoda > Insecta > Hemiptera > Hormaphididae > Hormaphis > Hormaphis cornu. The sequence continues at coordinate 14,051,491 of CM029363.1, read as the reverse complement.
ACGTATTCAACTGAAATGATTAACGTTATATGCTCGTAGATAAAATTAGATTTAATTGAAGTACGTGCGATCTTCATGAAACAATTTGCGTAATTCGTATCGTCGTCGAAAAGAAATTTTCCCCCGTTTTACATTTCTCGAAATCGACGACAGGTCCTCCGCATCGTATTTGGGCGTTTCTCTCCCCGGAGCTCGACAACCCTGCGGTGCAAACGTCCCGATCGAAGCCGACAGTTGATTAAAATTTAAAAAAATGTGCAGACCGAAAATCCGTGAAAATCTTTCTACGTACGAAGCTCACGTGCCGTTTGTACGTCACAATTATCGGTCGCAGGAAAATTTTCATTCCACCCGTCCGAAAGTATACGCCGATACGATACGTGTTACTCTTGCAGACTCGCGAGTTCGTACTGTACGTACGACGAGACGGGGCTGGGAAAGTCAAACATTTTTTTTTTTTTCACTCGTCAAGCTAATCGAAAACAACCAAAAGTCGTTTCGATTTTGTAACGCGTTAAAATAAAAACTAACGGAAAAAAATCGACTTACAACAGAGCGAGAACAGTCTTGCACCTATATGGCGTACCCACCGTTTCCTCCGATTTGAACATTCTTCCCGTCGGTTTGATCATTTTTTTGTTCTCTACCGTTACGGATCAACAAAAAAAGTCAACAAATCGTCGAATGAAAAAAAAAAAAAATTTTTCGTTTTGTACAACCTGATTAATAAAACCGACTCGATTTTTGCGCACTTGACGCTTTTGACAAAAGCCGACGACGCGACGCGGACCATGCACAGACGTGACCGCGAGGACACCAAAGAACTGCCGCAGTATTCCGCCTCGTTCGTCATGCGATATCGTAAGCAACGAGTTTGTAAATTATATAAACTATGATGTTTTGATATAAACTATGAATTATGATGTTCCTGTACGGCCATCGTCCGCTGTACAGGCGAATTGGTTATTACGCCGAGCGGATAAGTTTACCGTTTTCCAGGTCACGTGCGTATTATTTTCTCGACCGTCGTCCACAGTTCTCCGGCCGTTCGTTCGCACGCGTCGTACGCAAAACGCGTGTTTCGCGATAAAAAAAACGTCCGCGGTGATGAACGCGACGTTGTTTGTAACGACGACGAGCGGAAAACAATCGTTTCTCGTGTATCGCGGTTGTGTTCTCTCGTAAAAAAAATAAAAATTAAAAAAAACGTCTTGTTTTCGCTGTTGGGTTAACGGCAGCATCGCCGTGCAGGATACCGACTATATAGAACTATAGAGAACTCGCGGACGCTACGTGCTTTCGTTTGTGTACGTATGGATAATAAACGTACGACATTATGTCGGCTGCGACTCGAAAAAATGCGGACGTCGTGAAAATCACGCGCCTGATCGTTATTACCGTATTGGGCGAGAATCGGTCGCGCAGCCGAAAGACCAAAAAAAAAAAGTAGCGATGGGTACTATCTTGGTCTGGTCAGAGTTTGACGAGGTTCGAGCGACTACTATGTTTTACACCTCGGTTCTATCTATACAGTACAACGCGTCCTGGTGAAAACCGTGTCGAACGAAAACAATATCAGTCTTATCAAAATAAAATAGTGCGTGTATACGACTTTTCGAGCAATCGATACGCCAAACATAACAACTTCTCACCACCGACCACAAGACGTATACTTCCTCCTGCCTTCCTTTAATTTTTTTTTCTTTTCTTTCTTTATTCTTTACGCGACACCACGTTTAAAAAATTATATTTTATTCGAAAAGTTTTTTGATGTTTAGATCATTTTTTCAGTGAGGAAACTGCCGAAAACGACAAAAAAAAGAAAAAAAGAAAAGCACCTTATACAACGTAACGTAGTACTGCACAAAATAAATGTATGGAGAAAAGAAAGAAAGGGAGTAGATCGGAGTAGATTGTTTGGCGCGCCCATAAAAATGTCGTGTTTCACGCGGACGTAGTTTTATTTGGCTGATATGTATTTGTTAAGTTCGGATCTTACCAGGACGCATATAGATAAACTGAGCTTGCGAGGAATCGTTTTCTGATATTAAAATATAAAAAGTTTGAACCACAGCATCCGAAACATTGGCCAGGGCAAAAAAGTGTCGCCAAATAAGTATCCTCACCAGACAAAAAAAAATTTACTCATTTATTATGTTCCTAATTGTGCAACGAAACCGCTGGGTATGGATTTTTCAGAATTCAACCCCTAAAGCGTTTTTTTTTTAAATTTATCCTTTAACGCGGTGAAACGGGATTTCCAAATCCGTGGTGTACCTCTAATCACTTTTTTTAAATTCGATTCGGAATAATTAATTCACTAAGCTTTGACCTGCGCAACACTAAATCCCTGGCAACTCCTGTGAACAGCTAGTTTGTCATGACACGGTAGAAAGTGTATTTACGTGTACCCAGGACGCGCTATCGGATTTCTGCTGATCACGCGTTCGCGCTGGCGAATTCGGCCGTTTTGCATAATGTTAGGTTTGGCTAGTGCTTTTGTTTGCGTATTATAATGGACATAATGGAACTACCTATTTTCGGCGCATTCGTCATCACGTATTGTTTAGACCGCGGCGTCGATGGGATATTTACACCTCGGGTATTTAACGCGTGCGTATAAAAAAAAATCATTATTTCGGTTAAATTACCACCTGTTCGCTGACAAATAGTAATTTTTTGGTTGTCAAGGTCTGGGTCGTGTTGTATATCATTTATATCAGATCCTCTCTCTCTCTCTCTCTCTCTCACGATCCCTCTCACTTGTATACCACCACTACGTTACCTACTAATCGCAGTAGTACAATCGACGCGCGCTCCCATCATCGTCAGACCGTCGCAAGACCAGACCACTCGAGGATTACAACAGTGTAGTATATAGTTTACAATATGCAGCCTCCGTCGTGGCGTGTTACAATTAATGCACACACGGGTGTATAAATAATAGCGAACCATATCGTGATGATCGCGGCCTTGTCGTCGCCGGTGTGCGGTGTTGTAGGACGAACGAAAAAAAAGAAAAAAACCTCGAGTGCACGTCGCAAGCGCGCGGACGCTCCTCTCGTCGCCAGCGTTTAGAAAACGCGACGAGGCTTCTTCTTCCTCCTTTTCGTATAACGCTATCATCATTTCGTGCGGAAATTCAAAAACCGATTTCTAGAAAAACATTTTGTTACGACAAAAACGACAAATATGTAGTATTGTGTCAGCGTGTTGAACGACAATTTGTTTTTTCGAAATACGTATTCGTCGTAGCATAAAAACAACGTTTTTCGTAGTAATCGATTTCAAGATTTTCGTTTTTAGAATACGATTCAACGATAGTGACGCAATACCGAAATATTATTATTTCGTAGTAGGTACGTGTAATAATACAATATAGATGTTGTTGCGAGAAAAACGAAAAAAAAAAAAAGATGCAGCATTTCACCGCAAAACACTGCAGTGTCGGAACATATTAATAATATACTCTAAATAGGCGTCGCAAAACGATTCCGATCGAAACTAACTCACTGTTTCTCTCTCTATTTTTTTAGATTCCGAGCGCAGCGAAGAATGTATTGCTTTTTTTTTTTCTGTCGACAACTTCAAGGGTGAACCTTCGAAGTCAGTAAATGGGATCCGTTGGGTCTATGGACTCCGGTACGGTACATCATCAAAAAAAAAAAAAAAAAACTAAGGAAAAACGTTAAAAATTACGGTTTTTTGACATAATCGATTTTGTTCTTTGGCCATAACTTCCAAATTGACGATCGGAACAAGCTGAAACTCACACACACACACAATTGTATTCAAATAGGTAAGATTCGGTACAAGTTTCAAGTGGTTTCGAAAATTTCCGAGCGAAGTATAGAACTGTAAAATTTTCGAATACGTACATTTTTTAAAAAAAAATTAATGTTCGATAAAAAATTTAGTTTCCGACAAAAAGTTTTAAACACAAAGTCGGCGACATGCGTATAGATCCGCTGATTTTAAAAATCCATGGTAACAATTTTTTTTTTCACACCATTATTTCTGGAAAAAAATCGTTACTCACACAAATTTTTTGTAAAATAAAATAAGGTCTTGTTTAAATCGAATTTTGCAATCTGGATCAAAACATTTAAAAAAAATCTGCATATTCTGAAAGCGTAGAAAAATATTAACCTGCAGGACGTATAGGTAGGGTCGTACTGGACAACTAAAAGGGCTCAGAATCGTTTTTTCGAAGGCTTTTTTGATTTACATCATCGTCGGTAACTGCTGTCACAGAGACGTGACAAGTTGAACGACAGTAATACAGTATTAGTGTAGGCGACCAACAAGACGTGTGTAAATCTTTTTGTGTTTTTTTCCTTTTTTTTTTGCACAATGTACGTTAATGTTGCGTTGGTTTCGCTTTTTATTCGTCGTACGCACTTTTAACGGTAGCGTCTCGCTCTAACGATACCTGTTATAATATTGTTATCGTTATAAAAATAGTTTTTAATTACGATTTTGAAAAGCCTTGAAACGTTGAACGAGCTCTTTATTGCCCGCGTGTATAATTTTCGTGTTTCGGTATAAACACAGTAAATATATATGTATATAACACACACCGCGTGAGGCGATTAACCAACCATAATTGACTACACAAACGGACAAATGTAGTTTATAATATTTTTATAACAATTATAAACATTGATACAATGATAAATGGTAATATTTTAGAGTTAGCTGGTGTATGGTTTAATAGTTGCCACGTACTACAACGAGGGAAAAAACAGAGACAAAAACAAAATAGACATACAATAGAGAAAAACAACAATAGAGCCCATGTACGTGTACACGTGTTTTTTGATCGCTGAATAATAGAAAAATAGGTACGTGAAACAAAACTATAAGATCATAGCGAAAAGTATAACAATAACGTAAACACTATTAATTTAAATAGGAACTTTGAGACATCGATTAAATGTGAAAATCAGTATAGAGCCAATTTTTAAAAATAAATTTTTTTTAAAGTTATTGGGATTTAAATTTGACCTCGTTGTTAAAAATTAATTTTAATGTTAAGGAACTAAAATTCTTGGATACTTAGGATGGATGTTTCTCGTAACAAATTTTCTTTTTTTCTCCACTGATCGATTTATGTATAGTGTCAGCAATAATTTTTAAATCGCGCAAATAATTTTTCAAACACTAATATCACTTAAAATACCACCTTGAACGTCCCAAACGAACGTGAACATCAAACGAATTATTTGTTCGTAAATATATGACCTTGAATTTGTATTTTAATTGTTGTAAAAACATCGGAACTCGGAACAACCGTTTCAATAAAACTGTAATAATTTTATTTCATTTGCAGACGGTTGAAGTAAGTACTAAATTAAATATTCAAAAATTTTTCCAACTCAACAATAATACAAGAACAACTTACGTGAATACACTAATATGACATTTTAACTTTTAACTGTTTTTTGATACTTATGATTCGTAAATTATTATAAATACAGATGAATAGTATGTTTATGATACATGGTCGGTGCTCTAAATATGGCAACACATGCACACTTTACATAGGTACCGTCGAGTTTTCCCAATTTTATCGTTAAACGGCTCAATTATATTGGTTTCCAATTTTTTTTAGCAGAGCTATCCAACGACGAAATCGTGGTTTCGATTCTCTCGGCCTGTAGAAATATTCCCGTGCATACTAGATTTTGAGTTTTAACACAACCAGTTTACACGCCGCATCATCGACGTAAGTAGATGTTATTCGCTGCGCTAGGAACACGTGTCTCATAGTAATTACGTTTGTTGGTACCTTTATTAATGTGATCACAAATCACGACGTGAACTCGACTCATTGTGTACCTTACTCCACAATCGAGAATGTTGGCAGTGCGTTGGCCATTGTTCGAGAACGTTAATCAGCACGAAAATCAAAAACAACACTATCGAACAAATTTTGTTTCGGATTATATTGTATCGGATGTGTAACGTGTACGTGTATTATCAATAAATATGGCCGTCGTCGAGCGTCCACTAAATAATTCATTTTCCGAATAATGTTTGACGAATGCGGATCGGGAATGTTAACGATTCTGTACGATATATGTATATATATATATATAATATTTTTACTATACAGAACGCGTTTCGATTTTTTTGTCGCAAAATCGCGACACTTTTTGTCGGTTTAAAACGAACTGAAAATTCAAATGCAAGGCGTACACCGCTCGGCATCGCGGAAACGTCCGAAAGAGTCGAATTCCACCAGAGCGCGTTCCATACTGTACATGTGTAATGTATCAGCTAAGTATAGTTATCATATATAGTTCCTTCACAACTGAAACGATAATTAACTGTTTTTTGATTTGAAAAATGAAACGTTGATTAATCAAATAAAAAACGAATGTTTATGAAATTTAATTTTCAACAACGGGGTAAAGTTTAAACCCTAATAATTTAAAAAAAAAATATTGATTTTTAAAAATTGGCCAATGACCGTGTATTATACGGTATAGATCGTACATTTAAAAGTTACAGACATCTAACAAACTAGTGTCAAAGAACTTAAAATGCGAAATCGCAATTTTTCAACTGTTATAACTGACTAAAAAAAAAAAATAAAAAGTTTTTGAAACATTTTTTAACGTTATCGTAAGCCTAGTACGTTAACTATAGGTTGTACTCAACCAAACCATTAAAAAAAAAAAAACTGTTTTTAAATAGTTGTACGATTAACGGAAATAAAAAAAAGAAAACGCAGCAATCACATATATTAGTAATATGCAGACAAATTGGCAAAAAATCACGACGTCTTGTACGAAAAATTTTCGGCGCCGCGTGTGCGATTTCTTTACGAGCACCGATGCCGTCGGTTTACATAGCGGCCAGGAGCAATCCTAGATACTTTCCTATATCGTATACGTCGTATCAGCCGAGTCGCAATCATTCTGTAATTATATTCATATGATTTAAAAATAAACGGATTTTAAGTGGAAATTCGTTGTTTAAAGTATACACTCGGGATACATTCTGTCTATAAGGATTTCAATAATTGTAGTGGCCAATGTAAGGTGCAGTTGTACTATATATACACACTACAGATGTCGTAGTTCCACGTTAAGGCTCTTCGTCGGATTTTTTGGCACAAATATGGTCTTGGTAGTTCCACAAACTAATATCCAATTCTCATTATAATGTCTATTATGCTTTTATAAGATGATTTTTGAAATATTTATTTATAAAGAGATTGTAATAACAAGTGAAATGTTGAAATTATAACGACGTTTGTTCAATTTTAAACGCGGGCCGTAAAATTATGAATACTTATTTATTAGCAAAACCATCTCGTGAAAACAGCGTTTAGGTTCTGGTTATTAATTCATCAACGTTGGCTCTATATTAAACTTACCAAAAAAACCACAATCGTGAAAATACCAAATTATGTTTTTACAAATAAAAATCCAACATATTGACTCGAAGTACATTTGTTCCATTAGAATAACGATTAAGCGCTACCAAATGTACGCATAACGTTTTTTGATATGATCACGAGCTTAGAACCGTTTTCAGACCGACAATTGGAAAAGTACAAACTCAGTTGTATCAGAGAATCTATGAATCTCCACGAAGACCCTCAACGATCAAGACTAATAATATAATATTCGTAAAGGTTTTGCTTCTGTATTTTAGTCAGTTACAACAGTTTAAAAATCGAAATTTTACATTTATAGTTGTTTGTCACTATAGTTTAAGTTTTGTAGTTAGAAGTCTTTTGAATGTACCTACATCGCTTGTTGGCCAATTTTTAAAAATCAATTTTTTTTTTTTTTTAAATTATTTAAGTTTAAAATTGAAACCGTTATTCTAGGATTAAATTTTATGAATATTTTTTTTTAATAATCGAAAAAAAAAAACTCAATGACATTATTATATTACAGGTACTATTATCATTTTGAATCGTAGTCATTTTTCAAAATAAAAATTAGTTTATTATTGTTTCAGTAGTGAAGGTACCCTGCTTAGATAGAATGCAGTATTAGTAGAACGCGCTCCGGCGGATCGTAACTATTTCTGATATTACCGTCAAAGAGCGTTAAAGTCACCACCACGCGGCGACGACCTCGTCTGAAATATCTGTATAAACGGCGAAAACGTTGCCCGAAACTCCACTCATCCGATTTTTGTGCGGTTTTTTTTTTTCAGATAAAAGAAGATATCGAGGAGCGGGTTTTTCAGTTGTAAAATTTTTACATACACATCCTCCTTAAGAGTGACCACGAACACGAATTTCGTGTTTTATTAAAGGTCGCCGTTGTACTATGGGTGGCTTGAAATTAATTTTCAGTTGCTGGCCAACGGTTCGACACAAAAAAAAAACTGACATCGCCGCGTCTCGCTCAGAGTCAAACCCGTGCAGTATCGGGCGTATTAAATTAAAGTAAAAAAAAAAAACCGTTACTTTCGGACGGATTTTAAAATTTCGTCGTTTTTCGAATAATATCATCGAATAAAAAGCGTTTCACAGAATTTTTCGATCCTCTAATTTTTGTTTCGGCTTTTTCCGTTGCTGCCGCTCCCGCTATCTCCCACCGCGCTTCGCTCCGCGCTCTTCCAGTTCGTCTCCGTTCAGAACTCGCGACATCCCGAGGTCTTCTTCTTCCGGCCCTCGTCCGCGGCCTTCCTCTCGGCCGACTCTTGTTCCGTTTCATACGACGACGACGGTGGTGAACATATCGGGCCCGTTAAGTTCCGTGTTCGTGTACCTAGAAAACGAATCGCGGCGGGGAAAAAAACGAGAAGAAAGAACACGACGATCGCAATAACGACAGCGTGCAGCACGCCGGACGGTGTTGCCGGATATTGTCGCTGGGAAAAAACGGTCAGAGGAGGACGCGACCCTTTGATAGAAAACCTATGCACGTGTAAATTTTTTAATCCGGCCCACGCGCGGTATACACGAGACGTATGACGATAACGATATAGGTATCGTTGGCCGATGGCGAATAACGTGAAAAAACACCGTCGACAAAAATACAACCGTAACGACGACGATATACGTATAAAGTCGAGAGAGTTTTAATATTGTACGTTCGAATCGCGGGGAACGACGACGACGACGACACCGTGGTGGGTAGTATCGTATTGTACGATTAGAATATTGTTATTGTAGTTGTATTTTTTTATTAATATTTTTTTTTTTTATCCTTTTACATTGTGTGCGTGGTAGAAAAAAAAAAAGGGTCTGGTGGTGCGAGAGCGCGGAGGTCTCCGCTGCCGGCCCCGATAAACATGACACCGTACTGGCTGGAGATGGTATCGACGATACGGAGAAACGGGAAGCGAGAGCTGCTGCTGATATTACGACGTCCGCGTGATCGTATAAAACTCGCCGCCGCCGCTCGACAAAATAACAATATCGTACGGGCCGAGAGTTTTCCGAGCGCAGCGAAGAACGGCACGTTTTTATTACGACGACGACGACGACGACGACGACGTGTTTTTTTTCCCGCTCACATCCCGCGAACAACTCGCCGAGGAGACGTCGGCTATTTCGTTCGCCTCTGTCCATCACACCGTAACAATATTAAGTCGTAGAAATTCATTGGACGTCGCACAAACGCACAAACTTACCTACCCTAACCGATCGACGAAAACTGAATTCGTCGCCGCGAGAACCACTTGCGTTTTCGATTTTTCGTCTTGAGATTTTTGAAATTTGTTTCCAAAAAAACGTGTTTGGTCCGAATTCGAAACGTCGTTCTTTCGACAACATGACGAATTCAGTTTTCACAATCCTTACCGCGTCGTTACGCCGATCGGTGGTACGTTTGGCAAAGTATGAATTCCTAGGATTTCAGTGCGCGGCGTACGGCGAGACGGTCGAGGTCCCAGTTTTCGGACATTACTCACACGACAACGGTCGGAACAAACGTCGAAATCGGCCGGACACAAGTTTCAAACATCGAACATTTTTCTGCTGAGTAATAGAACTTTTTTTGCGTAGTTTTTGTTTGATAAAAATTTAATCTTCCTCAAAATGTTTTGAAACGTACGCACCCAATGATGCTACTAACGAATTTCGAAAATCCGTACGCGCAATTTTTCGTAGTCGTATAAAATAGTTGGAAAATTGCCGAAAATTCGTCATACCTTTGACGTGTATTTGGAAAAAGTTCGAAACTCACACGCGAATAATTTATTGTTTACGATTTAGAATGTGTTATGTAAAACAAAATTTGCCATCTGAGTACAAACCATTTTTTAAAAAAATCCGCCCAGTAGATTCTGAAAACGTGTAGAAAAAATATTGAAAAACGATCTAGTTAAACGATATTATACTGGGTCTAGTGAGGCGGCTCATTTTCGAATTCTTTAGTGTTTTTCTGACGGTTAAGCGTAAAATTGCAGCGAGCTGTAATGGTCGTTACCCAGTCCGTTCGAGCTTAAAAAGTCGTTAAATATCGCCGCGAGTACGTATATTATCATTATTATTTTGCTATGGTCGGTCGCGATCGTCATGTGCGAATTTTTCTAAATATTCGGTTTTCATCCTACGCGATTGTTTTATTTACTTTTTTTCCTTCCGACAATTTTTTTAAAAACTCTCAGCTGACACGCTCACGTCCTACTCTCTTGGTAGCTATTATGTCGGTATAACTTGATGTCCGAGTATTGTTTTATTTTGGAAACTCGTTATTTGAATTTTTTTCCCTATACGCTCAAATTTTGAAATTCGTAAAATTTCTTGTTGACCGCGTATGCGACGAAATGCTTCATTTTCAAAGTTTATACAGTCTATTTCTATTTTTGAATACGATATTTACATCAGAAAAATTTTTTCTACATATCATATAGTCTATGCTTAAAGAAAAGACAAACGCAGCATCGGCTCAATAGTTATTTTATAAACAATATTGACAAATCACAGTGTATAGGGCCGGATATATTGTTATTGAATCGATGTAAATTTATAAAATCTCTTTAGGCAAACAAATCGTACGTTTATGGGTAGGGTTTTTGATAAAAGTGGTGTTGTTATTATAAACTGTATTTAAAATTACAATTTGGGTTATTTTTTTATTTTTTTTCAACCTCGTCCGTTTTTTTTTATATTATTTGAAGTGTGTTTGCAGCGCGGTTGTCAACTCAAATGGCGATCTCAAACAAAACTGGTGATTCCAGATTCCCCCAAAAACATTGCGCACGGGTACTAACAATCCTTTTATAATTTATCCGGTACGTAGAACTGTGTATCATAAAAAAAAAAAAAAATACAGAATGATCGAAAAAACCAAAAATCAACTCGATAAAGATCGTTTAGGTGGTGGTGATCGCTGCTAAATTAACGTGTATAACCAGTAAATACGTACGTACTATATATTTGTAATATAATCATATAAGACTCGTCCGGGCAAAATCTTGTATGCGAAAACATCGAGTACGTCAAAATTTCGTGTGCATAATCTCTGTGTCGACAAAAGTCGGTGGTAGATTTGCAAACAAATACGAATAAAATTTTGAATCCGTAAAACATCGAACTTATAATTACGAAGTAACTGGTACTATACGATCTATGAAAAAACGTATTTCTTATTCAGACGTAATACGTTATATACACCGTAAGTACTATTATACTACTCGCTTACGCGTGCTGATTATATGCTCGTACAATTGCCGAACACCAATTATTTATATTTTATCGAATACAAATTCACTAGGACACGCCCAGTCCTTAAGGGAGAATATCCGTAAGAAATTCCGCGTTCTATGGTAATTTTTGTTTTGAAAACTGATTGTTCAGAATGTCGTTGAATTTATTTGTTGGAATTTCGATTATTGAAAAAACTATTTGGTGAAATTAAAAAAAATTTCAATTTTTATACTGTGACTCGTAAAAAAATTAATGAACATTAAACATTTTTTAGCGTCAACCTGGTGTTGACCTACTCACCAACCGAACCATTCAATAAAAAAAAACCGATAGGACGCGTTACTTTTGTATTGTGCTGAGTAAAAGTAATCGATAAAAATCGAGTGATTGCCAATCGTTGCGATCGTCTCTTGGTCTCTACCGACTTGATAACGTTAATTTGTAAGGAGTAAATAAAAATAATCGTTAACCCGGGACTTTTTTTCAATTTTTTTCTCGTCGGAATTTTCGCTCGGAACGTAATACGTATATATTTTTTAACGGTTCTCTTCCGCTCCGCGAACCGGTGAATACGATATCCCCGGTGACGTTGGTACGATACGCCTGTACAGTATTGTTTTTATCACCGCGACTTTGCGTAGGCAACAACAATGGTCATGATGACCGCGTGTTTGCGGCGGTGCAGAGAAACTCGACGACGATCGTCTCGTCTCGGTCGTTCGGGGCGCGCATCGATCGTCGACGCTGTCGGTCGTCATATCGATGATGGCTTATCTGCACGGCTGCGTGATATTATTTCAAAAATCGCGTTTATATATATAAATTATATATAATTTATATATATATAGTGCAGGACGTCGGTCGGCGTGTACAATTTTTGTTTGACAACGCGCGTAGGCCGACTTTATTCGCCGCGAGGTTTTCGCTAAAAAAAGGCTCGTGAAAAATCCCACACGATTCGAGTGAAAATCAACGATTCGTTAAAACAAAACTGACTATATACGGCCATGAAATATTTTCGAGAAGCAGCTGTAAGTCCGATTTACTTGTTGTCATTATTGGGGTTATTTAACCCGTGGAAGTCGAAGGCGGTGGAACTCAAAAACTCTGGATTTTTCAACAACAGTTTTACGCGTATTAAGTACATGGGTGCTTCTTTGGAGGAAAATTTGAGCGCAAACGGATTGCTGACTCGTTTGTCGTTATCCTCTTTTTTTTTTCCGATTGGCGAGAATCACTGGTCGAAGGTAGTTACCACCGCGGCTGCGGGTCACAAACGTTGGAAAACGTCTGTGTACTGCAATGTTTTATCAGGTTTTTTGTTAAATCGTTAATTTCGTCTGTTTGAAAATTTTGGCTTACATTCTAAAACGTAACGAAACGTATCGACTGGATAATTTAAAAAGGAAAAAAAAAAACAGCTGACAAACGAGTACGGAACGCGTTTTTTTTTTTTCCCAAACGACACAAACGCATTTATATTTTTACGACTAATTAATCGCTTTTTGACAGATCTATAAAATTTCGCGATAAACGGGTTTCGACACACCAGTTATCCGCGACAGGTATAATGCTTGTTTTTAAAAAAGTTAATGACATCGACATGAGCGATTTCGCGCTCGCTGATCTTATCGAATCGTACGTAATTATTTAGTGGAGTGAGAGGAATTCGTCTCGGAAAATTTGCAAAAAAATCAAAACGTTTAACTTATCGGTTAAAAGCGGAAAACATTCAATTATGAGATTGTACCCACGTGCGTTTCTTCTGGTATTGTCCTCGCAGTACCTAATATAACGTATTTTAATATGAAAAAACCGCAGTAAAGTTTGTTCACAATAATATCTCCATGTCTAAAATGTACTACTCAACTCGTTACACGTTGTGTCTCATTGCTTTTAAAAATATCAAAGGTTTGCAACGGTTATTTTTGTCTACGAGCAATGTAAAAAAAAAAAAAAAAGAAGCTATATCTTAACTCCACGCCGAGGATCGTCTTCAAAATAATTTTATGTTCAAAATGTTGTTCAATTTTTTAAAAATTGGAGTGACTACCTCGTTATTTTTCCAGAAAATCGCGGAAATCAACCTGAAATGACAACGGTTCGATAAACGCGGCGGAATACTAAAGTACAGTACAATTATTTAAGTAATACTCCCACTTCTGTGTTTAAACAAACGTTTAAATTAATGAACGTTTGATTCCAACACGACTTTATTGTCTCTAATTTTTTTACGAGCGTTATTAACGCTCGTCGCGTGGTTATATTATACGACTGTTCAGATACCGGTAATTTCTGGTTTTTATATTAATTTGACAATTAAAACTCCTCTACGTGTGTACAATACAAGCTTTTAAATCGCATGTTTATTATGATTGAACGCCCGCGTTTATATCTCTCTATTCGAACATACGAAAATGGTAAACGAGTTCGTCCCGAACAGTGGTGCGTGGTGGTACACTTTCGTGCATCAAACGACGACGAGTCGAGAGAAAAAAAACAAAAACATAAACCAGTTCTGTGTGGACTTCAAAGGATTCGGGCGGTAATCGTTTTGAGCAGTTTGTTCCATTCAAGTTAACAGCTGTGATGGATCGTATCCGAGTTTTATGTATACTTACTGTATTTATAATTTTGTCCGATTTTTTACGGCCAAGAATATATTCGGATTATTATTAATATTGTTATTGGACGAAAACAAATCCGGTATACGTTATCCGGCATTACCTATTATTATATGTAACGATACACCCACAAGGTTTTTATCCAATTTTTATTTTCGTATCTTCTGCAAATCATATAACAAGCACACGACGCTTATTCACCGCGTTTCGTTGGGGCCTTAAAAAAACGTATTAACTCGGGTCACTTTACTCCATAGTTTGTCCTCGAATTGCGTTCATTTCTGAACAACACGTGCTGAAAACAAATTTGAAAAACACCGAATGTGCGTTATAAAACTTTTTGGTGTGTAAAATAATGCTGCGCTCGAAAATATCGACAGCGACTGTGAGGCCGTATTATATAGTGTCGGGCACGCAGTGAAAAAGAACGTCGATTTATGTTTTATACTATCAAATTCTATAAAAACAAAAAAAGAACGTTTTGTACGAGAACTACTACGTTAAATTTGATTCTTCGACATGAATGTAGTAGGTGTATACTTACATAGCGCATATAGTTCGTAAGACTTCCGAACTAGTATTACTAACCAGAAATTATAGTTTTTTGTAACCCAACATCGTAAGCTATGTATAGTTAGATAATTTTACATTCTGAGGGTAGCAAAGAACGCGTAACGTTTTTACGATGATGTTTTTTTTATCTCTTTTTTGTTTAGATAGTGAACACTTTTTTAGGTATAAGAAATGCTCAGATTTTTGAAGTCAGTAGCTCTTCTGAAAGGTTTACGGACTGAGCTGGTACTTTAAAGGGTTTTTCAAGTTTGAAAAAGTTGCATTCAAGACACTAAAGAGAAACATTATAACGCGTTTTTGACATATCGAGATTTAGTTTATTGGCCATAACATCCAAAACAATGACCGGAACAAAATGAAACTTGTATGCATTAAAACAAGTAAGATACAGGTCTGAGTTTTAAGAGATTTCGAAAATTGTTTTGAGCTAAGTATAGAACTTTGACCAGGACGTATACGACCGAGACAGCTGAGCTCGCAGATATTAAATAATACGTTTGATCCACAGCTTCCAAACCTGCAGTGACCCCGAGCCCAAATCGTAGTCGTCGCTACTCCGTCAAACCACCCGCGCGACCTAGAGAGTGATTCCGGCCGGTGTTTTTTCTCTGTTAGTTACATTATAATTTGAAATGGAGTTCAGATCGTAAGGTGTTTTTAATGAGTCCAGCGTTCTGTCATGAAGGTATTTTACTATCCGTTCTTCGGTCAGGTCGAGTATTAGTTTACGAGTTTGATACACAACACGAGAAAAAAAATACGTACAACGCAGTGATCTGTGTTTAACAACAACACCACGGAAACTTGTAACGAAAATATAATTTAGAGCTCACGACGTGCGCTCACGTTACAATAAAAATGTTTTCTTTTTTTCCTGCACTTCTTCTCGCGGAGCGTTCGGTTGATCCACATTATAAACACGCGATGCGGTAATATTTTAAAAACAGCTCGTAACTTTTTCGGGCGAAATAATACGTTTTTAATTTTATACGCCAAGTACGCGATACGATCTGGTCGGAAGTTTGGTCGTTGCACTTGCATAGAGCCCGAGCTGTATGGCAGCGTTCGATTTGTGAGTATATGGATTGTATACATTTAAAAGTTACAGACTTCTAACTGCAAAACTTAAACTAGTGACAACAAAACTTAAATTAATTTCGATTTTTAAACCGTAGTATCCGACTAAAAAATAAATTAAAATGTTTTTTAGGGTCAGCCTATAGTATTAACTATACAGGTATTCTCAACTAAAAACCATTTAAGCAAAAAAAAAAAGCCGGAATCACTCTAAGTCGCGCGGGTAGTTTGACGCTGTGTGAAAGGTTTATGTACATTGAATCTGTGAGCAATTAAAAATTGCTTACGAAAATAACGGTTCTGAGTGAGCTCAGTGACGCAAGTAGCGAAATAGAGAGAGAATAGATAAATAAAGAAATTCGTCACAAAGTTTAGTTTAGTTTATTAGTTCGAATAACGTGTTTTTCGAACCATTTGGACCATAATTTGAGGAGTCGTTAAATTTTTTTGGTATCGGTTGCACTGCAACAGTGCGTATACTTTCATTGTTATAATTAGAACAACACCGTTTTTTAATACTTTTTTTATACGCTTTCAGAGTCTGCTTGGCGGATTTTTTTGAAATTTTTCTATTCAGACAGCAAATCTTGTTTTACATAACACGTTCGATTTTCAAATAACAAACTTGTGTGAACTTTTGTCCAAAAGTATGATCGATTTTCAAAAATTTTCCAACTTTATAAAATACTAAATATAAAAATTGTGCCTGCAAATTTTCGAGATTTTTAGTAGCATACGTATACACATGCTGAGAACCTCGTGTTAAATTCTCAAAACTTTTTGTGGGAAAATTACATTTTTTATCGAACAAAAAAAAAAAAGATAGAAATTTCAAAGTTCTATATTTAGTTCGAAATTTTTCGAAATTGGTATCTCACCAATTTTAATAGCATGCGAAACTTTCAGCTTATTCCGACGATCGTTATCGTGCACGTTACGGCTAAAAACCTAAATCGATTATGTGAAAATGACGTTTTCAACGCTTTTTCCTCAGTTTTTTTTTACTGTAACTTTTTAACTTCATAGACGCTAAGCACCCGTCGAAGTGCCATCCGTCACCACTCACCGCCATACTCACCCATCGTTAGAGGTTTAACTGACGTTAAATATTTGGAGCGTTATTGAAGAAGTCATCGTGATTACCCACATCGTGGAAAAAAACAAAATAAAAATCACACGTCACGTGAGAACCACCGGGGTGTGCGTTCTTCGTGTCGCTCAGAATCTCGAATAATCTAAGAATATCTGGCGATATTCCCCATTAACTGCAGCACACTCGTAGAATAAATACTCGTATTCCGCCGGTGTTTTAAATAACGAACGCGAACGCAACGGATTCCCGTGCGCTATTTCGAGACACAATCGTTTTGAAAAAAAAAAAAACGAAAACCTTTTTGGTAAGTATGCTTGATCGGGCCGTACAGGAGGTATCTGTATACAAGAACACGCGGGTGTATTGCGCAGATTGTAAATTTTTGTTTGAACTATTATTTTGTTTTTTTATTTCTCCGATGATTCACGACGGGGGAACGCGGCCCCGAAGATGACCACCCAGCGAAGAATTTCGTTTTTTTAATTTTACGCACCGGCCATTAACAGTTGGGTGTACGTAATAACGCTATGTTGTTATGCGATGCACTCGCGACGGCGATTCGGTAATTAGTCTGTGAAATTTTCGGACACGATATTGGTATAATTTTTAGATTCCGGTCCCGGGAGAAATATTCTTTTATATATATACACACATGTACGTATCGGTACGTTATTAGTTATTATTATTATTATTATTCTAATAAAATATTATTATCGATTGGTATTTTACGGATGGACGCGCGAGCCGGGCGGCAGTCGCCGAAGGTGTGTGACCTACGCCGCGGTAATTAATAAAAAAAAAAATCGGATGTATAATAAAACGTTGCGTGCACGAATTTTCGTTATTTTTTTTTGAAAAAATTATTTTTAATTTTTCTCTCTTATTTTTCACAATTTATGATATTAGGATTTATACGAACGGGAACGTATCTATAATGTACATTATATATATAAATTAAAATTTATTATGTATAAATTTTATAACATTTTATACACACACTGCAGTGTTTACACCGTAACTCAACACGGGTGGAGAAAAACAAACAAAACTATAATTTAACAATGTTGGTATTCGACGCGATCGCGTTTTGTTTTTTCTCCTCGCGGACGCACCATTTCCACGTTCCGAACGGACGGCGTTGCTGTGTGTGGGGGCGGAAAGTGAGACGGACTCGATATTATAATGATACATACCGTTTTGAAAACTTGATTTTTGAATCGTGTAATTCTGTTAGCTAAAACTCGAAATTCGGACTGCGTACACCTCCTACTGGTTTTTACCTCCCGTCCTAACACAGATAAACGCATTTTTTTTCAAAAAGACTTCATTTTTTTACATATTATATGTACCGTGTCGTTTTACGCCGAAGTTTCCGGGTAAAATGACACACCGATGTATGCTTACTCGGTATTTCGAGTTTTAAACCAACGAATTGTATTCCTTATATATTAATACGACGGTAAAGATTAAAACACGCCGCTATGTCATTTTGCCCGAAATTACAAACGTTTTTTAAGACTGTTATTTACATTCGGAGCGTTTGATTTTACAGCAATGTTTTTTACTCCTGGGAACACTTTTTTGGGTGGTAAAATTTCATTGGTCCTCCCATCCTTCATACAATCCAAATGTGTAACTGGCCCGAGACGGTGGTTGTATTGAAGAATTTTTTAAAAAAATATTTTTCGAGTTAGAAAACGTGATAAAAATTTCAAATATTTTAGAGCTAAATATATATGACTTAGAAATCTGTGCACTATTTGACTCGCTGCGAGGGGGCTCGCCTTAAATAGTTTTTTTTCGTAAGCAACATCATGTTGTTTTCAAATTCGTTTCGTATAAAACGCGTAAACTGCACTTACCGAAACGTCGGCTTACCCAAAACGGTGACCCACTCCACGAGCGGCTCGTTACTCTTTTTTTGTTTTTTCTCCTTACCCGTCGGTACGAAACGATCGGTACAACACGAGCCGTGCAGAGAATCATCTTCGTTTTCGACGTTCCAGAGACGGAAAACAAATTAATAGGATAATGCGTTAAACGTGACCTCGTGCCGCCGAAGGGTCAGAGGTGTTCTTTTAAAACTGTTCATATTATTTTTAATTTTTACGTTATAACATACTTTTACCGTATAAAACCAGTATTCGCTGCAGAGTTTGTTTAGTATGGAAATCTTCGTAACAAATGTCTACGTAGTAAAAGTTGATCGAGGACGATTAATATAATAATTTATCATTTGGTTTACATATTATTATACCTACGCTATCGCATAACGCGTGTACTGCGCGATTATACTCGGGTTTTTAACGATTTCGTTCTGCGTTTTTAACGAAACATACGGTTAGTGAGAAATATCGTTAGTTTACGAGCGTATTATGTAGTGTGTTCATGAACCGTTGTCGTCACCCACGACGATTTCTAATATGCCGCTAAAATATCATTATAACAGAGGTATTTTATGTAAACCGAAGGTAACGTATAATTTTTGATACTTATGGTAATGTTTTGATATTTATAATAGCAGTTGCACTATGTTTCCGGAGAAGTCAAATGTTATTTCGGATAAGCATAAATAACTACGATAATGTCTCGCGATGCAAAATATACTGGTTTTATCAAAATAGGTAGGAGGTACCTATTTCGTATATAATAGGTTTAACTTTTATCAGAAGTTTAAACTTCTCGCCCGGAACATCGGTTGTTAACCCAACTTGTCTACCACGCGCTTATTTTTACAGGCACTTGTCGTCAATCTTGCCGTACGAGACTGGGTCTCACTATATTTTCCTCGATCGATTATTATTTTTTCCCGTTCGAAATCGCGTGTTGTGTTCTTGACATCGGAATCGGATCGCACACACATTTGTCTAACTAAAGGCTCGTATTAGATCTCGAAGAAAAAAAAAAAGTTCGATTTTCGTACCGAACCGCTATACACCTACAGGCTGTGCGAAGTCATGCCGTTTTGGGAAATCGAGTTGTTAAAAAATGAAATGCGCGGTTCAATTTATTAGTATTGGACCAGAGAAACATAAGTACGGTGCGCGTTCGGTCCACAATTTATTCTCAGTGTCTGTTTAATCGCGGATCTAAAATTTCAATAACTATAGCGGTTTACAAGGCGTGTTCATATAATTTAATTAGGTACGATTTTAGATTGTACAATATTGTATTTGTATTTCGTTTGTTTATTAGATTTCGTTCGCTCGAAGTGTTGATAGATCGGAGGTGGGGTGGAGGGGGGGCGTTATGTACACAAACGCGGTCTGTAATTATCGACCGGACGGAACGTGAACCGATTTAAAGTAGAGATTGCTCGTTAAAATATAACGATTCGAGAGCCACGTACCAACTGATAATCGTTGTTTTATTGAAAGGCGAAAATAGAAAATTAAACTATTAGAATATTCATCATACGGGCGTTACGAATCCGGTCGGCGAATCGATCGGTCGAGATGAACGATAGCGACGAATAGTCACGTTGTTTTTTCGACGTTTCCATCCAAAGAACATAAATCATAGTGACACATTGTACTCCAACAAACCCGTATCGTAACATCGCGGTTGATTCGATTGCACGCAGGAAAGTATAAAAAAATAATTAACACTAACGGAACGATTATAATACGTTATTTACAGCTTTGTTGAAAGTCCTCGATTCTGATCGATGTTTTACGTATTTTTTCTCCTTCGCTCAGAACCTAAAAAAAACCATAAACAAACGAGTACCGTGAGCGAATGTGGTGGTGATCGCCCGGAAAAAACAAAATTTAACAATATTCCCTCGATCGTTGTTACGCGCGCACGTGAGATAAATCGTTCGACTGCACACACGCGGACGGTTCGCCGTTTGAATAATCGTCGTGTGTCAGTACGAGTTTGGCCGATACACTCGCGTAGTATTTACGCTGAACGCGCAGTTTCCGAACGGTTCTCACGGTTACGGCGAAACGGTTTCAAATTATTTTTTTTAAAAACGTTTAGCGTCGGTCGAACCGAGTCGAACTGGCGACTGCCAGCACGCGTTAAAATCAAATGTTAGTTTGTTTCTTGTAAACAATATAACGTCGTATTATTATACAATAGCGATCAAAAGGCAAAGCGCGTTTCTCGTACTAAAAAAACATCACGGTGAACACCGCCGCAGTGTGCGTTTACAATTTATGGGTTTTGCGTACAGGAGGAGGTCGATGACGGCTTCTGTGAGAAACCAAAAGGATAGTAAAAAAAAATATGTAGGTAATTGCACACATATACCAGCTACTTGTAAGCGCCCGCGAGAAAAGCGTGGTCTGCAGTCAGCGGCGTGCGCAGAAATTTGCAAAGGGAGTGGACGAAAATGTGGGAAGAACAATTCATTTTAATGTAGGTGACTTCCCAATATAATACCGAACTCGAACTCGGTAAGCGTACACAATTAGAGCGACAATTCGGACGGCTTAACCTCAGCTATAAACATTTAGAACATTGTTCTGGCAAACATTGTTGATGCTATCAACATTGTTCTGGCAAACATTGTTG